>CM035418.1:119771367-120371367 GCA_020310875.1 Ceratopteris richardii
AATGCAGATATAAAAAGGGAAATTACTTGCAGGTACTCTCCTCAACAAAATGGTGTAGCAGAAAGGAGGAATAGAACTCTTGTTGAGTTTGCAAGATCCATGATGAAGGAGAAAAATTGCCCAAATTATTTGTGGGCTGAGGCTATAAATACAGCTACTTATTTGGTTAATAGATTACCATGTAAAGCTTTACAGGGTATGACACCATATGAGGCATGGTGGGGTAAGAGATCTACTCTAGATCATTGCAAAGTATTTGGATGTTTGGCATATGCATATGTGCCATCACAATTAAGGCACAAATTGGAACCCAAAGCTGAAAAATATGTGTTCATTGGATATGATGATAAGCACATGGGATATAGGTTGTGGAGTCCATCCACAAAACAATTCCTAGTGTCAAAGGATGTTACATTTGATGAGCAAGGTACTTGGTATGCAGGTACAATCAATATTTATGCAGGTGATGAAGAAGTTGTGAATCAAAAGAAAGGTAAATCAAAGGTTCAGATATTTGTTAAAGAGGAGAACAATGAAGTACAGGTTGAAGTTGAAGAAGTGCCAAGATTTGATTCAAAATGTGATGAACCAAAAACCTCAAGAAGTGGAGAACTCAGAAGGTCAACAAGACACAAATGGCAACCTACAAGGTATAGTTATGACACTTCTTTTTTGGATACCAAAGATTATGCATATATGGTAAAGAAAGATGAAGACCCTTCTACATATGAAGAGGCAAAAGGGAAGGAAAATTGGGAGAAAGCTATGCAGGAAGAGTATGATGCATTGATGGAGAATCAGACATGGGATTTGGTTCCTAAACCAAATATTCAGAAAATCATTGGATGCAAATGGGTCTAAAGACAAAGAGGTATGCAGATGGAAGTGTGTCTAGATATAAAGCTAGACTTGTTGTGAAAGGGTTTGCTCAGACATATGGTATAGATTATGATGAAACTTATAGTCTTGTGGCAAAGATGACACCCATCAGGACACTCATAGTTATTGCTGCATGTAAAGGTTGGAAATTATGTCAATTAGATGTGAAGAATGCTTTTCTAAATGGTTATATTTCAGATGATGTTTTCATGGAGCAACCACAAGGATTCAGAGATGAAAGGTATCGAGATCATGTGTGCAAGCTCAAGAGATCTTTGTATGGTTTGAAGCAGGCCCCAAGGGCATGGAATTATAGACTTGTGAAGTTCTTGAAAGAACTTGGATTCATTTACATGTGCATATATGTTGATGATATAATTCTTACAGGTACAGATGAGAAAGGCATTCAAAGCCTAAAGAAACAAATGGAGAAAGAGTTCAAGATTAGTGACTTGGGAGATTTGTCATATTTCTTGGGCATGGAGATCTCATACACTCAGCATGGAGTGTATGTAACTCAAGAAAGGTACTTGAAGAACTTGTTAATCAAGTTTAAAATGGATGATTGTAGGGTAGCACCTACTCCAATGGAAGTGAATCACAAATTGAGTAGATATGGAGGAGAAGAGTTCAAGGACATGAAGCTATATCAAATTTTGGTTTGTAGTCTAATCTATGCTACTTTAACTAGGCTTGACTTGTCATATGCAGTTGGAGTATTGTCTCAATTCATGCATTGTCCTAGGAAAGAACATTGGATTGCAGGACAAAGAGTGTTGAGGTACATTAAGGGTACACTCAAAGAAGGTTTGTATTATGGTTTTACATCAGATACAAACATCAAGATCTATAGTGATACAGATTGGGCAGGTAATCCTGATGATAGGAGATCAACTTATGGATACTTGTGTTATGTGGGAGATAAGTTAATTTCATGGTGTTCAAAGAAGCAACACACAGTTACTTTGTCATCTACAGAAGCAGAGTATAAAGGTATGGTGGAAGCTGCAAAGGAAGTGATATGGCTTAAGACTCTTATGAAGAGTTTTGACATCATTCAGAGTACACCCACTATTTATGGAGATAACATGAGTTCATTGTATTTAGCTGCTAATCCTGTTTTTCATGCTAGGACCAAACACATTGAGATTCAGTATCACTTTCTAAGAGAGAAGGTGATGGATAAAGAGATTGAAGTAAAACATACTTCAACAAAAGATCAGATAGCTGATATGCTAACCAAGACCTTGGATGGACCAAAGCTACAGAGATTCAAAGATATGGCAGGCATAAAGAAGATAGAGAAAACCTCAATTGATGATTGAGGAGGAGTTGTTGGTGCAGGGCAATCAACAATTGAAGTTTTGATGAAGGTTTGGAAGTCAAGGACTGAAGAAAAGATCAAGTTATGAAGCTTGAAGGAAATGCATATTCAGAAGATGAAGATGTGTACACATATGTACATTAATTCAGAGATAGTTTACTTATACTTTTGTATAGTCATAAGCTTGTAAATATTTGACTATATATACAAAGGAAAAATATCGAGGCAAATGTATGAGAGTATAGAATACAAGAATTCAGAAGAATTAGGTGTGATTAGACCCTTGAGAAGTATGAAGATTAGCTCTCTCATCCAGATGTAAATGATGGAGAGTGTTAATCTCCAAAAGAATAACTTATTCTTCTGATTAGAGCACCTCTATACCAAGAATAAGTCAAAACTTTCCACTCATTTTGAGGATCAACTACTAATTACCAAAAGATTAACAAATCTGTGAAGAAGATGATACACAGAAAAGTCTGCTGCATTGTTCATTCACATTGACCTATCAAATCTGTAAAGTTTTTGATGAAACTTTGTACGAATCATCTCCTAGAGATTGCGCATCTACTCCAAGTTGAATCACTTCAAAAGGTTAAGTATAACTTGAGAAATTGGTTTCACAAGTTACCTATGTCAGAAACTGTCATCCAAAACAGTCGACTTTACACCTGTAACTTTTAAGACTTGGTTCTCCTTGAATAGAACCCGTTTTACAAAATGCTTCTAGACATGAGTAGCTTATCTTCCAACTTAAAGATTAAGCCCTCACTCATGCAAAACTTTAAACTGTGCTAGGAGAAATGACCAAAACATTGACTTCAAAATCTGCGCCTGTTTTAGGAACCAGTGAACACACTTCACATATGAATGTTCCTACACTTAATTCACTCAGCCTGATTACAATTGGAAGCTAAAACTTTGCACAGAGGTCAAGCAACTCTCAAATTAGACTTGTACAAAAGCATTTCACAATTGATCTACTGTAGAAGGAGAACACGCAGAAACATCGGGCGCAAAACTTTCATTTACTCAGAGAAATTACAACTGAGTGATGAGAGCTAACTCAACTAACTTTTTCTCTATCACATGACTTCTAACTTCCTCATTCTTGGCTTCTAAATATTGTCACATATGCTCTCATTCATGCCCCGACTTTTCTCAAAGTATTTATAGATAATTTGTACATGATTCTTACTGAACAAAAGATCTAAGTCATCTATGACTATGCTAATGTACATATGTGTACACTTCTCTTGTCCTCTGAATGTAATCTTCTTCCACACTTTAGGAATTGATTCTTCCTTCATCATTTGATCTTTCAAGCCTTCAATTGGTGATTGGTCTGCACCAACAGCTCCCCCTCAATCATCAATTGAGGTTTTCTCTGTCTTCTTTATACTTGCCATATCTTTGAACCTTTGTAACTTAGGTCCATCCAGACTCTTTGTCATCATATCTGCCACTTGTTCTTTTGTTGGAGTGTACATCACTTCAATCTCTTTATCAAGTACCTTTTCCCTCAAGAAATGATACTGAATCTCTATATGCTTAGTCCTGGCATGAAAAACAGGGTTAGCTGCCAAATACAAAGAACTCATATTGTCTCCAAAAATTATTGGAGTACTATGATTAGTCTCAAAACTTTTCATCAAGGTCTTCAACCATATCACTTACTTTGCAGCTTCTACCATTCCCTTATACTCAGCTTCTGTAGATGATAAAGCAACTGTGTGTTGCTTCTTTGAACACCAAGAAACTAACTTATCTCCAACATAACATAGATATCCATGAGTAGACCTTCTATCATCTGAGTCACCTGCCCAATCTGCATCACTAAACACTTTGATTCTTGTGTCAGAAGTGAAACCATAGTACAAACCTTCACTTAGGGTTCCCTTGATATATCTGAGTACCCTTTGGGCTGCAATCCAATGAGTCTTCTTTGGACAATGCATGAATTGTGACAACACACCTACTGCATATGATAGATCTGGCCTTGTCAAGGTAGCATAGATTAGACTACCTACCAAACTCTGATATTTCTTCATGTCATTGAATTCTTCACCTCCATACCTGCTTAATTTATGATTTACCTCCAATGGTGTGGTTGAGGTCCTGCAATCTTCCATGTTAAACTTGACTAGAAGATTCTTCAAGTATCTCTCTTGTGAAACATATACTCCATGTTGAGTATACACAATCTGCATTCCTAGAAAATAAGATAAGTTTCCCAAGTCACTTATCTTAAACTCCTTCTCTATTTGTCTTTTGAGTTCATTGATTCCTTGAGCATCTGTTCCTGTAACAATAATATCATCAACATAAATGCACATGTAAATGTATCCATTTTCACTTGCCTTCACTAGCAAGCTACTATCTGCCTTTGATGCTTGAAAACCACATTCATTCAAGAACTTGACCAATCTGTAATTCCAAGCTCTTGGGGCTTGCTTCAACCCATATAAAGCTCTTTTGAGCTTACACACATAATCTGATCCAATTGATTCCATGAAGCCTTCTGGTTGCTCCATATATACTTCATCTGCAATGTAACCATTTAGAAAAGCATTTTTCACATCCAATTGTGATAATTTCCATCCTTTGCAAGCAGCAATAGCAATCAATGTCCTAATTGTAGACATCTTAGCAACAGGACTAAAGGTTTCATCATAATCTACCCCATAAGTTTGGGCATAACCTTTGACCACAAGTCTAGCCTTATATCTAGACACCTTACCATCTGCAAACCTCTTTGTTTTATATACCCACTTGCATCCAATGACCTTCTGATTCTTTGGTCTTGGTACTAGTTCCCAAGTTTCATTTTCAAGTAGAGCATCATACTCTTCTTGCATTGCCTTCTCCCAATTCTGTTTACCTTTGGCTTCTTCATAAGTGGTTGGATCTTCTTCTGTTTTAACAATGTAGGCATAATCTTTTGTTGTTAGGAAAGATGTATCATAACTATACCTTATAGGTTCTTTCCTTTCCCTTGTAGATCTTCTGATTTCTGCACTTCTTGAAGTTTCAGCCTCATTTGATTCTGGATCAAATCTTGGCCCTTCTTCTACATAATCCTGCACTCTACATCTAGAGTCAACTTCATCAACAATTTCTTCATATACTTTTACCTTTGCCTTTCCTTTCCTTTGTATTTCTTCAACACCTGTATACTCATTTGGTGATCCTGTATACCACATGTTTTGCTCATCAAATGTTACATCTTTAGTAACAAGAAATTGCTTTGTGGATGGACTCCACAATCTGTAACCCATCTGTCTATCATCATATCCAATAAACACATACTTCTCTGCTTTTGGTTCTAGCTTATGTCTTAATTGTGAAGGAACATAAGCATATGCAATACATCCAAATACTTTACAATGATCAAGACTAGGCTTCTTACCCCACCATGCTTCATAAGGGGTTCCTCCATCCAAAGCTTTGCAAGGCAACCTATTCACAAGGTATGTTGCAGTGTTAATGGCTTCTGCCCATAAGTAATTTGGACAATTCTTTTCCTTCATCATGGCTCTTGCAAACTCTACAAGAGTCCTATTCCTCCTTTCTGCTACTCCATTCTGTTGAGGGGAGTACCTGCAAGTTACTTCTCTTTTGATACCTGCATTCCACAAATAATCATCAAACTCTTTTGAGAAATACTCTCCCCCTCCATCTGATCTTAGTCTCTTGAGTTTTTGTCATGTGATCCTTTCTGCATAAGCATGAAAATGTTTGAATGTCTTGAAAACTTCTGATTTATCCTTGATTACATACAAAGTAATCCACCTGGTTGCATCATCAACAAACAACACATAATATCTGGATCCATTTATGCTATAGTCCCTTGAGGGACCCCATACATCTGTATGAACCAATTCAAGCATATTTGAATACTTGTACCCTGATTTGTTGTAAGAACTCTTATGTGCTTTACCTAATTGACAAGCTTCACACTTGTACACCATATGTTGCCCTTCAATGTTTGGCAATCCAAGCACCACCTGATTCTTTGACATCTCCTTTATAGCTCTCTCATTGAAATGACCTAGCCTCTTATGCCATAGGTCTAATTCAGATACCTTTTGACCTCCATAGGTAAACAATGCATGTCCCACATTACCTTGGACTTTGAGAGTGAACAATCTTCCTTCCTTTTTACCTGCAATTATGGTTCTATATCCCTGATTTGGATCTTGTACATAAACACCATCATTTGTGAATCTTACCTCATATCCTTTCTCCACAATTTGCCCTACACTTATCAAATTTTTAGGAATAGTAGGAACATAAAGTACCTTGCTCAGAAGTGTACTTCCACTCTTTGTCTTCACTGATCCAATGCTCTCCACTTTATGTTTGGTATTGTCACCTGTTTGAACTGTATGTCCATTCACCCTTGCTTCCATATCAGTCATCAAAGATAGATTCCCACTCAGATGGTTGCTGCACCCTGAGTCAATATAAAA
Source organism: Ceratopteris richardii (assembly GCA_020310875.1). Lineage (NCBI taxonomy): Eukaryota > Viridiplantae > Streptophyta > Polypodiopsida > Polypodiales > Pteridaceae > Ceratopteris > Ceratopteris richardii. The sequence continues at coordinate 119,778,043 of CM035418.1, forward strand.
CACTCTTTGATCTTCTCCCATTGATTCATGAGTTGCATTCAAGATAAGAGTCATATCATCCTTCTGATCTGATGCATAATTGTAATAATTATTGTTGTAGGACTGAGATTGGAAGTTTCTTCCACCTCCTCTACCATATGATGTCCTACCACCTCTTCCTCTGAAGTTGCCTCTTTGGTTTCTGCCTCCTCTACCTCTTTGACTATAATTCTGATTATTGCTTCCACCATTTTGATTGTTATACCAACAATCATTTGCCAAATGATTTGTTCTGCCACAAATCCAACAAGCTTTAGCATTATCTTTGTTCTTACCTCCTCTTCCTTTACCTCTGAAATTTGTCTTCCCTTTTGTGAAGTTAGCTTGATTTGAATTCCCTTCATCATCATTTGATTGCTTTCCCTTGCCATTCTTTTTCTTGTCTTTGGAGTACATAGCTTGACTTGTACTTCTATCATTGTCTCCTTTAAGATCCTGCTCAAAGGTTAGCATATGTCCTAGCAATTGATTAAGGTCAGGAGTAAAGTGACCAAGTGACAACTCTATGGACAATATAAAAGGCTTCCACTTCTCATCACCTCTTAGACCTGTAAGTATTTGTCTTACCAACTTTTCTTCTTCAATATCTTCATCCACTGCTCCCAAGCTATCTGCAATATCTTTCATCCTTGCCACATAATCTGAAATTGATTGTGAGCTCTTCTTCTTGAAGGTTGTGAACTCAGCCCATAGTGAGGACTTCCTAGACTTAGTTGTATTTTGGAAATGCTCTTCCAAGGCATTCCAAACATCTGTGGCACTTTCCAAACCTCTGATGTGAGGTAAAAGATAATCATTTACAGCCATGTAGATGATACTCCTTGCTTGAGCATCCTTTCTCATCCAAGTCTTCAACATTGCAAGTTCTTCCCTAGTAGGAATACTTGGATCTGCAAACTCTGGTTTTTCTTCATCTCCTGTAATAAATGATATAAGATCTTTGCTCATGAGGTGTGCTTCCATCCTCATGGACCATGCTGGATAGTTCTCCCTATCTAGCTTATCAATCTGCAAGCTTTCTCCCATCTTGTGTCCACCTGTGTATTGAAATCTTCAAGCTTTACAAACAATATATGTACCTTTACTTCGAATTGGACTCCTTTTGCCTTTCTTGATGTCAAATAGTCTTCTCCTCAAGCTTTGACTCCAAGCTTTCACTTCTTAGTCCTTCAAGTGTTGAATTTCTTGAATCTGCAGCAGTCGGGATCCTCCTTTCTTCAAATTGATGTCTCCTGCTCTGATACCACTGATGGAGAGTGTTAATCTCCAAAAGAATAACTTATTCTTGTGATTATAGCACCTCTATACCAAGAATAAGTCAAAACTTTCCACTCATTTTGAGGATCAACTACTAATTACCAAAAGATTAACAAATCTGTGAAGAAGATGATACACAGAAAAGTCTGCTGCATTGTTCATTCACATTGACCTATCAAATCTGTAAAGTTTTTTATGAAACTTTGTACGAATCATCTCCTAGAGATTGCGCATCTACTCCAAGTTGAATCACTTCAAAAGGTTAAGTATAACTTGAGAAATTGGTTTCACAAGTTACCTATGTCAGAAACTGTCATCCAAAACAGTCGACTTTACACCTGTAACTTTTAAGACTTGGTTCTCCTTGAATAGAACCCGTTTTACAAAATGCTTCTAGACATGAGTAGCTTATCTTCCAACTTAAAGATTAAGCCCTCACTCATGCAAAACTTTAAACTGTGCTAGGAGAAATGACCAAAACATTGACTTCAAAATCTGCGCCTGTTTTAGGAACCAGTGAACACACTTCACATATGAATGTTCCTACACTTAATTCACTCAGCCTGATTACAATTGGAAGCTAAAACTTTGCACAGAGGTCAAGCAACTCTCAACTTAGACTTGTACAAAAGCATTTCACAATTGATCTACTGTAGAAGGAGAACACGCAGAAACATCGGGCGCAAAACTTTCATTTACTCAGAGAAATTACAACTGAGTGATGAGAGCTAACTCAACTAACTTTTTCTCTATCACATGACTTCTAACTTCCTCATTCTTGGCTTCTAACTATTGTCACATATGCTCTCATTCATGCCCCGACTTTTCTCAAAGTATTTATAGATAATTTGTACATGATTCTTACTGAACAAAAGATCTAAGTCATCTATGACTATGCTAATGTACATATGTGTACACTTCTCTTGTCCTCTGAATGTAATCTTCTTCCACACTTTAGGAATTGATTCTTCCTTCATCATTTGATCTTTCAAGCCTTCAATTGGTGATTGGTCTGCACCAACAGTAAATTTTTCTAGTAATGGAAGAAAAATTGCACCCGATGTTTTTTTGCTTGATCATTTCAAGAATTCTTTTGTAGACATCTAATTCCATAGTTAATGAGTCTATGGTTAAAGTTTGAGAGCCTAATTGTAAACAAGATATGACAATTATGAGTAGGAACATTCATATGTGAAGAAGTGTTCACTATTTTTTGAAACAGGTGCAATCTCGATGGTCAAAGTTTTGATCATTTCTCAGTGCCCAGGTTAAAGTTTTGCATGAATGAGGAGTCAAAATTTAAGTTGGAAGGTAAGCTACCTATGGTTAAAAGCATTGCATAAACGGGTTCTAGATTGAGAGAACCAAGTGTTAGAAGTTATAGGTGTCTGAATCGACTTCTCAGAAGAACAGTTTTAGACATAGCTGACTTGTTAAGATCATTTCTCAAGATCTAGTGAATCTTTTGGAATGATTTAACTCCGAGAAGGTGCGTAAACTATAGGCAACACCTTGTGCAAAGTTTTATTAAAACATTTACACATTTGATAAGTCAATGAGAGAGATATGTGCAGCAGACTTTCTGTAGAATCATCTTCTTCACAGTTTATCCAAAATCTTTATAATTGATCATTAATCCTCCAAATTGGTAAATGTTTTGAGTTACTCTTGATATAGAGGTGCTCTAACATCAAGAGTAGCTTGTTCTTTTGGAGATTCACACTCTCCATCATTCACCTATGACTACAAATGAACAAAAATCAAATCATATCAAGCATGTAGGCTTGGGTAAAATGGACCAACAGCTCCCCCTGAAGCTTAGCTTCTCCAAATAAGTCTTCAATTGTCCTTGATTTCCTACAAGGCAATCATCACCTTGAATCTACTCAATTTTGTACCATCAAGAGCTATAGTCAACATGCATGCACATTGCATATCCATAGAGACATAGGATAGTTGAATATCCTTGCTCATTAGCTTCTCCTTTACATAAAGGTAGTGGACTTCAATGTGCTTGGTTCTAGCATGGTATACTAAATTAGCTGCAAGATGTAGTAAGCTTGTCTTGTCACCAAAAATGTGAGGTGTTGAAGAATGAAGTCCAAGATTTGTATACAAAGATTTTAACCACATGATTTCTTGAGTTGCATTAGCCAAACCTCTATATTCGGCTTCATTAGAAGATAGTGCCATTGTTGGTTGCTTCGTGGTGACCAAGAAATGATTTTTGAACTTGCAAATGATACATACTCGGATGTGCTTCTTCTATCATCTCTAGATCTAGCCCAATCTGCATCTGAGTAGGCCTTTAGCTCAATGTCTGAAGTAAATGGATTAAAAAAACCTTCATTCATGGTTCCCTTTAGGTACTTGAGGACTCTCTTGGTCGTTTCCATGTGTGTTCTTCTTGGCTTATGCATAAACTAACTCAATATGCTAACACTATAACATATATCCACCCTTATGAGTGTTGCATAGTTCAAACTTCCAACCAAGCTTTGATAGCTTGTGATGGCTTCAATTGGCTCTCTTTCATAAGCACTAAGCTTATTATTTTTCTCCATAGGTGACCTGCACACTTGGTGTTTTCCATCTTGAACTTGATGAGCATGTCATGCACATACTTCCTTTGTGTGATGTATATACCTGAACCTATGTAGATTAACTCCAATCCAAGAAAATAAGTGAGTGGCCCAAGATCACTTATTTTGAACTCCTCCTTCATTTGATTCTTTACTTGTTTGATTCCTTCAAGATCATTCCCTGTGATAATAATATCATCAACTTACACACATAGATAGATCACTTCAGATCCACCTCTTTATGAACAAAGAGGTATCCACCTTGCTAGCTTTGAAACCTTGGTCCTGCAAATAAGTCACCAATCTGAAATTCCAAACTCTTGGAGCTTGCTTCAATCCATACAAGGCTTTCTTTAATTTGCATACATAGTTAGGATGGTGTGCATCCTCATATCTAGGAGGTTGTGCCATATACACTTCCTCAGAAATCCATCCATTTAAGAAAGCATTCTTTACATCAAGTTGATAGAGCTTCCAATGTCTAGACGCAGCAAGACTAATGAGAACCATAATTGTAGACATTTTTGCAACAGGAGAGAAATTCACCTCATAATCAATACCGTGGGTTTGAGCAAACCCTTTAGCAACTAACCTTGCTTTATGTCCATTTATACTTCCTTCTGGATTCCTCTTGATTTTGTATATCCATCGAGATCTAATTACCTTCATAGATGGCTCATTAGGTACAAGATCCCAAGTGTCATTCTCCTTCAAGGCTTCCATTTCTTCATCCATTGCATCTCTCCAAGCTTTCTTACTTTGTTCTTCTTCAAATGTGGTAGGTTCTTCATTGGTTGAATCCTTTGCAATGTAGATTGAGTGCCTGGTGACCAAAGAATTATCATAACCATACCTCTCTAGTTTCTTCTTCTCCCTTGAAGACTTTCTAAGTGGTTGATGTGAGGTCTCAGGTCCATATGTAGCATCTTGCATCTTTGCTTTACCTTTTCTCTTCCATAGCTTTAGTCTTTCCAAGTCTTCTAAGTCAATCTCTGAATCACTTTCTTCAATTTGCTTTGGCTCCTTTGGTTGAAGTCATGGAAAATCTTCATCCAATTCATAAGGAAGCTTCACTTTCATGTCATCATCAAACCATGATTTATTCTCATCAAAAATTACATCTCTACTCACAAAAAATCCTTTATTGTTTGGATTGTACAATCTATATCCTTTTTTGTTTTGGTCATAACCAATAAATATGCACTTCTCTACCTTGGGATCCAATTTCCCGCTTACTTGAGAAGGAATGTGAGCATAGGCTAAGCATCCAAAGATTTTACAATGCTCTAGACTAGGTCTTCTTCCATTCCACACTTCATATGGAGTGGTTCCATCTAGTGACTTAGATGGAAGTCTATTTATGAGATATGTGGTTGTAGACACAGCCTCTACCCATATGTAGTTTTGCAATCCTTTTACATTGAGCATGGACCTTGCGGTTTCAACAATAGCTCTGTTTCTCCTCTCTACTACACCATTGAGTTTGGGTGTATACCTTGTAGTGGCTTCCCTTTTAATGCCTCTTTCATGCAAGTAGGCATCAGATTCAGAAGAGAAATATTATCCTCCACCATCTGCTTTGAGACTTTTCAAAGTCCTACATGTTCGGTCTTCAACAAGAGCAACATTCTTCTTAAAGCAATTGAAAACTTCATCCTTGTGCTTCATGAAAAATAGAGTGTTCCACCTGCTACAATCATCTATGGAAGACACATGATATCTTGAGCCTAATATAGATGGATCCTTACTAGGACCCCACACATCCGTGTGCACTAGATCCAAAATATTTTGATACACATATCCCTTCCTATTGAAAGGTTATCTATGAGCCTTGCTAAATTGACAAGCTTCACACTTATAAATCATGTGTTGCCTTGTGATATTAGGAAAACCAAGTACATTTTGGTCCTTGCAAATTTGTTTGATTGTCCTCTCACCAATGTGAGCAAGCCTTTTGTGCCATATCTCCAACTCTGTGAGAGTTTGAGATCCATAGCTAAATAAGGCTATGTTCTTTATATCTTCCACTTCAAAAGTGAAAAGCCTTCCTGTCTTTTCTCCTTTGGCAATCCTTCTAAAGCCTTGCCTTGTGCCTTCAACATATGCTCCAAGTTGGTTGAGTCTAACTTGCAATCCTTTTTCAACAATCTACCCAACACTTATTAAATTTTTGGTAATTGTAGGGATATACAAGACTTTGCTTAAGAGGTTCATATTCCCATATGATGTCTTCACATTACCTAGCTTCTCCACTGAGTGCTTTGTATCATCTCCTATTTGCACTTCATGTTTGTTGTGAGGATCTTCCAAATCAAAAAGTAAAGCCACATTTTCTGCTACATGATTTGAGCATCCCGAATCAATGTAAAAGATGTGATCATCATCCTTACCCTTCTTCATTGATATATTCATAATCAATAATGAATCTTCTTGACTTTGGTCCTCTGCATAGCTACTGTAATCTCTTCTTCATATATGGCCACTTTGATAGTTGTTGTTGTTGTTGTTGTTGTTGTTGTTGTTGTAATTGTTGTTGTAGTTGTTGTTGTAGCCTCCATTGTATTTGCCTCTATTTGATCCATAGCCACCTCTATTGAATCCTCTTCCTCTTGAGTTCCTCGTGTTTTTGAAACATTCTTCAGTAGTATGATTAGATAAGCCACATATATTGCAAGGTTTAGATGATTGGAATCTCCCCCTACCTTGCTTTCCACTTCTACCTCTTCCTCTAGCTCTTCCTCTACCTGCAAAGTTTGCTTGGAAAGAGCTACCTTCATCTTCATTCTTCTTATTCTTTGAATTGTCCTTGAGCTTAGCTTTATCAGATTACAAGGTGGAATTTTGATTACCTCTTGATTTGACTCACCACCTTTGCTAATATTTGCTTCATGAGTGAAGAGTTGGCCCATGAGTGTGTTGAGGTCGGGTGCATGCATATCCATGTACAAATCCATGGCTGTTGTGAAGGACTTCCACTTGTCATCTGATTTGATTCCATTTATGATTTATCTAATGATTTTTTCCTCTTCAATTACCTCTCCAATGCTTCCAAGATGATCAAAAATCTCCTTCATCTTTGTGACATAATCAGTCACACATTTCTTGGGGCTTTTCTGCATTGTTGTGACCTCCATCCACAATTGGTTCTGCCTTGCTCGAGTGCTAGAGGAGAAGAAAGAAGCAAGTGCATTCCAAGTCTCTCTTGATGTCTTGAAACCCTTGACATGAGGTAAAATAAAATCTGAGATTGAGTTTAGAATATAGGACCTTGCAATTGCATCCTTTGAACACCAATTTGAAATTCTTTCCTCTTCTTCATGTGATCGTTGCCCTTTGTTCCTCATGGTTGGCATAGCTTCATCTCCATATGTGTATCCAAATAGATTCCTCCCTTGAAGATAAGCCTCATTCTTAGACACCATGTTGGGTAGTTTTTCCTATCCAATTTGTCAATTGTTGATGGAAATCCATCTCCCATGTTGATTGACTATGCTCTGATACCACTATAAAGAGAGATGGTGGATGCAATCCGAAGATGAGTTGGTGCTGCTACAACCAGCTTCACACCAACCAACTAAGACTTCAGAGTTGGTTAGTGGAACCTTTGAGCTTCCTAAATCCACCAAAAAATCACCCAAGTGTTTCGGAACAAGTATCTAAAAAGTTTGAGTCAAGATAGACTAGTTACAAAATGGCCAACTCCCAAAACTTGTTATTTTTGTACATACACCTGCTAGAAAAAATGAACAGTGCTCTGAACCTGGTAGGAATTAGAAAAAATACTTTTGGAAATAGAAAATAGACTTAGGTAGCCTGCTAATACAAGTTAAAACACTTCAATTGATCAACTAAGCACTGAGAACAAGATTTAGCAAAATCTGGAACACTCTTGCCATTTTCGGGGCTATGTAGAGATTCGACCAGTGAGCAGAAAAACACAGATTTCTCACAAATAGTAAATCCAATGACATGAAATTCTGTAATCATAAACTAGACTTAGAGAGCAACCAAATGGACTTTAAATATCTAAAAAAGGTTACGTATATCCCAAGATATGAGCTTCTGAAGTTAGTGTTCTGAGTGAGTATAGCAGAGAATAAAACAGAGAAGAAGTAAATGATGAATGTATAGATTCACATATAATTACAACCACATTGGCAACGAATACTTGAACAATGGGAATAGAATAATAGAGCTATGGATTAGCTCTTTAATCTCTAGAAATGAACATGAAGTGGGCACGAATTAAGCTCTCTAATGGCGACTTCCTTCTTGCTCTTTTTATTGCTACTTTTGGAGGTAGTTTTGAATTTGAATTCAAATACTTCACCTAAAAGTGATGCTAAGAATTAGGAGATATTCTCTTAGCTGATGGATTTGTGGTTTTAGGTAGTTAGAGCCACGAATTTCCTTTTTACATCATGCATGACTTAAGCCATTCTTTCTTTCACAATTACAAGAGATAAAAGAGTATTGTCTACACATATGACTACAAATGAACATAAATCAAATCATATCAATCATGTAGGCTTGGGTAAAATGCACCAACAAAGCATTGGTAGGCGGTTAAGTGCATCTTTCGCTACTTGAGTGGTACCTGGCTACTTGGATTGTTTTATCCCAAGGGTTCACTCTTGCCAGATTTGCATGTTGTGTCTGATAGTGATTGGGTTGGTTATTATGACACTCGTGTGTCCACTAGTGGATTTTGCTTCATGCTTGGTAGCTCATGTATATCTTGGTTGAGCAAGAAGCAGCCTATTGTGGACACTTCCAATTGTGAGGCTGAGTATAGGGTAGCTTTCATAGCGATTGTTGAGTGTGTGTGGCTCAGAAGCCTTATGGTTGAGTTGGATTTAGGTCAGTCTTCTACCACCACCATCTTCACTAACAATCAAAGCACATTGGCAGTTGCGAGGAACCCTATGTTCCATGCTCGCACGAAGCACATTGGGGTGCATTATCATTATGTCAGGGAGAGGTTCTCTGCTGGAGAGATCATGTGGGCATATGTGCCCATGCAGGAGATCTGATACCAATTGTTGGAGTTAGACGTCTACAGAAGCACATGAACAGCACAAGGAAGAAGAAGATGCTTGCAACAAAACACACAATGTTGAATGTATTAATACTAGAATGTACAAAGATAAGTAACCCATTAGTGCTATATGCACATATACAAGTTGGGGGAAAAAACCTCCTAAAGAGGGAAAAAAAGTGCCCTAGTGGTCCTAGTATGCTTACACACATCACTACCTAAATATATTAACAAAGAACACACCCAATTCATCATCACACAACTTCACCTTGAATACCCTATGATAGATCTTGTTCTACTTCATTACTTCTTAGGTATGGAAGTTTGGCAAACAAAAGAAGGTATATTCATATCATAGAAGTACTGCTCTGATCTTCTTTCCACATATAAGATGGAACAATGCTCAATATCTATACTGATTGATCCAAACATCAAGCTCACACTAGAGGATTCATCATCACTTGTGGATGTCCATACTTATCGATAGCTTGTTGGCTCATTACTTTACCTAGCCAACACTAGACTAGATATTGCCTATGCAATTGGGATACTCAATCAGTTTGCACATCAACCTCGCCATACACATTGGGATGCTACTCAGAGATTACTTCGATACCTTGCCCTCACTCGACATCATGGTCTTTGGCACGGAGCTGGCATCGAACTAGCTAGATATTTAGATTCAGATTGGGTTGTTGATACTAATTCGTGACAATCTACCTCTAAATACATGTTCCTGTTTGGTTTAGGACCTATCTCTTAGGCAAGTAAAAAGCATCCTAGAGTTGCTTTTTCATCCACCAAGGCCTAGTACCGAGTATATACCTTTGCAGCATATGAGGCCATCTGGCTTTGATGATTATTATCTAACATTGGTGTTTTGCAAGTTACTCTGACATGCATCTGCATGGATACCCAAACAACCTTGGAATATTGCCAAGAATCCAATGTTCCACACTCAGACAAAGCACATCAAGATCCACTACCATTTCATCCACAAGAAGCTCATATCTTAGGAGATTACTCTAGAGTAGTGTACCTCTCAAAGAACCCGGTAGACATGTTCATGAAGTCTCTACCTCTAGTTCTGCTCCAGTGCTTGGTGGACCTCTATACCATTCAGCCACTCCAAAATGGAGCTATAGAGGGGGTCTGGATGACATGATTGCTCCTACATCATTTCCATTTGTACCTACATGAGTGCATCTCCATTTTGTATCTAAGAAGCACTCCATTTCCATTTTATATTGTATCTCTTATGTATTTCGATACCTTTCCATTTGCTTCTACCAATGTATTCATTCTCCTTCAAGGGGAATTATCCCACATTTGATGTACTTTGGAGAGACCCATCTAGCTCTATATAAGGATGACCTCTCCCCCATTTTTACTTGGTTAGAAGCTTGAGGAGCCCACTCCATGCTCTTGGCAAGCTCACTCTAATCCATGTAAGTGTTCCCATTTCACTATAAATGTTTTGCATTTTGAGGTCTGCAGAAGCATACGAATAGCACAAGGAAGAAGAAGAAGTTTGGAGCATGAAACACAATACTGAGTATATTAGCAAGTGAGTGTACAAGTATTGTGACTTGTTAGGGTTATAGGCGTATGTACAAGCCCAGGGAAAAAAACTCCTAAAGAGGGAAAAAAGTACCCTCATGGTCCTAAGTTTGTTCACACACATCATTACCAAAATATATCAACAAATCCCCCCTGGGAGTGATGCAGTGAACAAGCAGCTAGCACTCATGTATAAGGTAGTGCCAAGCTATGTGGATAGAGTCCAATCCACAAAAGGAGGTCCATTTATACCGCATAGGAGGTACTTTTTCCTCTACTCCATATAAGGATGGTTTCACTTACCCTCTCCTCATTTGTTCATGTACACTCATGAGGCTCTCTCCATGAAAACCAAGCTCTATGCAAGGGATCCTCTCATAAAGTCTCATGCACTCTCAAGCAAGGTCCATTTATACCACATAGGAGGTACTTTTTCCTCTACTCCATATAAGGAGGGTTTCACTTACCCTCTCCTCATTTGTCCATGTACACTCATGAGGCTCTCTCCATGAAAACCAAGCTCTATGCTCTCATGTAAGTCTTCATTTCATAATTTACTTTGTTGCTATTTTATTTCATTTATCATGTTTTTTCAATACTCTTTGAACCCCCATAGCTTCTTGTAGTTTGTCAATACATTGAGCCATGTTTTACAACATGGTATCAGAGAGGTTCAAGCTTAGTTTCATTATTTCCCAATGAGGATTGATTTTCATAAATTTATGTTTTAAACATCTTCATTATCATATACGCACTTCTTAAAGCCATGCATGAAGTACTATTGTGATACGTTTTGTTTTAATCCAGAACTTTGACGGAACTAAAATTTGTTAGCATTATTTTGATGGAAGTATAATTCATCATTGTGTACTCCCTCCTCCCTCTCTCATATAATCTCTGCTATCATTAACTCATTTGTTTTGCATTTCACAAGAATTTTGTTATAACAGTGCTTCTAAGGACATCCATGAAAGTTGAAAGGAGCAAGAGTGTTGTGTTCTTCATAGACAGCTTTCCCATGGATAATTTTTCGTATGCACGCTTGTAAGATAGAGGTAGTAGAATATTCGACTTTCATGATTTTTATCACACCATCTTCTCTGTCATCAGAAGCTGCCTTAGACATTGTGGTTACTGCCTTCTTTGGCACCTCTAATCAATTGCACAAAAGTGTAAGTTAATAACACAGTGACAACTACTAAGAGCTCTCCGGTTTGGTGAAGTTCGGATTGTAGCAGAGTATGGAGTTGTTGTGACTTGTCATGGCTCATTCTCCACAAGTTTGAGCACAATGTTGTACATCACATGATACAGAATAAGTAAATCTCCTACTGGCTGGCTGATGACAAAGAACGACTCACACTGACCTACGCATCCTCTTCTCTATACGTGTTCGTGATCTGTATGGATGAAAACCAACGGGACAGAGGAAAACGAGGACCTGTGTAGCTCCAGCTAGGAATGTGCGCTAGAGTGAGAACGATTGTACCTTCCGTAGCAACTCCTTCATTTTCTCGTTCTGTTTGCTTCAGAGGAAGACACTACAAACAATAGAAGCGGAGGTCAACAGATGCGCATTCAACTCTTGCTTGGGGATAGAGCAAGTAATGCATGCTTCCCAATCCCGTCTACTACAGTGCACTACACACACGCAGTGCCACAGACTGGTCATAGGACACAAATAGGCTTCGATTGCCTGTCAGATTGTGAAAGTAGTGTATGAAGTATGGTATGAACCAAGCTTCCCATGCACAGGGAGAAGAAAGTATCAAGCGATGATAATTGAAGATCATAACAGCGCAAGGTCCTGAAATTCTGAGAGCGAAAGGCTGCTTCATCTGTTAATCGAAAGACCATGTTGCCATGGCGTGCCCCCAGAATGTGCAGAGAGAAATTCTAGTAAAATCGGCAACTCATTGGCATTATGACAGCATATGTTGTAAAATAAGCCACCTGCGCGTGGAACTGGACAGAATGGGCTTCCAAGCACAAAAGAGAGAATCATGTGTTACTAACCCTGACAGCGAGGATTTTTGCTATTTTTTTGCAATGGGTCAAGAACTGTTGCCACACACTGTTCATTTGTGTTTGCATGACTAATTCGGTATGATAGCACTGATGATAATGCATGGCCAATCGTTTTCGTAAAATTATTACTTTGAAAATAGGGCCAATTGTTTTCGTAAAAAGTATTACTTTGAAAATAGGAGGAAAGGAATGAGTCTATAAACGTGTATACAAGATCGACTGAGACTCCATATTTAAGTATTAAAACCTTTGAATTGATATCTACTTCAAAACCCATTAAAGAATTTGGTGGAGATCAAAGACGGGACTGGTTTCTCTTGGTCGAACCTCCAATTTCGAGTCAACTTGAGGAAAGCTAGACTTTACAAGAACTATATTGAACAGAATGTAATCAATATGTGGGCCCCCTTCCCTCTCCCAATGTGTGGACCTTGTTGTCTTTGATCACTACCCGATTGTGCTTACCTTCAAGCCGGTCATCATTCTCAAGAAATCCCTTTGGTTTTATGCCAATCTGACCTTTCTCTTTCCCCTCGATTTAGTACGAGATTTCAGCTACCTAAAATTCGGCTTTTGCCACCTGCTCCTTGTCAGCCGAGTGTTGGAGAAAGGAAGTCATGACAACACATCTTGATCAGGACTCAAAAGAATCTTCAAAACATTTTCCTCAAACTAGAAGGGAAAATCTTTATCGAAGGCTTAAGAATCTTAAGGAAGAAGTAAATGTTGGCCACTCTCAATACCAGACATGCCTCTAGAAAATTAGAAGCATGTTGAGATACAATGAAGAAATTCAAAGAAAAAAAATCTATAGGTATACTTTAAAGATTGGTGGGCAGGAAAAGAGGACAAACCTACTAAAGAGATGTGAAGCCTCCTCAAGAAGAAGCAATCCAAGGAAGCGATCCCTTTCATGATGGATAGCGATGGGGTTGAGTACAAGACAGATGAAGAACATAGTATGTTGATTGTCAATCACATTGCTCAGCTTTTGGGAGTTTCCATGCCTCTCTCCTCATAGGCGAGATTGCACAGCATCCATCAGAACCAAAAGAATTCTGCAAAATATGAAGCCTCTTCTTGAAGCTCCCATTTCGGATGATGAGATTCTTGAAGTTATTGATTCACTTCCTAATGGCAAAAGCCCGAGGTTGGATGGCCTTGCCAATGAGTTTTTGAAGACCTTCAAGCACGTGGTGACTAGTCCCTTGCATCTAGTGTGGAAAGAGTTCTTTTGATGCATTGCTTGAATGTCTCAATGAAGGTGTTATCAAGCTTATTCACAAAAAAGGAAGCAAAATTAGGATTGTTAATTGGCAACCAATTATGATCTTACAAACAAGTTACAAGTTCCTTGTTAAAGTTATTGCCAATTGTATCATTTGTCAATTGAAATTGGATCAGTGAGAATCAAAAAGGGTTCATCAATAGGAGGTCCATCCTCAAGGCTTTGAGAAGTTCTGGCTTTCGCTGAAAAGCCCACTCAAGATATCCTCTTCCTCAAGATTGACTTTGACAAGGCTTATGACAAACTCGAGTGCCACTTCATTCTCCAATCTCTGAAAGATCTGGGTTGCGGCCAAAAGTTCATTAAGATGGTCTCAACATTGTCGGAAAATGCATCAGCATAAATAAACATCAATGGCCAATTTTCTCAAGCTATTTGATTAAAACGCTCTATTAGGAAAGGTTGTCCCTTGGCCCCTCTTCTCTTTGTGACATTTCCAATGGTCTCAACTTCCTTGTTAGACATCATGCATGTTTAGCTCATATTCAAGGCCTCTTCCTTCCCCTCAATCAAGACCAAATGATCATGAGACTCTTTGCTAATGACATGAATGATTTTGTGCATAACGATTCAGTCATCATTGATACCTTTTGTTGTTGCCTAAATACATTTTGTAAGGCATCAGCTTCCAAAATAAACCACTCTAAAATAACTTTTAGGGCTGTTATTGGACATACATTTTGGTTGATCATGGCTGTCAAATGATCCCTAGGGGAAAAATCTTTCGCATGTTAGGTATTTCAATGGGATTCGACATTTTGATGAGTCAACGATGGAACTAAGCTCTTTCTAAGCTTGATAGAAATTTGACATACTGGCAAGGTATGTAGATCAACTTAGCAGGGCGAGCTATGGTGGTTAACACGTTCCTTCTTTCTTCAATTATTTACTTTCTCTCTTGCTCGAGACCGAAGAACAAAGAGATTGTCAAATTGGAAAGAATTTGCAAAAAATTTCTCTAGATGGGAGATCCTAGCAGAAGGGGTGTCCCCAAAATTAAATGGCCTACTTGCATAAGCCAAAAAGATCAAGGTGGTTTGGGCATTCTAGACATTGAAAGAATGGCCAATATGTTGGTGGCCAAATGGTTAATTAAAGCATGGAGCAATAGAGAGGCGTCATGGGCCCATGAGGGCAAAAAACGACCGAAAAGGGGTTGTTTGCTAATGAGAGATTAAAGAAATTGACAAATAGCGTCTTTCCACGTGTACAAGAATATAACATTGCTGTCTCTTTTAACCGTATGGAGAATTTCTTTTTTTAATACAATTTTCTCTCAAAGCGCCGCTAAAGTGATGAAGAGTCTCGTATTCAGTCCTTCCAATCGCGTAACTTCATGTGAGGTTTACACCAGAAGAGAGGATTCTTTGTGGAAACCTCTTTCCATGAAAGTAAATGACTGGGTAACTATGCTTCCTAGCTGTAGAGGTGCCCATAAAGTCAAGCATGCCAAAAGAGACAACACAAGAAACCATTGGAAGGGACGTATTCTCAGTTTCAAATTGAAGAGATGCGGTTGGTTTGCACGAGTACAACATGTGTACACCGCTAAGGATCTTGTTCTAGAAAATCATCTGCAATTCCCTTCGTACTGTAAGTGAAGTTTGACAATGCTCTTCTATCATTCCAGTTGATTTTGTATAATAAAACATATGTTTTTGTACTGCAGATATCTTTCCTTCCAATATTGTGGAATGGAAACCTATTGAATGTTTAACAGGAACATTCAGAGTTCTTCATAAGGAATATGTAGAACTCATGTATGCAGACAAATCTGTTCAATTTTTCAATAGCATAGAGTTATTTGTCCATTATGCAGATTATCAAGTGCCATCAGGGAGGAGTTCTTATGGAATTCTTATGTACCTGGTCCTTGCATCTCTTCATTAGATTGGGATGCTCCTGATCATTCAACAGTTTCAAGTTTTCTCTGCAAAATTAAATTTGACATCCAAAAGGCAATGTCAGCAGGCCGAATTTCGAGAAGGATAAAGATTCAATGGTTTTTGCCTATTCATGTCTTTGTAGCATGCTTTAAAAACATGTTATTATAGAAAACAAAAACAATGTGGTTGAATAGGAGAGTCTCTATTTCAAAGATTGATGATGTTTTAGGTAGGGAATGGGATAGCAAAGAAGTTCAAAAGCTAGGTGACATTATTTTATGTAAAGTTAGTCCCAATTCTCTTTCAATCTCATATCAAATATGTCGACAATCTCTGGTTCTAGGATATGACTATAGAAGGTGGAAAAAAAAGCTTGGACTTTGGATAGCCTTGGACTCAGAGGAGAGTTGTCCAGAATTTGAGTTAGAAGTATTGATTCATCCAGATTTTCAATCAAGGAAAATAATTGTCACTGCAAATTGGAATCTCAGAAATGTAAGGGAGCTTCTAGAATACCTTGATGAGGTATCATCTCAGTGTAGATTCTCAATTGATGATGCAATAGTTAACATTAGATCAGAGAAATCATTATCTTGCATAAGTTGCCTGCCACCAAGGGTGATTATGTTCCAACCTTTAAGATTGTAACAAGTTAACCCTGACATTCTTACATAATGTATCTTCATCTAATAGAAGCTTCTATTGATACTTCCATTGAATTTTCTTTGCAGGATGGTTACAAACAATGTGTGTTAAATTATTAATTTTAGATGTCTATAGTCATATTTGCATTTTTAAATTTACTTTCAAGATTTTGATGAGGTTCTTATTGTATAATGATAAGAATATAAACCAAGACATCCTTAGATATTTTTTAGGTCCTTAATTTCATATTTCCATTGATTTTTTTTTGCAGGAGTGAATTGATGACTTCAATTATCCCCCTTCATATAAACTCATATTGGCATTTATTTGTTTAATCTTAACATTCTGATGAGGTTCCAACTAAGAAATAATTATACAAGAACTTGCATAAGTTGATTCTAGATGAACAAGAGATCTAGAATTCAATATCTAATTTCAATTTAATAATTATAGTCTATCAAAGGTGCACATTAGTCTCAGTTAAATAATTTGATTCTATCCAACTTTTCTGTCCTCAAGTAATGCAAGAGAAATTATCATGGTACACATAACAAGTAATATAAGAGAGTGTGGAGAACCTGGTGCAAATTCCAATCCAAGGTTTTGTATTTCAATATTAGAAGAGCATGTCTTAAGGCATAAAACAGAGGAGATGAGATAAGTGAAGACGACCGATGCAAGCGACTAGTGCAATCTGAAATTGTTGGATGGCCCTTACCGCTTAGATCGGTCGTGTTAGCAAACTACCGCGAGAGACTTCAAGAATTGACCTTGCGTAAAGATTTGACTCACGAGTATAAAAACAACTAGCAACAGCGATGAAATGGATAATACGACCGATGCAAGCGATAGGGGCAATCCAAAATTCTTCGATTCCCCGTATCGCTTGTATCGGTCGTGTCCTCTTAATTCTTTATGTCCTTCTGTATCTTCTCCAATTTAAACTTTCCAATAGGAATGAAGTAAGAAACCCACAATGCATTCATATTTGTGACATGAACAAATTTAATTGGACCATGCAATGAACTTTTGTTTAACTCTCAAGAGGTTCAATACAACTGTATATTTCTCAAACATATAAATATTGTAAAGGCAAATAAATATGGTTACAGTGACCATCTTCCAGATGAAGATTGGCATAAGTACATACAATTTGTACATAAATAAATCTTCCAACCTTGGTTGGTTTTACAATTGATTTCAATCTAAGACTCAAAAATGATTTAACCTTTTCTATCCTTTTTGGAGCCCTATTTTCTCTGTTGCTTCTGTCCCTTTTTGGAGCTTTCAGCTTGACTCTTTTTGTTGTTCCCATGCTTTAATGGTGAGTGAAGAGGAAGCCCTTTCTTTTTATCTTCAGACTGTTTTTTATTAGGTGGAGGGGGTGGAGGTGAGTCTGGATCATGTGGGCAGATTGCATGTTTCATGATACTATTTATTGCTCTCTCTCTGATCAAGATGATCCATGCATCTGGGTAGTCTGATAAATTCAATTCAAGACTGTAGAACCTTCTTTCCAAGAATCTTACAGCATTTGCAATCACTCTCCAGCCACATGATGTTGAGTCTCTCTGCAATGGCACATGAATTTGGTTGTATCCAAATTGCTTTTGTTCATTCATTTTAGCAATTCCAGGAAAATTCTGATCAATATGCATCTTGAGAAGTTTTGCAGCACTGCATTGTAAAGTGAAAATCAGAATGGATGGCATGGCTTTAAAATAGAGAACAACAAAATGCATAGTAACTTACACTTTGCAATTCCCATGCTGTGATGGAAGAGAATTGAGGAAAAGAGCTTGATATGCATTGAAGTCCACAATAATCAAACTCCAATGGCCCCTATCAATGAGTTGCATGTAAATATACTTTCTTAAATGAAACAAATATGTTTCCAAAATGAAGATGAATACTTACTTTTCAATATATGGGTAAATAACACATTCTACCTCTTCTGTAAAATCCTGTAGAAAGGACTTGGCATCTCTATGTTTATGCAAAAAACAGTGTGTCACCAGAGGATCTAAAATAAATACTTTTCTTTGAACCGCTTCCTCACATTGTTGAAGAAGAACCCTACAAATCAAGAAATAAAAATACAGTTAAGGAACTAGGAAATTATGCAAAATAAAAGCATTTTAAGGCCTCTAGATATACCTGAGTGAAATGTTGACCACACTATCTGATATTTCAACATGAAGCTCCCTCAACATTTTGTTGTCTTCAGGTCTAATGTCAAGAAACAATTCATTTTGCGATGGCATTGCAACATTAACTATTACCTGCCCATCACCTTTCTTGAGGAGCTCTTTATTTGCTTTCCGTAACTTTTGAATTTGTGTTAAGATGACACTTTCCTCTGTAAATAATCCCTGCTTTTTCCTCTCCTCCTCACTATTTGCTACAGTTCTAGTTTCATGATCATGAGTGACTTGAGCGTTGATCTCTTCAATGACAACTGTTGTTTTGGGCGCTCGAGCTAGAGGTATATTTAAAATATCGAAGAATTTTTTTATCATGGTGATCAATAGGAACCAGAGCTTTATCAAATTTATATCTTATTCTTGAAACAATAACATAATCCTTCGCCATTAGTGTTACCCTATGAGAATGAGCAGCACATAAGTAGGCATCATTCATAAAATCAATAGCAAAGTCCTCTATAGCTTCTTGCAGGCATAGCAGTGCTTGATTTTGCCACCTCACATTGACAAAGGATGAGGTCTTCATCAAAGAACAGAGGTTGGCTGAGATCTGCTTGACAACTCTCATAAATGGAAGTCTTGGGATCAACAATCCCACAGACTTTTGAGCTCTTCTAATTTCCCTCAAGGACTTTACATGGTACTTGACCCTTTTTTTTGAAGGCTTGTCTGGCACATTGGCTTGAACCTTCTGGGAATTTTGCTCCTGGACATTTTCCCGCTGGGCATTTTGGTCCTGACCCTCAGGGTACAACTTCCTTGCTGTCTTTTTGGTTCTAGCCATACTCTGCACAAAATCAGAGTCTTTAGGCAAGGAATTAGGAAAAGTGGAAACTTACTCTCAAAAAGCTATGATCAATGACTCTTTCCACTGTCAAAACTTACTCTCAAAAAGCTATGATCAATGACTCTTTCCACTATCAGAGGCACGACCGATGCAAGCGATAGCAGTCATGCGGAAATGCCCAGATTTCCCTGATCGCTTGCATCGGTCGTCTTTAAATTTATCATCAAATATCAATCAAATATTATCTTACAATGCAAAATACTCAATTATCACTAAGAAAAAGATAATTGGAAAGCTATAATCAATGACTCGTTCCACTGTAAGAGACACGACCGATCCAAGCGATAAGAGTCATCCGTAAATGCTCGGATGTCCCTCATCGCTTGCATCGGTCGTCCCTGAATTCATCATCATATTTCAATAAATAGAAGTTAAAATAAAGGTAACAATGCGTTATACTCAAGCATCACAAAGGAAACCAAAATTTGCAAGCTATGATCAAGGACTCGATGCTATTTAAAAAACATGACCGATCCAAGCGATTAGGGTTATCCAAAAATCTCGGATGTCCCTAATCGCTTGCATCGGTCGTGTCCACATTACCTTACGCAGAGAGCGCTCTCTATAGAAATTGTGAAGTAGCCTAAAAACTTGGTGGCGATGGAACCTCGACGCTTGGCAAGTGTTGATAGAAAAAAATGAAGGAAATGAATAGGGAAGCTTAAATAGGTCCCAGAATTGAGTTGACCGTTGTGCCATGTGGCATGCCCCGATTGGTCCATGTCATATAGCCGTTGCAAATTCCAACGTCTTTTGCCACATGGCATGATTTGATTGGTCCACATCATCTATCCGTTGCATTGAGCAACGTACACTTTGCCACATGGCACTCTGTGATTGGTCCATGTCATTCGACCCTCCTCGCTTATAGTAGCTACTTCCTTCACAAACTCAAACTTTCAACCTTCAGAGAATTTGTCTCACTAGAGACACAACCAATCCAAGCGATAAGAGTCATCCGTAAATGCCCGGATGTCCCTCATCGCTTGCATCGGTCGTCCCTGAATTCATCATCATATTTCAATAAATAGAAGTTAAAATAAAGGTAACAATGCGTTATACTCAAGCATCACAAAGGAAACCAAAATTTGCAAGGTGTGATCAAGGACTCGATGTTGTTTAAAAAACATGACCGATCCAAGCGATTAGGGTTATCCAAAAATCTCGGATGTCCCTAATCGCTTGCATCGGTCGTGTCCACATTACCTTATGGAGAGAGCGCTCTCTATAGAAATTGTGAAGTAGCCAAAAAACTTGGTGGCGATGGAACCTCGACGCTTGGCAAGTGTTGACAAAAAAAAATGAAGCAAATGAATAGGGAAGCTTAAATAGGTCCCAGAACTGAGTTGACCGTTGTGCCACGTGGCATGCCCCAATTGGTCCACGTCATATAGCCATTGCGAATTCCAACATCTTTTGCCATGTGGCATGATTTGATTGGTCCACATCATCTGTCCATTGCATCGGGCAACGTACACTTTTGCCACATGGCACTCTATGATTGGTCCACGTCATTCGACCGTTTCTTACCTCCTCGCCTATAAATAGCTACTTCCTTCACAAACTCAAACTTTCAACCTTCAGAGAATTTGTCTCACGTACATGCGTATTTTTCACACGATCGATACAAGCGATTTTCCCCGTTTGACCTACGTTGACTCGCTCTAGTCGCTTGCATCAGTTGTGTTCTCCTAATAGGCATACAGGAGAAGCTGCAGCTAAGATGGAGGGAATGAATGAGATCCTTAGTGTCTCTCCATCAGAGAAACTTCTTGATTTCATGGTTCAAGAGGGTTTAAGTGTAGATTATTTTCCTGATGCAATGACGATATTCAACCCCAAAATTGATTTTGAAAAACTCTTAGAGAACTCGAAAAGTTTTCTTAAGGATGAGTGGGAGATTTTCTTGGGGTTGATCAATGGAAGGATCCTTTCTATTTCTCAGAAAACCTATGTCCATCCTCACATCTTTGGGAAGGATCCAATAGATAGGGCTAAAATCACAAGAAAATGCAAAAGGATATCCCCTTTGCCAGGGAAGCTTGGTTTATGCCCAGAGAATGAAAAGGACTGCTGCTTGCTCCCTTTAAACATTGCTTTCTTGATATGGCTTGAGCATATCTCAGTTGAAAGGGAGGAAACTATTCATGATGAAGACGAGCCTTTCTTAGAGCTGACACTTGAGGGTAGCTCAAAAACTATGAAAGGTGTCATGGAGATTGTTGAGGAGATCAATCTCCAAGCAGAAGAAGAGCAGGTCAAAGATTTTGATGTGGCCACTTTTAAAGCAGAGACTGCAATAATGGAGCCAACTGAAGAAGTTCAAGTGTCTGAGAAGTCCCTACTTCTCCCAAATCTACCTTTTTACTTTATCTCTGAGAAAGACTTCATACCTCTATTTTACATTCAGGAACTTTTCAATCTAAGGGAGGACTACTGCCTTGCAGCTATAGCTGAGGCAGACAAAGTTGCAAGGAGATTCATCAATAAGAAAGGAGAAAGAAGAGAGGAATTTTTGCGTCTTGATTTGGATTTGTCTAATGAAGAATTCAAATATTCAACACAAGCTCTTTCAAAATGCTTTGAGAAAGCTATCTCAGAGAAGCCAAAACTTGCTGATGAAGAGTTTGATGAGCATCACAAGCAACTTGGAATATACTCGTTTGGGCGCGGCTATTCATTCTTGGATGTCGCTGAGGACAAAGGAACAATTTGTATTGACTCAAAAGAGCTCATTGAGGAGGAAGATGAGGTCAAGGTATGTTGTTTGAAATATTCGTATGAATTAAAGTTTTTGTCCGAGATCTCCATTTTTTAGTGAGAAAATGACCACGACCGATGCAAGCGATACAGCCTATCGGATAATTTTTCGTTGGGCCTTATCGCTTGTATCGGTCGTGTTTGGACTTGAAGAGGAAGATGAGGTCAAGTAAGTAGTAAAATATATTCTCATGATTTAAAGGCAAAGGAGATGAGATGAGCTTGATGCAAAATCTCTATCTTGTGTCAGTTTGTCCAAGTTCTCCATTAGAAGTGTCAGAAGTCGATCACGACCGATGCAAGCGATAAGGCCCATCAGATATTTTCCGTTGGGCCTCATCACTTGCATCAGTCGTGTTTGGACTTGAGGAAGATGACGTCAAGGTATACAGTTAACTATATTCTCAAGAACTTTAGGTTAAGGATATGAGATGGGACCAATGCAAAATCTCTTTCTTGTATCAGATTTGTCCAAGTTCTCCATTAGAAGTGTCAGAAATCGATCACGATCGATGCAAGCGATTAGGCCCATCGGATATTTTCCGTTGGGCCTTATCGCTTGTATCGGTCGTGTCAAAGAGTTGCATGCAGCAATGATAATAGATATCTTGCTTGTGGGAATTCCCCTCATTTATCAAACATTAGGTGTTTCTAGGCAGTTTGCAAATAGATATTGATGAGGACCGATGCAAGCGATAACGACTGTCTAAATTTCTCTGAAGACCCTTATCGCTTGCATCAATCGTGTCTCTTGCTTTTCTTTCTAATAGTCTCAAGTTACTTCACATGTTTCCTAAAGTGTGGTTGCACTTCATCTAACCTTGTTTTTCATTTTTACCACAGTTAACTTTATTGGATGAAGACAATTACCTTGGCAGGGGCAAGGGAACAAGAAAAGCCATAGAAGAGAAAGGAAAAGCAAAGGTGGATATTCATTCTATTATCCACTATCTTCCAAACTTGAACCCAGACACTTTTTGTGTTATTCACAAGCACTATAGTGAGGAGCCAGACTTTGCATTGTTCTGCTTGAGGACTCTATCAAAATACATGGTTTTTACTCCAATATCCTTTAATGCTTTCAAAGTTTTACTGCTTGAAAGAGCAACTGCATTTAGAATTTTTGGATATGCCCCAAGACTCAATGCTTCAAGGGCAGGGTACTTTCTTTGTTATTCAAGCTATGCAATGGTTGCAGGGGTGTCAGATTTAAAAAGCATTGCTGGATACAGGAGAAAAGAGTTCCTCAGATATAGAGGTGATTTGCCAGAGCCAAGCTCTTTACAAAGGCTCAAGGAATGACTTGATTTTTTCAAATTCTATATCTCAACAAATGTACATATACAGAAATTGCCCAATGTGATATAAGACATTGCAAATTTTTTTGGTGTAATTGATCCATGGCCTAATATTAATTGTTATTGATTCTCTGGTCAAAGTCATCTGATGGTAGTAGACATATTTCTTTTCAAAGCATAATACATCATGAAATGTACATACATGAAATCTTTTATTTCTCAAAGAAATAAAAGACATTGCAAATATTAAAGCTCTGTTTGAAATGTGGTCTTTTTCAGTTTGTGATATTGATACATGATGATTTTGTCTGGAGATAGCCATATCCTTCTGATTATATTTGGCATGAGGTCCTTTGTAATTGTCTTCTAAAGAACCAATCAAAAAGCTCTTTGAAGGCATTGCTCTTTGTTTCCCCTCCTCATTTCCTTGTACACCTAAAGAAGCTTGTCCTTGCTTGATAATGAGATTTTTCCATGCCTTGGGTGTTCCTCATGGCAAGTGGTTCTCTTTCTGCAAAGAATGCACCATGCACAAGAAGAATATGCTGGAAAGCAGAAGAATCTCATTAGATCTTTATTTCAATTAAAAATAAATAAATTGAATAAAATATCTTTGGAGCTCACCAAGTAGTATGTTATGTCTTTGGCACCCCATGCCTCTATGATGGTTTCTATAAGCTCTGTGGTCGCCTTTCTGAAATCTGTCACATAACTTTTTGATGTTACCTGCTGCCTCATGAGCTTTAAAAGATTATCTAGTTTGACCCACACCTCCATTCTCTTTTTTGCTATTTCTGGTTTGCTTTTTACATTAGTCGTGACCTCACAAAATGTTTTCCATGAATTCCACATGGAATTAAGTTGTTTGCCATCATGGTTGCTGAAGAATCTCCTTGCTTTTGCACCTCCCATTGAGACATCCTGTAAAACATCACCTGTATTTTGTGAAAGCTTTGGACATCACCACCATGAAATCCCATTTCTGAAAGAAGACATTCACATTTTTTATGCATTCATCTATAAGAGTTGTAGGCTTGATAGAATATGCATAATCCAAGTGAAGACGGACCAACTTGTCAATGATTCTTAACTCTGCATGTAGTGTACATATGTGTACATTTGTCAATGCTATTGGAAGTATGGGATCCCAAATCATTGAAGAAGATGAGTAGTTACGAAGAATAACATTTTGTCTAGAAGGAGCCTCTTCACCCTCAGCTCTAGCAATCCATGCATTTGTGCCTAGGCTTTGCATGCACTACAAGCAAGGGTACTTAGAATTTGCTCCCCCACTTATACCAAACATGCATTTGAGTGTCTTTAGGTCTCCACTCAAATGCCACTCAACTTGAAAGTTCTCGTAGTCTTTGACATTCAACAATTCTCCTGCATGATGCCCTTGGATAACATTTGGAATGTTTGTCTGTGACAATAACCATTTAAGTGTTTTATGGCTCTCAGATGGAACTTGAGCACAGCCAACCCACCATAACTCCATTTCTGATTGTACTTTGAGAGATGGAGTGTCCGATTTCCCAAGGCTATAGTCCAAAGCTTTGTTCATCAGTGCAATGCTTATTCTCTCCATCTTTTGATGTTTTTTAAGCTCAGCTTCATCAAGTTTGATTACAAATTTCAATAGACCAGAACATTCATGCTCTTTTATATTATAGAACTGAACCATGTATGTTTGAAGTTTTATAACATCTATCCATATGTTGTTAAATGCATTGTAAGTGAAATGTAACTTTTGTTTTCCTACTTCGTAAGGCATGTTACCGTGAATATGTTTATATTCACCAAATACTGATGTGATCTTCTTATTCAAGCAGAGCCGAAACTTTCCTACATGATGGGGTCTAGGCAATCCAAAACTTCTAACTTTGTTAAATTTTAAAAATTCACACCAAACTTTTGAAATTGCTCTATAACCTTTCCTACTCACTCCGACACTATCACAAATATTTTGAATTTGAGATGGTTCTAGTAAAAGATTCATTTCTGTCATGAGTTTTTGAAAAACAAAGCGTTTCAAGCATGTATTTTCATTTAGTTTCAATAGTCTTAAAACATCATTTTGACTCAGAATTTCATTACAGAAATGTATGCGCTCAAAACTGCTCGACATATTGAAACCTAGCACATTTGTCACATGATCTCTAACAATTTTCATTCTTTTCTTTTTCTGGCCAGATTTTTCAGTCAAATCTAAAAAAGGTTTTACTCGTTTTGACCGCATTCTCAAACCTATAGGAGTTTCTTTCATTTTTTTAAAAGACTCTAACTGAGAAGATAAAGTGGATAATTTGTTTTCTAGCTCCCTCATATGTAAATTCTTCTGGTGTAGTGTGTTTTGCAAACAGTTTATGTATTGTACATAATTCCTTGAAATATCCCAGAGCCTTGAACAATAGCCTCGTAAACCATCCTCACCATCTCCCACAAATCTAATCAGATCATGAAGATTATGAAAAGGGAGGTACCTTCCAGTTTGTGGATCAATTGGATAAACAGATCCATCTGTCCATATGTCGATATGTTTCTTGCCTTCCTTTCGCAATCCATCCACTTCAGGAGGATGAAGAGCCCTTCGAAATACTTTTCTTGTCGTCGCATACTCCTGACTAACTGCAATGTTGATATGGAACTTTTCACAATGATTTCGATAGTTTGAAAGCTCAGCGAGAGTATTTGGGTTAACGTTCTCCATGGTCTGCTATGAAAAATGACCGGCAAGTGTCTAATATGACGTGAAAGGGAGAAACAAGCTTGCTATGAAATGTAGAGAAAAAAAGCGCAAAACATCATCAGCACACATTACATAGGTCCGTGAACAAGAGGAAAATTCAAATTTTGATCAGCGCCCGGTGAGCACAAACTTCGAGGCGTAAGATATCACACAAACTTTTCATGATTATATGATACGAGTTTCTCTCTCTTCAAAATTTGCATAAGATACGTTTTAAATGAACTTACACAGAATTTCTTAAAGGATTTGACAACTTTAATCCTGATTAAGGACAACTAATTGAAATCCTTACACGGCCATTTTTCGCCCTAATGCAAACTAATTTTTAAAAACAATAGTGATCTTAGGCTTGTGGGCCTTCCAAGGTGGAAGGGTATTGATCTTCTCACTCTTTTATTCTCCCCCTATTAGGTGACTCCCAGAGGCTTGAGCTTAGTTTGCTCCCTATGGAAGAGTTGGAACAAGGTGAACCAATTTGTCAAGATCAATGAAGATTGGAAATGGGCTATCAATATTATACAAAATGATTCAATCTATCTCCCTATCAAGGGCATCAGAGACGTTGAGACTTGGAACCTCCAAAAAGCTACGAAGCTTTGGAACAAAGGTTTCTGCTTCTGGCAAAGCCTCAGGAAAGAAGGAACATGCCAGTGGATTAGATTTGAGGACATTGACTTGACTAGGAGAGTGGGCTATGAAGAATGGTGCCTATTGCGGAGCAGATTCAATACCTGGGAGTGATCTAGGACTCGCTTTCTTATTGTGTATGACTCCCCTCACCTTGAGGGTCTTAGATGGAACAATGACAACAGTCTTGATTAAATTTTGAGATTCAAGAAGAATGTGGACCTTCATTCATGATAAATAGGAGATGGTGTCTGGATTGGTCGAGTTTTAGGTAGGAGCTTAAGTTCCAATCCATTTGGCACCCCTCATCAAGGTTATAAAATCAATTCTTATGTGGCAAATCCTCCACCAAGGAATTCGGACCAATGTAAAAGCTAACAAAAATTGTGAATGGTGTAAATGATTCCTTCATGGCAATGAGGACTTGAGACACCTCTTCTTTTCATGCCCCAAGTCATTGTCAGTCTAGCACGCCCTTAGGAAAATCATGTTGTTGAAGGGACAAATCAACTGGAAGCAAGCACTTATTGGGTGAAGCAATCGACTATTCCTTAGCACTATGGAATGCTATAAGAGGAGAGACCCTCAACTTTGGTAGCCCTTCGAAAGAATGGTCAATCGAAAAATCTCTTTTCCTTTTAGGCAAAAGGATTTCCAATTGTAGGAAGCCCCCACCTTTTAGACATCACAAAGTGTTTTCCCTCGAAAGCAATAAAATTAAAAGCAAGCGGGCCCCTCATGAGGGGCACAAAAGGGTTATCAAACTTCTTTGTAATGTTTTCTAGCAAGTTTTGAATGGGTGCTAAGCATGTACAAGTTGGGTGTTAGGTATGTTCAATTGTACAATTGTTCTTTCTATTAATTAAAGTTTGAGAGAGTAGGCTATTGCTGAACTTCCTTTTGAAGAAAATAAAAAATTAAAAAAAAAACCATTAAAGAGGAATATCATTTAGACTATCTTAGAGTAGATCATGAACTTTTGTCAAAGGGCATATCACATAGCTAATGTAATTTGTTAAATCTTTACTATTTAAACTTAATTCAACTCTGGGTTCTTGGGATGGTTAGGGGTCTGTAAATAGAGGCCCTGTTTGTATTTTCCCAAATCTACAGATTCAAAGTGTACTCCTTCACAGACTTCACACGTTAACTATTTTGAATATGTTTACGGAACACCTCAATACTACCACACAGTTAACTATATAACTTCTTCACGTGTCACGTTAATCCATCAATCTTTAAAACTTCATTAGGACTTAATTAATTATTAAGCTTAATCAACTGAATGGATAAGTATTCAAATTACATAAGAATTTGGCAAACTGCGCTTCACTTCCGGCTCTCACCCAGACGAACAGTCCGGCGACACGACACATTCTGCTTCACGCGAATATCCTTTCATTAATGAGTAAAAAGTTACAACTTTTGCGCTATGCCTTTTCAGTATGCATTCGACTTTTCAAGATATATTACAAAGTTTAAGAGTTCCTTTCCGGCGGCTCACGCTGGCATGCATAGTGGACTCGAACCCAAAAATGGTAATTACACAATCAAGGTTCATCTATGATGCCCTATACATACATAGAGCGAGCTAATTTGAAGGTACGGGTAATCTTTTGCTTTAATGAATCTAACATATCCTTCAAAATTGCATGTTCAATCAGCTGTGCATCAATTCTAACTGAATTGGTAGCGATGACCTGGCTTATTATGATTCCGTCTTCGTCTGCAAAAATGCTTCCTGGAGATAGAATTCATTGATGAGAGCAGCATCTCGTCGTAGTTTCATTTCTGCTACTTCTGCATCAATGTGCGAGAGCCTATCTGCCTGAACTCCCAATTGCTTTTCTCTTTGCTCAAGTTCTTGAGATTGAAACTGAATGGTTTTGAAATAAGCTTCTCGCTCCTTTTGCACAGCTACAAGTTCCTTCTTCAACTAGATAGTCTTGGCAATTTCAGCTGATAATTCGTTATCTTTCTAGAACAACTACTCAGTGATCTTATGCAATTCAGCTTCAGCTTTAAGTACATTAGCAGTGAGCGACTGGGAAGCTTCTTCTAAAACACTGAGTGCATCCCGCGTATTATGGAGCTCATTACCTAATGTTGTCATAGCATCTGTCTTATCTACAACTTCTTGCTTCAAGACTGTGATTTCTGTGTCTTTTTTAGCAATGATACTGTCTTTTTCTGTTAACTATTCTTGCAATTGTTAGATTTGAGTATGCAGAGAGTGAATTTCGGCTTTGGTTGCAAGTAGTTCTTCTTGGAGGGGGGAAATGTCCGCTTCTAGAAGATCAACCTTGCTCTGCAATTCCTGTTAAATAGTCTGAGTGGCCATCTTCATCTGAAGAGGCAACTGCTGGGAGAGAGGTCGGGACTAAGACAATTCCGATTTCATTTTGAGGCACTGCCAGAACGATAACTGCTTCTTCATTACCGGTCGGTTGCTTGGCTGTGTCTGCTTGATCGTCTGCGGCTGGTGGAGAAGAAAGATGGCATTCACTGACAGTAATATCTTCCATTGTGACCTTCAGAGACTCAGCATCCAATTGCTTTGGTTCATCCTGCGGTTGGACTTCAACGACATTGTCCATGATTACATCTGGCTCCTGCTGCTTGCTAGGAGAAGAGTGTGCCGATGTGCCCTGTAAAGTTGTGGCTATATCATGGAAGATTTCAACCTCGTGAACTGCGATTGAATCCTGCACTTGGCTTTGCGATGGGCTAATACGTCTGCGTTTGTGCTGGAAGAAGTGTAGCAGGTCTTCATCATCATCATCCTCCTCCAGCATCTGTGTAGATTCCTCATGTAATAGCACAATATTCGTTGGAGGGGGTTGCGCTGCTTGTATCACCAAAAGAAGAAGGGTGAGAAGGTGCGGCAATCGGGTACGAGGAATCTCATGCTTGGCTAACTGTTTGGAAACTGCTAAGCATTCGCGATGAATGCGCCGGAAGAAAAAGGACGTGAAATTGACGGTTTCTCGGGAGGCAATGTCTATCATGGAATAGAATGGACAGGAGATACCATAAGTTCGTTTCTGAAGATTTAAGGCTGCTACAAGAAATTGAAGCGCGGTGCGCTCGGGTTTAGGACGACAGAGAATCTCAAACTCATTAGATGAGTGCCGGGGAAAAAGTTCTTTAATTGTCGCCATGGGGAGAAGCGGTCCATCGACCAACCCCTCCTGAGGGAGACGAAACCCCGCAGCGACAGTGCTGAGCATAACGACAACACGGGGGTTTAAGCATATTAATGGCCAGCATTTTTCGGTAGCAGGCGTGGCAGCTATGGAAGATATAATTTGTGCACAGAAGGGATGACACTCCACTGAATGCCAAGGCAATTCAGCGAAGGCCAAGAGCCCTCGAGCATGCAGGAACTCACTCACATTCGGAGTGAGACCCGCACGGAAGGTCACAATATTCGCAAGAGCTTCCATGGCGCACTCAGAAACAGACGAGAACACAAAGCACACAAGGGTCGCAAACACACAAAGACACAATAGCGACTAACAGCGGGAAGAACAAGATTAAGTAGAAACACTGGAAAAATTAAGCAGTAAGAACCCTAATCATAATGTAGTATTGGAAATATACCGACATAATGATGACATGCGTGCATTAACATAATCAAGGCGGCCACTAATCATGTTTAGGTAGGAAAATGCAACTATTACGGTCAGTTAGTCAAACGAAACACAGAGATAGGAAAAGGAAGTCGAGTGAGAAAATTTGTAAGAGAAAAGAAATAAAAATACCGATGACACATCATGCAGATGGAGATGATGGATAATAGGGGCAAAGTTTGGAGCCATTGATCGCTTTAAGAAGTAGGATACCGGTTAAGGTGGATAACCGAAAAGTTGCAGGTCCCACTTGTTCGGTAATACGGTAGGAACAGAACCAACGCAGTTTAAACTTTTTGGCAGACCTATTAGTCTTAGCATTATAAAAGAGTACTAATTGGTTTACCGTAAACACAGGGGTTTTGAGGAAACGATCATGGCTTTTAGCTTGTCTAAGCTGCACTTCCTGCAGCATCAGGAAACTCTCAAGACGTTGTTCATCCAGAGACCGTAAAGCCTCCAATCGAAAGGGAAAAGATTCTTCCGGTAATAGCTTATGTTCGAGGGCCACCCGCAGACTAGGAACCACCAGTTCCATAAGAGCAATCGCTTCCAATCCATATGCCAACTTGAAAGGAGTTGTTCAGGTCGCCACTTTGTATGTGGTACGATAAGCCCACAATACAGCAGGGATAAATTGGTCCCATCTCTCTAGACAATCTAATACCAGTTTCTTTAAGATGTTCAATAGAGATTTGTTGGTGCTTTCAGGGAGCCCATTTGCTCATGGATAGTAGGGTGAACTGAACTTATGCACAATCTGGAAGGTTTTAGTAAGCACTTGCATTTATGTATTTGCAAAGTGTGTACCTTGATCAGTTACTATCACCAAAGGTAACCCATAGCGTGGAAAAATATCCTTCATCAAACATTTAGCTACCGCAACAGCTGTAGCTGACTGAAGAGCCCAACCTTCGGCCCATTGAGTCGCATAATCCGTGCATGTCAGAATGTATCGGTTGCTGGTAACCGTCGCAGGAGGAGTAATGGGGCCAATAAAATCCAAACCCCATTTTTGAAAAGGTTCAAGAGGCACAACAGTTTGGAGTGGAAAGAGGTGTTGTTGTAAGGGCTGACCGGAACGTTGACACGCATCACACTGCTGCATGTACTGGGTTACATCATGGTACATGGTAGGCCACCATAAACCACTCTATAGAATCTTTCGGTGTGTCAGGTCAACCGCAAAATGTCCTCCAGTTGGGGCAGAATGAGCCATTGTAATTAGGGAAGCAATTTCATGTGGGGGAACACATATGAGCAACATGCCCGAGTGATCCATATAATATAACTGCCCTTTAATTAGCCGAAATTGTCGACTATACATGGCTAATCTTCGTCGAGCAGCTGAAGAGGTCGTACCAGGCGGACATCCACTGGTCAAGAACAGAAGCAAAGTGTCGTAGTAAGAGGAGGGTACCGACAATTCCTTCTGATCATCCTGTATTGTCTTTGCTGCATAAATAGCGGGTGTTGTATCATCAACTCCTTCCGGAAGTTCACCGGAATCCAACCGAGAGAGAAAGTCAACAAGCGCGTGTGCTGACCTTGGGCGATGTACTACTGAATAGCCAAACTCTTGGAGCAACAAGACCCATCTTGCTAGTCTTCATCCCAAATGTTGTTGGCGAACAAGGTACACAAAAGTTGCATGATCGCCATGGAAGGTGAAACGTCGTCCCAACAAATAATGTCAGAATTTCTTCACTGAATACACTAATCCAAGATATTCTCGTTCAGTAACTGAATAATTGCGCTCTGTCGGAGCCAATCTGTGAATCGCATAATACACGGGACGGAACCACTTATCCGTTTGCTGCATCAGCACGCTGTCAATGGCAATGTCGGAAGCATCCACAAAGACATGAAATGGCAATTCCCAATTTGGCGCTTGTAGAATGGGAGCCTGCGTTAACAATGATTTCAGCCAGTCGAAAGAGAATTGACACGCTTCGGTCCATTCAAACTGACGAGGGCTACTAGTTATCAAGCGATTAAGTGGTGTGGCCAGATGAGCAAGCCACCGTAGATGTCGTCCATGCCACCGGATTTGTCCCAAGAAACGCATCACTTCTTTGGGTGTCTTCGGAGCAGGTGCCTCCAGTACGGCCTTCACCTTATCTGGATCAGCTTAAATTCCTTGTTTTGAGATAATGTGCCCTAGCAACTTGCCACAAGACACAGAGAATATAGATTTATTCGGGTTCAAACACAAACGGTATTCTCGACACTTTGAAAAGAAGCACCGTAAGTGGTACAGATGCACCGAAGTATCATCGGATAAAGAGAAATCATCCAAGTAAAATGTGATGAGGTAAGGAGAGAAAATTTCCTGCATACAACGTTGAAACATACTTGGAGCATTCCGCAGACCAAACCACATCACTGCACACGCATAAACGCCCCAATTAGTTATAAATGTTGTCTTTAAAATATCTTGTTCCGCCATTCGGACTTGGTTATAACCACTATATCCATCTAAAAAGGAGTACATCTCTCGTCCTGCCACATCGTCTAGCATTGTATCCAAAAATGACAGAGGAAATGGATCAGGTACGGTAGCGGCATTCAATTTCCGGTAGTCTACACATATCCGTAATTGCTTATTCTTCTTAGGAACTATGACAATGGGAGAAATCCATTCCGAGTGCCAAGTGCCATCAGATCCTTGTTGGCTGTAAGAAAAGCTTCCTCTTCATCATCGGAGAGACCATCCAACATGTGTACAAGCTCCGCTAGATATGGTTGTGCATGTAAGTCACAAGGTTTCATATCGTCTAGTGGAACAACATATTTCCGGTGGTTATTTTTAAAAACTAATTCATGTGCTGACCAGTCTTGCACTACCTTAGCTTGTTTTAGCCAGGGATGTCCAAAGAGTAGATTATAGTCCTGGCTAGATTCTGGTAAGTCCAGCACAACGAAGGTCATTTGGAAAATAGCACCTTGTAGAGTAATCGGAATGTCTCGCACCAAGCCCACCGGATGGACTCTAGATTTATCAGCCATACGTACAAAGAATTGAACAAGTTCAATTTGTGTCCACCCCATCCGTTTTCAAAGTATTTTTGTTGCTATGTTTACACCATATCTGCCATCAATTAAGACGTGTGATTTTATGGTTTTTGTACCATACCGTAATCAGGGGTACCGTATGGTCCACCATTGGATCCAATTCCGGTTGGATTGTGGCTGTTGTTGGAGCACTCGAGGATCCTGGACTGACCTGCTGTTGGAACTGTTGACGCACTCCAGGGATCAAAGCTAATAATTGACCCAAGGGCAATGTAATTGATGCCTTGGATAGAACATCCCACATCGAATCAGTTTTGGTTGTTTCTAGTACGGTCTCCGGTATGGACTCCGGTACTGTGTGAGTCAGGTTTCGCCCTTCTGGTACTTCTGGCGGTATGCTTTGCTGCGTCACCGGAACTGAGTCAGGGAATACGGTTTGTTCCTGCATCGCCCACTTGCTTGCTTTTGTAAACACCTTCTGTTGTTCACGAATTCCAGGTTCAAAAATCTCTACAGCTCGTTGTAATTGCTTTCCTAAATGCGGAAATATACACCATATTCACCATTGGATGTTGTCGTTCCTTTTTCTTTTTATCGTACTCAGTCGCATCTTTACAGAACCTTCAGATATGCCCAATTTCACCACAAAAATGACATTTAGGGGATGGAGGAGATGCACCTTCTCCGAATGGACCGGCATTCCACCGAGCTTGTCCAAAATTATTTGACCGTCCTCCTCGATAATTCCTGTATCCCTGGTACGGGGTATTCGTATCCCTGGTACGGGGTATTCCTATCCCTGGTACGGGGTATTCCTATCCCTGGTACGGGGTATTCCTATCCCTGGTACGGGGTATTCCTCATCTGTGGTGGTACATAATGGCTGGCCGATTGCCCTTGTTCCTGAATGATGGCATTAACTCTGTTCTGTACCTTTACATTATACAGACAAGTCTCTGTAGTGTGGTCAGTTGTATGGTAAATGGCACAATGCATTTGATTCAGAGTGCATGTTGAGCTTCTGTGCCCTGGATTTCTGTATTTGGTACAGTAAAGTTGTTTCAAAGGATCCTCATTGGATTGCCTAGACGCTTTCAGCCACTCCAGATCTTCAGTGAATCCACCCACTTTATTTTCTAATTGTAACGCCATAGCGATTACGGCATCCAAAGGCATTCCACCCACACACCGTATGATCATGATATGTTTCAATTGGGGCTTTAATCCATTGATGAATCGTTGCGTGATAACGTCATCTGGTAAATTGGCATGCGCTGGTGGTAACTGTCGTAAATGAGTCCGAAATAGCGTGGCATAATCTTGTACATTTTGGTGTGGCTTCTGCCTATTATTCTGCAGGTAATCAAAAATTTCGGCTGGGTTCTTCTTTAACCGGAATCGTTGCATAAATGCATCCTTCACATCATCGTACTACCGAAAGTTCAAATCGTATTCGGTTAGCCATCGTGCAGCTTCATTAACCAGAGTTGACTGGAACACAATAGCTTTATACGCAGAGTCTGCTGGGTAATTCAGAACTGCATAATTAATCTCAAAGGTCCGCATATGCATGTCGGGATCATCTCCCAGAAAACCTCCAAATTTTGTGTATGTGATCCCCGCTGGTACCGGACGCGGTGGAACAATCTGTTGTTGTTGTTGTTGTTGTTGTTGTTGTTGTTGTTATGAGCCACTCATGGTACTGTTGTTGTTGGCGTTGTTGTTACCTGAATTTTGGGGAGATATTTCTTGATATTTCGGGACTGTATGGTCAACCTGCTCACTTTCCGGTCCTAAGATATCGTCCGATTGCTTAGTTCAAAATCTAACAGCCCTTCCTCAACTTTAGTGTCGAAATTGGCTAAACTTGCACCGAGAAATGGTGAACGCAGTAAGTTTCCACTGAACAGCACCGCAGTTTCACCGAAAAACTTCGAATCACCACCAGGTAATACCGAACTCTCACCGAAAATCGTCGAATTCTCACCAGACCCAGTTGCACTATCACCAGAAGCGTTCTCACCGGATAACGCAAACCTATCACCGAAAGCGACCGAATTTTGACCGGATGAGGCGGAACTATCTCCACATTGTGTTGCAGTACAACCAGAAATCACTGTACTTTCTTCAAAAGGGACCGAACTCTCATCGAAACGCATCGGATTCTCGCTGTGTGCTACCGAACTACCACCGGAATTGCCGTTGTCTAGCTGAACTAAACCTTCTACAACTGAACCTAATTGTCCTGCACTTCTACCACCAGGGGGTATTCCTAATAAGTTCGGAACTGCCCAGGGATGTTGATCTCTACGGTATTTGGGGTACGATTCACCAAAGCGTGTTACCAGCATATATCAAAGGATTCTTCTTCGAACCTTAACCTTCTTCTTCAATTAGCTACTCCATTTCCCACAGACGGCGCTAGTGTTAAACCTTTACTATTTAAAGTTAATTCAACTCTAGGTTCTTGGGATGGTTAGGGGTCTGTAAACAAAGGCCCTGTTTGTATTTTCCCAAATCTACAGATTCAAAGTATACTCCTTCACAGACTTCACACATTAACTGTTTTGAATATGTTTACGGAACACCTCAACACTACCGCACAGTTAACTATATAACTTCTTCACATGTCGCGTTAATCCGTCTATCTTTAATACTTCATTAGGACTTAATTAATTATTAAGCTTAATCAACAGAATGGATAAGTATTCAGATTACACAGGAATTTGGCAAACTGCGCTTCACTTTCGGCTCTCGCCCAGACAAACAGTCTGGCGACACGACGCCTTCTGCCTTACGCGACTCTTCTTTCATTAATGAGTAAAAAGTTATAACTTTTGCGCTATGCCTTTTCAGTATGCGTGCAACTTTTCAAGGTATATTACAAAGTTTAAGAGTTCCTTTCTCGCGGCTCACAAATTTAAGAAGGCTTTATATTTTGTAAATTATGTGTGAGACATTTTCTCAATGGCATAAAGATCCATTTTCTTGTAAAAGGATTCAACATTGCCACATTCATAAGTGGTAAGACTTCCCTTTTAATGGACAACATTTCCACACACAACAGGTCAAAATGCAATAAAGCTTATGAAGAAAAGGGCTGTTAAACGTTTCTTCGTTACTTCTACTTTCAGACTCAAGCACTTCAAGTTCAGTCGGTTTCGAATCTTCCTAACCGCAATTGTTCTCTTAGCCACGTGGGTCCTTGGGAGTGGTAGGCGTCTGTTAGACAGAGGCCCTGTACTATTTTCCCAAATTAACACACAATCCTAAATGTTATCCCGTTCTTAGCTCAGTGTCCATCCCTGAACAACGGAAGACTGTTCAGTGTACTAGAATTAGAACTTCAGGACTGAGGGTAGCAATCCAATTACTTAATTTATGAGCAAATTATACTTCAGTAACAATGTCACCTACTTCGTACTTCGTTAGAGCAGATAGGTATACCAACCAGACATTATACCTTAAAGTTACGAGGGCTCATCGTATGTTAAACTCGAACAACCAATTTCCTAATAACAAACGGCTAACCATAAACTAACGATGTCCTACTCACGTTCAGACCATTACAGCTACTAGTTTTCCCGTGGTCGGAATCAACAGCAAATGTAGACCACGGTATCGAATTTGGTCACTTACAGAAACGCTACCAGACAATTAGTTCGGGACTACTTTTCACGTTCCCTGTTCCGCCGAAGAACTGATAAACAGCATACTACACTTGATAACACTCAGAGACACACTCAATCATTACCGAACAGATTCGTAACACAATACAACTGATTCGTAACTCTGTAATAAGGTGAGAATAATCGACTAGCCGGAGTACAGACGGAACAGAACCAAGCAGAACTTATCCTTTCAACAACATACACGCTCACACAAGGCGTTTACAGCCCTCTCCAAATGAGACTCAATCAAACAACACACTGCAATTCCCGCCAGCGGGGGTGCTCTCCGCTCTTTTTCTCATTGCCTTAAATAGAGGATTTTTTTACAAGAGTGCGCACTTCTGCAGTTACCTGCGCATTTCCTGAAAGATTCTTTTTTTTCATTTAAGCTACCTGTCCTCGTACTTTTGTCCTTGTTCGGCGGCCGTCCAATACTTTTACATTTAAGGCACCTGTCCGAGTTCATTTGTCCTTGTTCGGCGGCCGTCCAATACTTTTACATTTAAGGCACCTGTCCGAGTTCATTTGTCCTTGTTCGGCGGCCCTCTAACACTGGCACGCACGGTGGACTCGAACCCGCAGGTGCATTATTGAATTCGACATTCTTTTGCGTTGCCTGTAGGCCTATTCCAGAGTTCGGCTCCCGAATCATTTCTGACCGTACTTGTTCAAGTGGAGGAACAAGTATAGCAAGCCATCTCCGATGAAAAAGTGTCCAAATACTTTGAATACGACTATCCAATTGCTGTTTTAATACATCTATGTCCACATTCGTCATTAATGTGGCATTCAATTCTACGCCTTCATCTTTTAATATCTGCCTTTCGAATTCCTGCAAGAGTAGTACCCATCGTGCTAATCATCCGCCTAAATGTTGTTGTCTTACTAGATAGACAAGGGCAGCATGATCTACATGAAAGGTAAATTTCCGGTCTAATAGATAATGTCTAAACTTTTTGATGGAGTAAATTAATCTTAGACATTCTCTTTCGGTGGTAGAATAGTTCTTTTTTGCCGGTGCGAGCCTTCTGCTGGCGTAATAGACAGGGCGAAACCACTTATGTGTTTGCTGCATCAGAATACTGCCGATCGCCACATCTGAAGCGTCGACAAAAACATGGAACGGATTGTCCCAGTCCGGTGGTTGTAAGATTGGGGCCTGTGTCAATAGATACTTGAGTCGATCAAATGTAGTTTGGCATTCTTGAGTCCATTCGAACTGTCGGGGAGTTTTGGTGATTAGTCTGTTCAGTGGTACAGCCAGATGAGCAAGCCACCGTAAGTGTCTGCCATGCCACCGTACTTGACCCATAAAACGCATTACTTCTTTCGGAGTGGCGGGTACTGGGGCTTCTAAAATTGCCGAAATCTTGTCCGGGTCTACTCGGATACCTTGGGCAGATACAATATGACCAAGTAGTTTGCCACATGAAACGGCAAACATAGATTTGCTTGGGTTAAGGCAGAGTCTGTAGTCTCGACACTTTTGGAAGCAGCACCGTAGATGAAGCAAATGTGCCATCATCTTTCCAAAAAATGAGAAGTCATCGAGATATACTTGCATAAACGAATTGAGATAAGGAGAGAAAATCTCCTGCATACATCGCTGAAAGGTGCTTGGTGCATTTCTCAATCCAAACCACATTACTGTGCAAGCAAAGACACCCCAATTGGTAATGAAGGCAGTTTTTGGGATATCTACTTCAGCCATCCTAACCTGATTGTAACCATTGTAACCGTCTAAGAATGAATACATTTCGTGGCCTGCTACCCTATCAAGCATGGTATCCAGAAAGGGGATCGGGAAAGGATCCGGTACTGTTGCTGCGTTTAATTTCCGGTAGTCTACATAGATTCGTAGTTGCTTATTTTTCTTTGGCACGATCACAATTGGTGAAATCCATTCAGCATGTTCTACTGGTACGATGAATCCAACTTTTAATAATCTAACAAGTTCGGCTTTTACCTGTGATGCATAATTGGGATTCATCCGATAGCTAGGCTGCTTATTCGGTTTAGCTTCAGGCTTCAGCATGACTCTGTGCTGATATATGCGCGGATCTAATCCTTTCATATCTTTGTAATCCCAGGCAAAGACGTCTGAGAATTCGCGAAGTAGTCGAATCAAATCATCCTTAAATAATTCCGGTAAGTTTTGCCTTATCTTTACAGGTCGTGGCTGCTCTTCGTCTCCTAAATTGTACGAGGTCAACTGGTCTTCGGGGACATAAGACTGTTGCGGTTTCTCTGTATCGTCTGTGGACCGGAATAGTGAATGTATTTCATTGTCATGTGTTGGCACAATATCTTCCTGCTTAGTTTTTTGGGTGATTGGTGCAACTGTACATACTGAAGTACTCCAGTTATCTATTACGGACTGTAGATCAACAGCCCCTAAGGTCATTAAGTCAGCATTATTCTTCAGAAATTCCTCTTCTTCATCATCTGATAATCCATCTAACATGTGGACTGGTTCAGCAAAATATGGTCTGGCGTGAAGTTCGCAAGGTTGTATAGCATCTAATTTTACTACATATCTACGGTTGGCATCTTTGAACGTAAGCTCTTGTGCAGACCAGTCCTGTATCACCTTCGCGTGCTTCAGCCAAGGTCGACCAAAAAGAAGGTTGTAATCCAAAGTGGATTCCGGCAGATCTAGTATAACAAAATTCATTTTGAAGGTCGTACCTTGTAAAGTAATGGGTACATTTCGCACAAGTCCTACAGGATGGACTCTAGATTGGTCTGCCATTCTGACAAAAAATTGAACTGGTTCGATTTCGGTCCATCCTAACCTATTGCATAAGGCTGTAGTTGCAATGTTAACACCGGAGCCTCCATCAATCAATACCTGTGTAATTTTATGATTCTTAAACCATACTGTAATCAAGGGAACTGAATGATCAACCGTAGAATCAGGCTCTGGTTGAACTGCTGCTGTCGCCGGAATACAGGAAGGCACCGGACTGAACTGTTGCTGGAACTGTTGTCGAACCCCCGGTACTAATGCCAGTAGTTGGCCGAGAGGCAGAGTGATAGATGCCTTGGATAAAATGTCCCAGGCCTGCTGAGATTGGTTATCCTGCTCTTTTGAACTTGAGGTCTCTGCTGATGCCGAAGTATCTGCTGTTATGTCTACTGCTGATGGTGGTTCCGCTGCTGCTTCCTTTTGTTGTGTTCCTTCCTTTGTCGACAAAATCTGAGTCACCGGAATGGGTTCTGGGAACACTGGTGGTTCTGTTGCGGTCCAGTGGCTAGCCTTGTTATACATCCTATGTTGTTCTTGTATCCCTGGTTCGAATATTTCTGCTGCTGTCTGCAGCTGTTTACCTGATCGGGTCTGGACTGTAGCAGTTTGCGTTTCTACCGGTGTAATTTGTACCATGTTGGCCATTGGGTTTTGCCGCTCCTTCTTCCTTTGATCATACTCAGCTGCGTCCTTGCAATATCTTCTAATGTGTCCGAATTCACCACAAAAATGACCACCGACTTTAGATTCCAGTTGCAGAGCCATGGCAATGACTGCATCCAACGTCATTGCTCCAACACATCTTATGATCATGATCTGCTTCAATTGCGGGTTTAAACCATTGATAAACCATTGAGTGATGACATCATCCGGTAAGTTAGCGTGGGCCTGTGGTATCTGTCGCAAGTGTGTTCTAAAAAGTGTAGCATATTCCTAGACAGTCTGATTTGCCTTCTGTCGGTTGTTCTGTAAATAATCAAAGATTTCAACAGGATTCTTCTTTAGTCTGAATTGTTGCAAAAAAGCATCTCGTACTGCATCATAGGTACCAAAATGATTAACGTCGTATTCTGTAAGCCATCTAGCCGCTTCATTGACCAATGTAGATTGAAAAACAATGGCCTTGTATGCCTGATCCGGTGGATGGTTAAGGACTGCATAACTAATCTCGAAAGTGCGTACGTGAGCATCCGGGTCCCGTTCTTAGCTCAGTGTCCATCCCTGAACAACGGAAGACTGTTCAGTGTACTGGAATTAGAACTTCAGGACTGAGGGTAGTAATCCAGTTACTTAATTTATGAGCAAATTATACTTCAGTAACAATGTCACCTACTTCGTACTTCGTTAGAGCAGATAGGTATACCAACCAAACATTATACCTTAAAGTTACGAGGGCTCATCGTATGTTAAACTCGAACAACCAATTTCCTAATAACAAACGGCTAACCATAAACTAACGATGTCCTACTCACGTTCAGACCATTACAGCTACTAGTTTTCCCATGGTCGGAATCAACAGCAAATGTAGACCACGGTATCGAATTTGGTCACTTACAGAAACGCTACCAGACAATTAGTTCGGGACTACTTTTCACGTTCCCTGTTCCACCGAAGAACTGATAAACAGCATACTACACTTGATAACACTCAGAGACACACTCAATCATTACCAAACAGATTCGTAACACAATACAACTGATTCGTAACTCTGTAATAAGGTGAGAATAATCG
The DNA here is from genome assembly GCA_020310875.1 of Ceratopteris richardii. Lineage (NCBI taxonomy): Eukaryota > Viridiplantae > Streptophyta > Polypodiopsida > Polypodiales > Pteridaceae > Ceratopteris > Ceratopteris richardii. The sequence continues at coordinate 119,819,649 of CM035418.1, forward strand.
ACTAGCCGGAGTACAGACGGAACAGAACCAAGCAGAACTTATCCTTTCAACAACATACACGCTCACACAAGGCATTTACAGCCCTCTCCAAATGAGACTCAATCAAACAACACACTGCAATTCCCGGCAGCGGGGGTGCTCTCCGCTCTTTTTCTCATTGCCTTAAATAGAGGATTTTTTTACAAGAGTGCGCACTTCTGCAGTTACCTGCGCGTTTCCTGAAAGATTCTTTTTTTTCATTTAAGCTACCTGTCCTCGTACTTTTGTCCTTGTTCGGCGGCCGTCCAATACTTTTACATTTAAGGCACCTGTCCGAGTTCATTTGTCCTTGTTCGGCGGCCGTCCAATACTTTTACATTTAAGGCACCTGTCCGAGTTCATTTGTCCTTGTTCGGCGGCCCTCTAACAGGGCTATGGGGTATTACTCGCAACAAGGAGAAAAAACCAACTATGAGAGAAGGCCAAGCTACTTGGAAACTCAAGGAAGAGAGCATTATCCACCATTGCGCTTCGATTAAGTGATCATTATGTGCATCACATTGATGAGAAGAGAACCACTTATAATGCATGGGCAAAGCTTGATCATCTTTTTGGCTTGATCAAAGCCTCATGAACTTGTTTGATCTCAAAATAGAGCCCAACTCCTCCCTTGCTTCCCATCTCAACATCTTTAAGAGTGTGTGCACTCAACTTGTTGACATTGATAAGAAGCTTGATGAAGATGTACTCATTGCTTTACTTCTACGAAGTCATCCCCAAGATTCATATGGCCACAATATCAGCACACTTCACATATACTTCTTCCACAACCAAAAAGAATCTCTTTTAAGCACCATCTATCCTATGTCTTAACCCTTCTACATGTCTAAGGATCCCATATGTCCCTAGAACCCCACAAAACCACTTGCATCCCATACGTCCAAGTTATACATGAGGATCCCACATTTCCTTAGATCGAATGGACTACCTGATAACATATGTCACTAGTTCCCCACACTAAAACAAAAGGGTCATCACATGGAGGGGGTGTCGAGATATCCATGCACTACCCTTTTGTATCCACAAAGATTATCATATTATCATGCATCCATTTAATCCCACATGCTAAAGATCCTCTCATAAAGTCTCATGCACTCTCAAGCAAGGTCCATTGTGGGAATCTCATAAAGTCTCATGCACTCTCAAGCAAGGTCCATTTATCCCACATAGGAGGTCTATTACACTGTACTCCATATAAGGAGCGGTTCACTTCACACCAACTCATTCATTCATGTACACTCATGAAGCTCTCTCCATGAGGATCAAGATCTATGCTTCTTATGTAAGTCTTCATTTCATAATTTACTTTATTACCATTTTATTTCATTGTCATGTTTTCTATATTCTTTGAACCTCCATCGCTTCTTATAGCTTCTCAATACTTTGAGCTATGACTTGAGAATGTTATTTATAACCATAAAATTACCATTGTAACATTGCATATGGGATGATGCACCTTCTACATATGCATCATGACACGTTGAGGAGACGAGAACCATCAATATCTATCTATTCACTACTATATATACTCTTGTTTTTCTCTTTATATTTGCTTGAGGGTATATAAGAGAGCAATCACATGGGTACTTAGTACAATGTTTGCATTATCACACAATGCAGAAGTCTCAAAAGAATGCATTGATCACATGATGATTGAGCCTCCCAAAATAAACTCTTTGTCGCTTTCTTCTTTCTTCTCTTCATTACCCTCATATGACAACTCTCCTTTAATAAACCCACCCTTTGGTGTTCAACGCTGTGACTCATGTGATTTTCAAATTGAAAAGCTCTTCCAACCAGCTTTACAAGGATACCAAGAACTTCGGATTTGCTTAGGGCCTTGCATAGGGCCTATAGGTTCTAAACCAGCCTACAAGTTTATAGCACAAGCTGTTTTCAAGACTTGTTTGTGGGATTTACGCATCAAAAATCACCTTTCGTCACTCGATTGTTGGGAGTTTGTAACAGCGTTAGACATTGTGTCAACCTTTGATTAGGATTGTCAAAAGGTAAAGAAGTCCCTTCATAATTATAAACTAGAATGATTTTTTTTGTTCGAGACTTTTGAGTCATTAATTGTTTTCATGCTTCTTGGACTACACCGAGGCCCAGGGGACATCTTAAATTTTTTTTTTTTAAATAAATGGAAGTTCAGCCTTAGCCTACTCTTCCGGACTTGAATTAATTAAAAGAAAAGAAAAGTACAAGAGGAGGACAAGTGCCCATGGGATCCCCCAAATCCCATCTAAACTTTGTAAAAGCCATCTAAACTTTGTAATGCCATCTAAACTTTGTAAAAGCTTCCTCCCCCTTGTGACATCTTAAATTTTGTTTCTTGACCAGCCAAGATCAATTATTGCTTCAAAATCTCAAAAATCACTTCAGATTAGCAATTGGAGTCATATCTCTTAGAGGCAAGTATACTCGCGTTCCATTCCTTCCATTTTCGTTGAAAACTTACTTCTGCTTTTAATCCTACACGCACATTCACTCTTAAAATGGCACATGAAATTACCTACACAAATGGGACCAACACAAAACGTGGAACAAGAATTCAATGCAGCAGATGGATCAAGATGTCGACCTATGTCACAATTCATTATACATAGTCAACATAATGACCTTCTAGAAATAACTCGTAGGCTATAAATCACTCTTAATAATATGCATGTTCATTTAACCAACTGAAGGCTTAAAAGATTAGTTTAGAGACCACAATTTTCTCTTGTTTCTACGAGAGTGTCAAAGAGATGCCTCTTCACAAGAAACACACAATATGACTAAGAAAGAGGTTGGACAATCCGCAAGCTCGAGGGGGAATTTCTAAGCAAACTCCACTTCAAAGACCTAAAGCCATCTAATTTTACGAGAGATGACCGAGACTCTAATAAGGATGCAATCTAGACTTTTTTTTTAAAAAGCAGACCAATCTACATCAACTTAAGTGCACCCCACCATAGTATCACGTCCTTGAGGCAAGCCTCTTCCAAGGCTTACCAGCGTATAAATGGTAGATGATTCTAGAGCGAATAATTGTTCTTGTAGAGTAGAACAACTTTGAAACTCTTTTCGTAAAAGCCTTTCTACCAAAGCATGAAGAGGAAAGGAATTGGGATAAGTGGGATACGATCTCACAAAGAGGTTATCAATTTACATATCATATTGTAGAGAGACGACTAAAACTAGAAGGCCTAGATGAGCTCCAAAAACACGAAGCTATGACATGAGGATTCCAAATGCAATTAAAAAAGTTACAGGAACCACTCCTAAAACTTTTGAAAAGGCAATCAAATATACACATATGGGACCATACGCACCCTAGATTCGATCCTATATAGATGGATCAGCCGCTTAAAAGAATTGACACCACAAAAGGCATGAACACGTATGTAGAGTACATGGGGTTCAATGAGGGCTACTACTTCTCTCTTTTTTTCACGGTCCTTCCAACATCACTCTTTGCGGTCCTAATTGAGAGAGAACACACGAGTGCCAACTAACACTCAAATGCACATCCACATGGGTGGCTTATACATGGGGGCAGGGGGGAGAGGAAGGGGGTGAGAGAGAGCCAGAGGGAGGCGAAATTATATCTTTGAGAGAGAATCACGAGGCAAGAAGGATCGTTCATCTCATCTCTTTCTGTGCTATTTGCGTGTGAATATGGAACCGCATCATATCTATATCAGGTTGTGCAACTTGTCATGCAAAGCAAAACAAGATGGCTCATCAGGAATCAAACGCTGCCCTACAATTTTCTTGTATATTTTGGTAGTGATAAGTGTGACCACGCGTAAGATCTCCAAGGCACTTTCTTTCCCTTGCAAGCTGTGCTAATCGTTGAACGTTCCACAATTAGTAATGCGCTTACATTTCATGGTCCCAAGTTTCTTCTTTTGTTTGTATGCATTCCCACCCAAATCCAGCAATTTATGTGCAGACTTATGTGAAGATGCATACACAATCATCTGCAACCATTTCATGCATTGCAATCATGCATGCCTACACTTCATGCAGTATGGATTTCTAAAAATGTTTCGCATGGATACGTGTTATACATGATTACACGTCAAAAAATATTTAATTAAACATATCTTCCGCCAATTATATATCAATTCTTAGTCACATACAATGTTTCATGCAAATTCTTCAAGAGAAATTTCCCAAGCTGATTTTGGCATGCAATCCAGTATTTAAATTATATCTAATGATATATCCCACATCAAAACTTCTAATACAGGTACTAGCTTGCAATATCATTTTTTATTTTTGTGAAAAAAATATATCGTTGACGAAAAATGTTGAAATTGGAAATACTAAGTGGTGGTAAATACCCACCCAGCTGTTATGACTTAATTTCAAAATCCCTCGTATTGAATGGCTCTAAATTTGGGATTGCACACAACATCTGGAGATGTGCCTTTCTAGCTGATTTTGTTACAAACTTTGTCATTCCTCTCAAAATGCTTGGAAGCTTCTACAATAGTTATTTAGTAGTGAGAAGCTACATTCACGAAGGCGCACGCACTGGGCAGGAGATTAGTGACCCGCCTTCTTGGGCTAATCGAAACTGGATTTGTGTTTCATTGGAACATTAGGACCTTGAATGTCTAGGTGATAGGGAGTACCTAGATTTCTCTATACTCGTACGGAGAATCACGAAGTACATAGGAGACTACCAACCCTCTCATGCCTTGGATGGGAGATCCAAAGCAGTTTCATTTTATTTCTCTGAATATTAAATTTGGAATCCCAACTAAATGTACGACGGGAACTTCGAAATTTGAAATGGTGTTCATTATACACCTCCAGAAGAGCACGGGTAGTAGAAACGAGGGTGGTGACCCTCTCGTCACTTGGTCGATCCAAACTAGATTCATAGGATTTCTCAGGAAAATTCGTCTCTCCTAAACAGGACGACGGAACCATCATTCAAGGGGACCTGCCAGGAGACGCCGCCTTCGAGACGATGCGCTTCTTTGTCTGAGGCTCACCTCAATACCCACATTCTTGTGTTGAAATTAATTTATTACACTATTCATAGCAAAACGATGCGCTTTTGTCCGAGGTTCACCCCAATTCCAACATTCTTGTGTTGAAATTCATTTTCTACACTATTCATCACAAATAGCTATACCTTTCTAGTAAACTTACCAATGCGTCCACTACTGTATACCAGTAGAAGCGTTAAATATAATAGTTGTTCAATTACTATTTCGGATATAACTGACCTACATTCAATGAGTATATGAGCAATTGTAGCTTTATATGAGATATATTGAACATAGAAGAAAAGCGAAGCTTGTAGAGAAAAAAGACGCAACGCTAAGCTGAATGAAATAATAGGTAAAAAGTACTCCAAGAGTTCAAAGGGTTGTTTCTTTCTTTCCCCCTGTCAATTACATGTATTTTGCTTTTTTTTTTTAATGGAGGTTTGGCCAAGACCTACTCCTCCAAGCTTTACCTTTGAAATTGCAACTGTACAAAGAAGAGCATAGAACCCATGGGACCCCCTTATCCCACAAGAACAGGGGTTTACATAACTGGGTTAAACTCCGGTCACAACTACCTTGGGGCAAGACAAACAGTGGCACATCAGCCACAAGATATTTTGTCTGCATTGTCAGTTTGGCCAAGACCTACTCCTCCAAGCTTTTACTTAGAAATTACAACTGTACAAAGAAGAGCATAGAACCCATGGGACCCCCTTATCCCACAAGAACAGGGGTTCACATAGCTGGATTAAACTGCGGTCACAACTACCGTGGGGCAGGACAAACAATGGCACATCAGCCACAAGATATTTTGCCTGCATTGTCTCCTTACTCAATGATGGGGGTTGGTCCTTTCTTTCCCAGTCTCAATTACATGCATATTCCCTCTTCACTGCATATTCATATTGAAAGTCTCTTTAAGTCTTTCTGTGAAATGATATGCCTCAGGCTATAAAATGAACTCAGCCTTGGATGTATCCTCGGTGGACACTCGTGCCAAAAATGTCTCTACTTCACATCATCCTTTAACACAGACAGGACGAGGAAACTGCATGTTTACCTCACTGGCGCACTGACATGTTCTCTCTCAAATATGCTCCAATCCTTTTATTAAAAAAAAAAAAGCCCCTGAATCTATGAAGGAAAAACAAGGGAAGGAAGACATGAGCAGCGTTGTTTGAAAATTAACATTAAAAAATGAGGGTGAGCAACATTTTCCAGAAGTTATTTCCTCGCTTAAAAATCTGACCGCATTTACTTCAATACACATGGTGAAGAAAGTACAAAACATCAATAAGGTCCGAGCGCCTTACAATTTGGCAAATGAACAAAATCATGATTATTGTAACTCTTGTAAAAAATTTGGCAAATGAACAAAATCATGATTATTGTAACTCTTGTAAAAAACCTTTCTAAATCTAATACAGATGTATTTGCAAAATCCTTTCTCAATACCAGCCAGGTGCTCATAGTTGTAATTTTGAACAGAATGGTAACGGCTGGCAATATCATGTATACGCTACCTTTCATGATAACAAGTTTAGACATCTGTCATCAATTCACACGATGTAGGAATTTTTTTATTTGACATCTCATATAGGCTGCTAACAGAAATTGCAGATAATACCAGCCAGTGCAAATTGTTTTCCTTCCAAGAGGCTCATCAACAAAAAACACGATGCTAATGCTCTGTTTCCTGACAGCACATAAGATCATTAAGCTAGAACCCAGTTCACATACGGAAAACATTTTTTCTTTTTTGACCAACTAACAATGTTTACACATTCGGAAATATCGTGAGTTTCTTCCTCCCTCTCATATTCCACCACCCGTCCACAGTGGATGGCTGGACAGGGTCTTACTTCTTTGTTCCACATTCCCACAGGCAGGAGAGAAACGGGAGATCATTTTTCCAACTCAAGTACAGCCAAAGTGGGTTCTGGTTACGTAAAGTTCTCACACATGGCATCTCAAAATATTTCAGTAGTTTTCAACTCTGACACACAAAAGATCCAAAGATTCATACTTCTGGATCTTAAGCCATTAGCACAATATCAACAAATCCCAATTCTCTTGCTCCTGCTTCTTATGCTAACCATACTTGACATACATTAAAAGAGACACCCTTAAAAGCTCTTCAACATAGACATGAAATCCACGTGCACTTTTCATTGACAGAAACGCTTCACAAGTGCTACATATCCCATTTTACAAATGTAGACCAGACTAAAATGCCTCCCCCAAAGATCTTTATTCTGCTTGGAGGTGCAGTGCATATAAGACCACTAACAATATTCAATCACATTTTTCAGCCCACAAAATAGAAGCTCGGTTCCTACATATGAACAAGCAAAGAGAATTTGCCACATCTGATTCACAAATAGCCCACAAAAAATGCAGGTAGACCATGTCACTCAGCCTTCAAAATCAGCATCATCGTCATCTGGCAAAGGCTGTGCAGCAGCTGCCGCAATCTCAGCTTCATACCTACACATATGCAGACAAACCAACTTGGTAAAGGCAAGTCAAATCATTTCAACAAATTAAAAGATCTCCACTTACTGAGCTTGAGCAGCAAGATCTATCTGCACTTCAGGAGGAGCAAGAGCAGGAGACTCCACAAAATGGAGATTAGGATCCCTATAGAAAGAACCAAGAAGACATCTGAATTAATCAACTGCATACAGCTGATTTGATATGATACATGACATAGAAACGCTGTGTCCACTTACCCAGCCAGTTTTCTTGCAAGGTAAAGGAATGGCTTTTCAAAATTATAGTTGCTCTTTGCCGAGATTTCATAATACTGCAAATTCTTTTTTCTATGAAATGTGACTTGCTTTGCCTTGACTTGCCTGTTCTTGACATCCACTTTATTTCCACACAGTACAATTGGTATGTTCTCGCAGACTCTGCAAAGGACATAATCATGAGTAAAGAGAAATGAAGACATCCATCAAACTCTCATAAACTGAAAACAGCTATCAGAGCAAGAAAAGAATCACCTGCATAGATCCCTATGCCATGTTGGAACATTTTTGTAAGTCAACCGAGAAGTGACATCAAACATAATGATGGCACACTGTCCATGGATACTGCATTTCAGCATTTCATTAGAAAACGCCTCTCACACCCACTAAACAATTTGACCAATATGACCTTATAATTTCCTGCACCAGGACTTACTAGTAGCCATCCCGAAGACCACCAAATTTCTCTTGACCAGCAGTGTCCCAGCAATAATACCGGATTTTACCGCAATTCGTAAAGAAGTCGAGTGGATGCACCTCCACTCCAATAGTAGCTGAAGAGAAACAAGAAGGATTGGTAACGGAACGAATCAAAATAAATAAATTAAGGGAAAAAAAAGGTAAACAGAATAGGGAGTAAAGATCAATTATCGACGATATAACTTACGCTCGTATTTTTTCTCGAACTCTCCTGTCAGATGACGCTTGACAAAGGTAGTCTTGCCTGAAAATTTTATGGAATTAAGGCACCCTATTCAGCATCGATTCTAAAAGAAATGAACAAACTTCACGTACATACCTGTTCCACCATCGCCTACAATGACGAGCTTGAAACTAGGACAATCAGACTGCTGACCAGGAAGTGCCTGAAACAAACGCATAGAAAAATGAAGCAAACTTTTACAACCTGAAACTGTTTATACCGATCTCCAGGAACCAGCGTCTTCCAGAACGCATCATTCATCCAGAATTCAGGCTACCCGAAAGAACACTTGGATGAGATACAAAGTACCTTGTTCACTCAGATGCCAGTATATTTTTCTTTTTCGAAGGAATAAAACAAAATGGAAACCCAGAGGATCAAAACAAACACAAGAACAATACCGAAAGCATTGCGCTTTTGCGGAGAAAAATCAGCACTGAAAATTAAGATTGAAAACACCATTCGAAATAAAAGACTCAATAATGCACAAGCAAAAACAATGCTTGAATTGGTTGCACACAAAAAAATAGAAAGTTTCACAACAAACACCGAGTTCAATAATCTCTTTCAATAAAAAACAAACCAATTATGCAGTGTTAATGCGATCATCAGTTAGAAGATGCCAATGATCCATCCAAACGGGGACAGGAACAATGATCTGACGCGGGACTGGATACATGTAGGAGACCACTAGGAGCTTACCATAACTGACTGTTTGCAAAAACGGGCAGCAGAACGTATGCGGCAGTTTAGCTTGCACCGGGGGAAGGATATGAGCTCAACTCTAAAAATACGTTGTCGGCTGATTCAACGATCTCCACAACCACTTCAGGAGAGAGAACACATGATCTTGTAGCTCGTTTCAAAATATAGAAGGGGGGTTCGGGACAGACAGACCGCCTTTGTTTGTCCGTTGTGCGTCTAAGACCGTCCGATCTGAATTTAGCTTTGCAACGACGCTAGATTAAGATTGCGCCACGTGTACATGAAATTCAAATTGCATTGGATGAAAAAACAGCAATTTCCCATGTATTGGAATCTATGTCTGATCATAAAAGTTTGAGCAGGGCCCAAGTCATGATACATTAATTTTACATATCCACTAGAACATAGCCACAATTAAGAAAGGGATTCGGATATACCTGGAAGCTACTACTAGGTGAGCATCTATTTACTTCATTTGTGTATGATTTTTCGGCTTTCTCATGGAAGAAATCTATGGAGTTTAGATCAAGTTTATGCCTCATCATCCATTCAATAGTGAGAGGCAAACAAAATGGCACAAAAAACGACCACCAATGGATTGGAAAACATTCCATTTCCATCACTAAGATGCACATTCCCACACTAATTGATTTCTTTGATGGGGAGGTGTGAAGAGTTTACGGTGGAATCGATGGAAGGATAAATAACTTTTGCGATTCCTATGCCAACATGTGGTGGGAGAAGTACAGTAGGAGTGCTAGCACCACCCTCATCTAAACTCAGAATTAATCCATATAATTGTGTATGGGGTTACCTTTGGCAACCAATCTAGTTCTACATACATTTCTTTGGTTGTAATCTTGTTATGAAGGCTATGGCTTCTGAATTTAATATACATGCCTCGTGAAGGTTGATTGAAGAATTGAGAAGTTCCACCTTGTATAACATCATCTGGATTAGTCTTATGAACTTTGATTGGAAAATCAAGCAACATAAGTTTTTGTAACGACCATGAGAGAATGCATCACCTTGATTAGTCTTCCTTATGATGAAGTATGTTCACTATGTGCATTTACACCACATTCCTTTGCTGATAATAGGCACATACATTATCTTATCCCCCATATTAGGGTTTATGAGATTTATCTAGCATAATAGGAGCTTTCATCATTATCATGATCAACTATTCTCATGGGATTCTTCCCAATTCTAGGTAGCTCATATTATTTCCTTGAGATTGAATTTACGCACTAGTATACATATTAGGTGAGCTAATGAAGTATTATGGTAAAACAAAAAAGAGGTAAAGAACATAGAATCATGCTTTTCTTTTATGTTTTACCAAGATCTTAATTCATGCTCTCACATAGAGGATATGGGTGTTGAAAACACACAAAAAATAGATATAAAAGACAAGATAAAATGAAAGATTGGGTGCAATCTCTCCCCATGCACTCTATTTCGACAATCCACAAAGTGCATGTATTTATAGGATTTTTAATTATGTCGAAAATAGCGGTTACAGTGAGGCGGCTTCGAAAAGCATGCGTAAAAGTAAAAGATGCTCTCTTTTGTGGAGAGCCTTTTCTTTTATTAACGGAAATCATGGTCTACAAAGATTCTTATCCTAATCACTACTTTTACTAACTATTTCTAAAAATAGAACCCTATACGTGGCTTATTTACAAACTATATAAAATATAATTCCGATTATTGATGCCCGACATATTCAAATTATCCATGCCCTCTCACGCCTTTCATGCCCTCATGAACCTTCAGTTGCTATATCAAAACATCAAAACACATTAATAAATTAATAAATCTCACTCCAATAATTCTTTATACAACACATTCCATAATTCATAACATGCCCTTCATTTGAAAAAGCAATTGATCCCAATTGATTAAAAAAATAAACATGGATGGTGAGTCATATGTTCCATCACTGAACAAAAATAAGCATGTTCCATGTAAAAACACATGCATGGAAATGTTCATGAATGAGTTACATTAATGTGTATGTGTATGATATGCAGAAATTAAGTGATCATAATGGGGTTTTAACATAATCTCTAAGTAAGTCAATAAAAGAGTGTATATTACTAACTATTCGATTTTTTTTCTATTTTTTTCAGTTATTCACGGTCTAGAATATGCTCGAAATATTCTAATTTATTTTGGGAAGTGTAAGTAAAGTATGCTTCTACCACTACAAGAAATAGGGGGCGTAGCGATGCCCCCGAATAAAAAAAAATGGGATTCGTCGCTTATGCGACACTAGCGTCGCATAATTGACGGTCCTCATTTTGGGTTTTTTTTTGTTATGAGCGGTCCTCGCATAAGCAATGGTAGCATCACTTATGCGACGCTAAAAGTATGCGTCGCAAATCGCGTCGCTAAGTAGCGACGTTATTTGCGACATTGGCAAACTGGCTTCAATGTTTTAGCATCACATAAGCGACGTCCTGTGTTCCAGAGCATCGCATAAGCGATGCTCTGGAACGTTAAAAAAAAATTTCAATTTCTCCCGGCACATTTGTGCCAGGATTTGGACGAGAGAGAGAGAGAGAGAGCACGAGAGAGAGAAAGAGCGAGAGAGAGAGAGCAAGATATCTATCGTTGAAGCCAGGTATGCACGCACACACACACACACGTACACACACATACATATGCATACACACACATATACACACATACACACACGCATATACACACAGACACACACACATACACACACATACACACATAATGATGCATACACACACATATACATGCATACACACACACACATACATGCACACACACATATATGCATACACACACACATGCATACATAATGCATACATAATGCACATGCATGCATACACATACATAATGCATACACATACATAATGCATACACACACATGCATACATAATGCATACACACACATATGCATATATACATGCATACACATACAGACATAGACACATACACACACATAGACACATACACACACATACACACTCATAGACACATACACATACACATAGACACACACACATACACACACACATACACACATAATGATGCATACACACACATACACATGCATACCCACATACACTAACACATACACACACACATATATGCATACACACACATAGAGAGACATGCACACACATACACATACATGCATACATATGCATACATAATGCATATGCATATGCATACATACATACTTACATGCATACACACACATATGCATACATAATGCACATGCATACATACACACACATATGCATACATAATGCATACATAATGCACATGCATACATACACATGCATAATGCATACACACACATATGCATACATAATGCATACACACACATATGCATACATACATGCATACGCATACACACACATAGACACATACACACATAAATAGATACACACTCATAGACACACACACATACACATAGACACACACACACATACACACACACATACACACATAGACACATACACACATAATGATGCATACACACATACACACACACACATACACGCACACACATACACACACACATACACATATACACACACATATATGCATACACACACATAGAGAGACATTACACACACATACACATACATGCATACATAATGCATATGCATATGCATACATACATACTTACATGCATACACACACATATGCATACATAATGCACATGCATACATACACATACTTAATGCATACACACACATATGCATACATAATGCATACACACATACACACACATATGCATACATACATGCATACACATATACACATAGACACATACACACACATAGACACATACACACACATGAACACATACACACTCATAGACACATACACACTTACACACACACATCCATACACATTTACACACACACATACACATGCACACCGACACATATATATAGATACACACGTATATACACACATAGACACACACACACACACATACACATACACACAAATATACACACACAAATATACACACACACATAGACACACACACACTTACACACACATCCACACACATTTACACACACACATACACATGCATACAAACACATATATATGGATACACACACATACATGCATATGCATACATAATGCACATGCATATGCATACATACATGCTTACATGCATACACACATACACACGCATACACACATACACATACACACATAGACACACACACATACACACACGTATATGTGTACACACACATAGAGAGACATACACACACATCTACATACATGCATACATATGCATACATAATGCATATACATATGCATACATACATACTTACATGCATACACACACACATATGCATACATAATGCACATGCATATGCATAGATACATGCATACACATACACACACATAGACACATACACACACATACACACACATATGCATACATATGCATACATAATGCACATGCATACACATACACACACATAGACACATAGATACACATAGACACATACACACACATATACACACAGATTTACACACACATACACATGCATACACACACATACACATTGACACACACACACACATACACACACGTACACACATAGACACATACACACATAATGCATATGCATATGCATACATACATAATTACATGCATACACACACATACACACACATGCATACATATGCATACACACATACACATGTAGACAGACATACACACACATACACACACATGCATACATATGCATACATACATGCTTACATGCATAGACACATACACAGAGATACATACACACACATAGACACACACACACGTAGAGAGAGACACACACACACATACACACGCACATAAAGAGACATACACACACATACACATACATGCATACATATGCATACATATGCATACATAATGCATATGCATACATACATACTTACATGCATACACAGACATACACACATATACACACACATATGCATACATACATACTTACATGCATACACAAACATACAAACATATACACACACATGCATACATATGCATACATAATGCATATGCATATGCATACATACATGCTTACATGCATACACACATACACACAGATACATATACACATAGACACACACACACACACACACGTAGAGAGAGACACACACACATACACATGCACGTAAAGAGACATACACACACATACACATACATGCATACATAATGCATATGCATACATACATACTTACATGCATACAGAGACATACACACATATACACACACACATATGCATACATACGTACTTACATGCATACACAGACATACACACATAGACACATACACACATATACACATACACACATATATACACACAGTTTTACACACACGTAGACACACACACATACACAAAAACACTTACACATGCATACACACAGACATACCCACATAGACACACACACACTTACACACATAGACACACACACATACACACATATAAACTTACACACATAGAGATACACACACACATATATAAACAAACACATATACACATAGACACATACAGACCTACACACACACACATACACACATCCACACACATATACACACACACATACACATGCATATCGACACACATATATATATATATATATATATATATATATATATATATATATATATATATATATATATATATATATATATATATATATATATATATATATTCACACACACATATATACACACATAGACACACACATATACACACACATAGACACATACACACTTACACAGACACATACACACATCCACACACATTTACACACATACATACAAATGCATAGACACATATATACAGATACACACATATATACACACAGACACACACACACATAGACACACACACATAGACACACACACATGGACACATACACACATATATATGCATAGATAGACACATAGAGACATACACACATATATATGCATACACACACATAGAGACACATAGATGAAGTATTTCGATGGCGATGCACCACAGTGTACTCTCCTTCTCAAGAGCTCCACGATGATATGTTCGGAGTAGAAAACCGAGCTCCTAAGGCCGCACGCAGTGCTCGGCATAGAGGCTGTAGAATACGCAGAAAACACAGTACACAGGGAGCACGAAGACAGACTTCTTAGGTCTTACAAATGCGGTCAAACTTACAGTCTGTGACTGACCAGGCCACTAGATGTTTTATTAAAGAACATATACAAAGAAGTGTACGGTGGCCATTTGGTCTTTCACATGGACACTAATGGTAACAATCTCCCACTAAAGGCCAATATGGCCAGAGTGACTATGGGAGAAAAATAAAGAATGATAAAGAATACCTGAGTGTAAGTATACAAACTATACCTCCCACCTGATGGACATGTTACACAGTATACAAGTGACTGCGTAAGATCAAGAATCAAGTAACCCCCATCAAGTGACAACAGTGTCGAAAGCTATCCTGTGGTAGAGCTTTAGTCAAAGCATTTGCAGCATTATCTCGAGTGTGAACCTTCTCAAGCAGAATGCTCTCAGTGGCTAAGCAATCTCTAATGAAGTGATACCTCACCTCAATGTGCTTGGTCTTTGCATGATAGACCGGATTCTTAGCCAAAGTAATGGCACTCTGACTATCACTGAGCAAGCGAGGTACATGCTGAGGTAAACCCATATCACAAGCAAGACGAGAAAGCCACAATGCTTCCTTACATGCCTCACTTGTTGCAACATACTCTGCTTCTATGGCGGAAACAGCTGTACATTCTTGAAGACGAGATCTCCAAGAGATAGCACCTCCAGCAAAATGAAAAATGTACCCTGATGTAGACTTATGATTGTCTACACAACCAGCATAGTCAAAATCTGTGTAACCAATAATGGATGCTTTCCCTCTACCTAAGCATAGAAACTTGTCCTTAGTGCCACTCATATATCTCAAAATCATCTTGACAGCTTCCCGACGTTTCTTTCCAGAATTAGACATATATCTGCTCACAAGTCCCAGTGCAAATGCAATGTCTAGTCTCGTAGCTACCATAGCGTACATGAGACTACCAACAGCAGACTGAGAGGGAATTTTGGTCATGAATTCCTTTTCCTCATCTGATTTGGGGCAGTCATCCTTGCTCAATTTCACATATGTGGGTAAAGGTGTACTCAATGCCTTTCCACCCTGCATATTGAACCGGTGAAGTACTTGGGATATGTACTCACTTTGAGACAAGTATATGCATCTTTTACTCCTATCACGAGTAATGTGCATGCCAAGGATATGTTTGGCATCCCCCAAATACTTCATATCAAATGTCTGACTCAACTTCTTTTTGAGAATTGACAAGTCATAAGAGGACTTCCCAGCAATCAACATATCATCGACGTAAAGTTTCAAGCATATCAAGCTGCCATCAGAGCATCTCTTTGTGTAGAGACAATGATCCTCATTGCTCCGAGAATAGTCTTGGGACTTCATAAAAGCATCAAACTTTTGGTACCATTGTCTAGGAGACTATTTAAGTCCATACAAGCTCTTCTTGAGCTTACAAACTAGACTTTCCTTGCCAGGAACTACATAATCCTCTGGTCGTTCCATATACATCTCATCTGTAAGATCTCCATGCAAGAAAGCTGTTTTCACATCCATTTGGACTAGCTCTAAGTCCTCCATTGCAACGAATCCAAGCAACATGCGCAAAGTAGTCATCTTGACCACTGGAGAGAAGATTTCCTCAAAATCAACACCATGTTGTTGCTTAAAACCCTTTGCAACAAGTCGTGCTTTATATTTTGGAGAAGCACTATCTGATGTGAATTTTAGCTTATATACCCATTTACATGGTAAAGCTTTCCTACCCTTTGGCAAATGTACTAAGTCCCAAGTACCATTCTTGTGAATAGAATCCAAGTCACTCTTCATGGCACGCTCCCACTTGACATGATCCTCTGTCTGCATAGCCGCTTTGTAGCAAGAAGGCTCACCGACATCTGTTAGCATAACAAAATCTAAACTTGCAACATATCTATCAGGTGGATGTGAGACACGTGCAGAACGTCTCAATGGTTGCTGAATAGGAACATGTGCAGACTGATCTGAATGGACATTCTCTTGAACATCCCTATGTGCAGCATTTTTATGCATGCTAACCGGAGGACTAGTATCATCAAACACCACTCTTCTCACTTCAACCTCCTTAATGGGTTGTTTATGCATCTTAGACTCATTAAAAATGACATCACTACTTCTGATCACTGATCGTGTTTCAGGATCCCATAAGCGATATCTAGATTGTCCTTCTCGACCATACCCAAGAAAAATGCATTTCTTTGACTTATGGTCCAACTTTTGTCTAAGATTCTTGGGTATATGAACATACGCTTCACACCCAAAAACTTGAAGATGATCATAATATGGTGGTTTCCCTTTCCATAACTCGTGCCACTTTCAGACCTTTGGTAGTACTAGGTGAAAGGTTAATCACATGAACTGCAGTCAATACTGCTTCTACCCAAAAACCTTCTGAGAGGTTTGCATGATGCAACATAGAGACTACTCTATCTTGAATAGTTCTATTCATTCTCTCAGCTACACCATTCTGTACTGGGGTATAAGGAGTTGTAAAATCTCTATGAATCCCTCTAGACTGACAGAAAAGGTTGAATTCATGTGAGGTATACTCACCCCCATTATCTGAACGTAAAGCCTTAATCTTAGTTCCTTTTTCAGTCTCAACTGAAGCAAGCCATTTTTTGAAAGTAGGGAATACATCATCCTTTGATTTGATAGGATATACCCAGACTTTTCTAGTAGCATCATCTATGAAAGTGACAAAGTAAAGAGAACCACCTAAGGACCTAGTGGGCATAGGACCACACACATTTGTATGAACGAGATCTAAAGGCTCAATTGAAGAGTCAATGTGTGTTCTATGCACATTTCTGGTTTGCTTTCCATATTGACAATGCTCACAAAATGAAAAATCAGAGAAAGATAACACAGGTAAGTAGCCAGAATGAGAAAGATCCATTCCACTACGAGATATATGGCCCAAATGACCATGCCAAATACAAGCCATAGGCTGTTCAGTAACAGCTAACAAGTGTTCTTTCTATGATACAAATAGAGGATAAAGTGAGCCAACTTTGCTTCCTTTTGTAATAACCATATTGCCCTTTGATATACGAAAGGACTGAGCATAGAAGACCACCTTGTAACCAAGGTCATCAAGTTGACCAATTGACATCAAACTGCGTGATAACTGAGGTACATGGCGTACATTATGCATAGTAAATTTTGAACCATCAATGAACTACACAACCACATCTCCAATCCCACAACATCACACTGGTAAGAGTCACCAAGTCTCACGGTACCAAGAGACTTTGCTGCATAATTAGGGAACCATTCTCTATGTGGTGTCACATGGAAATAAGCACCAGAATCTAGCAGCCAGGTGTGGGAAAGAGAATCAGCCATAAGTGCCTCAGTTGGCACAGTACTATCAAGTGTCAACACATCAACATCATCAGAAATAGCATTAATTGCTTCAATCTTCACAATCGAAGTAGATGGTGCAGGTAACTATTTAACATGCCCATCAACATTCTGTCCTTTACCTTTAGCATTCTTTAATGCATAACAATCTTTCTTCATGTGTCCTTTCTTATGACAATAATGGCATTCGATATCCCTCTTCCTTGATTTACTTCTACTCTTATTCCATTGACCATTCTTTTCCTTGTTCTTGCTCTTGCCACGTTGCTGATTCTTTCCTTGGTAAGAATCACGAACATTATATGCATCTCCACTTTGAGTGCCAACCATAGATTTTCTACAAATCTCCTCACTCAAGAGTGCTCCACATATGTCATCATAGACGAGTTTACCACCAGGTGCACTGTTGCTAATAGCTGTGCAAAACGTATCCCATGATGATGGCAGGGTGCATAACAGTAATACTACTTTCATTTCATTATCCATATCCATTTTTTGAGCCTGTAGCTGGGAGAATATAGCATCAAACTCATTTAGATGAGCAACAACACTATCTGTGTCCTTCATACGAAGGTCATATAGTTTTCTCATCAGATACACTTTATTTGATGCTGTCTCTTTTTCATATGTATTGCATAACTTCTTCCAAAGCTCCTCTGCACTTTCACAGTCTAATACTGTAAAGTAAACATTATCTGCCAGGTGCACCTGGCCATTTCATCTAACTCATCCCAATCATCTTCATCCATGTCAACAGGCTTCTTTGAAATCCCATTTACTGGCTTCCATTGCCTCCTTTGAGTCAGCACATCTTCAATCTAATTCTTCCATAGAGCAAAGTCTGTGCCATCAAATTTTCGGATCTCAAAATGGTCTTTGCCCTGCAAGTTATAGCTCCTCCTCAGAACACTAGCACTAGACCCTGATCCACCGGATGTGCCTGAGACCTCTGATGCCATGATGGTAGAGAACTGAATAGAATGATAATGGAGCTCGAAGAGTCCAAACACCAACAAATAAGTGTATCAAGGAGTAAATCGACCACTGTATAGTTGACTAAACCAGAAATCTGGAAAAGTTTTGCCAGAGTATCCTTTGCAAAATTAGCATATGACCAGTGTCAAAGTATCATAAAACTGCAAGTACTGATATGTCTACCTGCATAGTGAATCACTGACTCCACTGCATATAATCAGTTACCCAATAGAAGCCAACTAGGCTTATCGAGCACCTATGAACAACTATCATACATCTCCTATGGCGAGGTTGGGTAAGTCTTCCACCTGCATCACCGAAGAGACCCCGACATCTGGGTGTGCCCTAGTTAAGAAAACCTCACCACGACCCTCTTTATCAAACGTAAAAGGCTTTATGCAAAGAACGTAACCACTATCTCAATGACCACATGGACATACATAAGCGGTATCCACAGAAGCGTACATGGTGTGTATGTGCTCAATATATGCAGTAAAATGACACTAAAAAGGTTGAATACACAGCCCAAAAACTAGCCAATAACACCTGCAAGTGTCTGTCAACTCTGATGTTTTAGGCTTAAAAAACATGCATAAATTTGCAGTGGCTGCTCCCACCAAAAATGAAAACCTCTTGAGAAACCTGTAGTTTTACAAGTGTGGCTGAAAATACAGCCCCAAAGGTTGATCTTTATTGTCTAAGAAGTACAAAGAACACTCTTCTTGATGTTCTTGGACCTGTGTGAAGAGAACTATGTGTGAAAGTACTCCAAAATGGCTCCAAAAGACACCCCAAAAATGCTTCAGAAATAGGCTTTGAAAGCAAAGAATGAAGCTTTGAGGGACCAAAACTTGTTCAAGGTAATGTCAACCTTAGTCTTTCCTGTTGTATATTATTGAACAAGGCATTGTTAAAATGATAAATTATTAATGTATTAATATGTTTTTGATGTTTTTGATATAGCAGCTGAAGGTTCGTGAGGAGCGTGCAAGGCGTGAAAGGGCGGACATCAATAATCCGAATAATTATTATTTAGCTTGTAAATAAACCTGCGTAGAAGGTTCTATTGTTAGAAAAGTAATGGTTAGAATAATGGTCATTGCAGACCGTAGTTTCTGTTATTAAAAGCAATGGCTTTCTGTAAAAGTTACCAACTTTTAGTTTCATGCCTGCTTTTCGAAGCCGCCCTCATGTAACCACTATTTTCGACGTAATCAAAAGTCCTATAAATACATGCACTCTGTGGACTGTCGAAACAGAGTGCATGGGGGGAGATTGCACCCAATCTGCGTACTTTCTCGTCTCTTGTTGCGTTTATTCTTGGGTGTGTTTTTCTGCGTTCGTAACCTCTGTTTGAGCGTGAGCAAGATCCTGACAACAGTGGTATCAGAGCTCTGCATGCGTCAATACAGAGGGTTCTGTTCTCTGTTCGCGATTCTGAATTCCATCTCCATCTCCATCTCCGTCTCCGTCTTCGGTTCCGTCTTCGGTTTCGGTTTCGTCTTCGTCTTCGGTTTCTGATTCTGATTCTGATTCAGAACCAGAACCTACGTCTTCTCCTTCGGCGTCGACTAAGGCAATAACTTAGGCAATAACTTAGGCAATACATTGGCAACATTGGCAACATTGGCACCCAAGGCTCCCTTGGCGACCGTTGATAGCCGTTGGCTACGCGCGAGGCAATTTTAATTTTTGAGTGGTAATAGAGAGGTTTAGAGTCCCTAAGGTAGGAGGATTTGAACCCACAACCTCCTACTTTCAAGGGAAGTACTTTGACCACTCCACCATCTCTTGGAGTTGTACTCAAGTCTCTCTCTCTCTCTCTCTCTCTCTCTCTCTCTCTCTCTCTCTCTCTCTCTCTCTTACTTGTGGAAGGCACTTGCGGCGATTTCAAGGATGGACCCAACAAAGAATCAAGTGTAACTTTCAATCCGTAGGTCAGATTGAGGCGTGTAATATACCGTTGGAAAGCTCTCAGAACGAACTTTCCAATGAGCTAGCTTGGAACTGTGAATTCCTTCAAAAGAAATCTTGGGTGGCACTTGTTTGAGTGTTCAAGATACCAAGCAAGGTTGAGAACACAGGATCGAGACACCAAGGTTGCAAACAAGAAGGTTCAAGACACCAAGGGTGAGAGCAAGGGTCCAAGAGAACCATGGAGGATCATAGTAATTCACCTTTACCTGGAGTTTCATTCGAGCAAGAGTAAGAGATTATGAACCAAGAACTTCAAGCACTTCAACAAGCCATACAAGGACGTTATGCTATGCTTCAATTCGACGGACAAAAAGATGGCCGCTTTGTCTTATCATGGCTATCCCTATTCAACGATTTCTTTTCCGATGAGTTATATTCAGAAAATAAGAAAATCGAGTTTGCCACTAATTATTTGGTAGGAAGAGCGCAACAATGGTGGAATGATCTTTGTCATAGTGCAGATTGTCCACGCACCTGGAAGGCTTTTCAAGAAGAGTTTAAGGATTCATTTCTACCTTTAAAGTTTACCCTACATGTTTGATAATTGTGATGCATTTACATATTGAATTTAGTTTATAGGAGCATATTCAAGCTTTGCTTGCCCAAATTCATTCGAAAGACTATGTCAGCATCTTACAGATACTCTTAATAACTTAAACAGCTCCATGAACATTTCCATGCATGTACTTTTACATGGCACATGCCTATTTTTTTTTATTATTCAGTGATGAAACATGTGACTGGCCATCCATGTTTATTCTTTTATCACCTGAGGTCAGTTGCTTGTTCAACTGTGGGGCTTGTTATACCTTATGGAAAATGTTGAACAATGCATTGTTGGATTGAAATATCGAATGGCCAATGCATTGTTGGATTGAAATATGGAATAGCCAATCCATTGTTGAATTGTAACATGGAATATGTTAGCCAATGCATTGTTGGATTGTAACATGAAATATGTTGGCCAATGCATTGTTGGATTGTAACAGTAATATGGAATATGTTGAACACTGCATTATAATTGTTAGAGTGTTGAATTATTTTATCAACTGAGGTCAATTGCTTGTCAACTGAGAGGCATGTTGTATATTATTGAACAAGGCATTGTTAAAATGATAAATTATTAATGTATTAATATGTTTTTGATGTTTTTGATATAGCAGCTGAAGGTTCGTGAGGAGCGTGCAAGGCGTGAAAGGGTGGACATCAATAATCCGAATAATTATTATTTAGCTTGTAAATAAACCTGCGTAGAAGGTTCTATTGTTAGAAAAGTAATGGTTAGAATAATGGTCATTGCAGACCGCAGTTTTTGTTATTAAAAAGCAATGGCTTTCTGTAAAAGTTACCAACTTTTAGTTTCACGCGTGCTTTTTGAAGCCGCCCTCATGTAACCACTATTTTCGACGTAGTCAAAAGTCCTATAAATACATGCACTCTGTGGACTGTCGAAACAGAGTGCATGGGGGGAGATTGCACCCAATCTGCGTACTTTCTCGTCTCTTGTTGCGTTTATTCTTGGGTGTGTTTTTCTACGTTCGTAACCTCTGTTTGAGCGTGAGCAAGATCCTGACAACATTTCCCCTTCTTCAGACACCACAAGAGTGTAGCTTAGTGGCAAGAGATTGCCACGGTTAAGCGAGCTCTAGGGGGAACAGTACTGGGATGGGTGACCTCCCGGGAAGTACTGGGAACCTCTATATTCCTTGATCGTTGAGGTCCTCCCTCGTGCGTAGCCAATGGCGCCAATGGTGACTTCGGTGACTTGGATAACATTGTATGCCAAGGTCTATGCCTTGGTCGCCGCCTTAGTCGTAAACCTTGGGGGGGTGCTTGCTTTGCTCGCACAAAAGGAACAAAGCTTTTGCCTCGAACTGCTCTAATACCAGTGAAGTAATTCGATGGCGATGCACCACAGTGCACTCTCCTTCTTGAGAGCTCCACGACGATATGTTCGGAGTAGAAAATCGAGCTCCTAAGGCCGCACGCAGTACTCCGCACAGAGGTTGCAGAATATGCAGAAAACACAGTACAAGGAGCACGAAGATAGACTTCTTAGGTCTTACAAATGCGGTCGAACTTACAGTTTGTGACTGACCAGACCACTATATGTTTTATTAAAGAACATATACAAAGAAGTGTCCAGTGGCCATTTGGCCTTTCACATGGACACTAACGGTAACAATACACACACACACATACACATGCATGCATACATATGCATACATAATGCATATGCATACATACATACTTACATGCATACACACACACATACACACACATGCATACATAATGCACTTTCATATGCATACATACATGTTTACATGCATACGCACACTCACATATACACCATACATACATATGTACACGTATATATATTGATTTCTAACCCATTTTGTTTTATATGTTAGGTATTATGGATCCTAGTAGAGAAAGAAGGGCGAAACTCACTCTCATAAAAAGTCTTATGAGAGCAAGAGTTCCGTCTGATACTATAGGGGTCATCATGCATGAGTACTCAGAGATGCCTGATGATGAGCTGGATTATATGATCCAGATGCTTACCCAGTGATTAGAGGAGGGCTCTTCTACGGCTCCACATGCAGCAAGACAACTATCTGCTCATAGGTATGTTTTCTTTTCATAAAATTTTTTAATGATATTACACATATTTTTATTTATTTTTATCTATCTATTTTGAAGACACCTATACCACCTCCAGATCATGATAGCAGAGCAAATTTGCCTATGAGTACATGCATAGGCACCTTAGGGCTAGAGTGCGATATAGAGCCAGAGGGGAACATTGTGTACATAGGGAATGGATTGGAGTTCAAGAGAAGAATGCAGGCATTATGTGACTCTTACCCGCACCTTGTCCACTTACCGTGGAAGTAAGTACAAATTTTACATATAAATTGATATAAATATCTTATGTTTTATTTACATGATTTTTTTTTGTTTTTGTAGTGAGCATGATGAGAGGGATAAATAATACGTACTTAGTTCACTTAAGACAGAGTTTGGGTCAGGATGGTCGCATAAGTGGTGTCTAAAAGAGATGCGGACACTTATGGCTCATCGTCGAGATAATGCACGATACACATTGCTTTTATGTATATATATGTGTGGATATGAGTATGTGTGTTTATGTATGTATGTATGTATATGAGCGAGAGAGAGAGATAGATAGAGAGAGAGAGAGAGAGAAAGAGAGAGAGAGAGAGAGAGAGAGAGAGAGAGAGGAGAGTGATACGAGAGGTACAAATACACACATACACACACATATACATCATACATGCACATTTACACACATATACACATACATGCACATTTATACATACACACACATACATGCACATTTTTACACACACATACACATGCGTGCAGTTACACACATATAATGAATACACATAGACACATACACATACACATACTCACATACACATATACATGCATAATCATATGTACACACACATAGACTCATATAATCATATTTACATGCATATATACATATACACATGCACACACACACACAACACATGCATATGCACATATAGAAACACATACATACACACATGCATGCACACTGATATATCTATATGTATACATATATATATATATATATATATATATATATATATATATATATATATATATATATATATATATATATATATATATATATATATACACACACACACACACTTAGATATCTATATATATATAAATAAATAAATCCTATTTCAAAAATCCTAATTTGAAAACACTAATTTTGATATTAGGGTTTTAAAACCCCTAATTTAAAAACTCGAATTCAACCTTTTAGCCATATGATTGAAGTATATGTACACATTGCATCTATTCCTCCGACGTCCTACTAGAGAGATGTCTCTCCTCCCGACCTTATGCCTCTATATATAGCACTCAAATCAACGAGGATCATAATATATCTAAAGATATATACACATCATGTAGATACACACACATAAATATAAAATGGAGAGATATATTATGCATCACACATACATGCCTAAATGCACACATAAATATATATATACATGCATACATATTTACATGTACACATTTACACATAGACACATATACATATATACATGTACACATCACATATACATGCCTACATGCACACATAAATATATATATACATGCATACATATTTACATGTACACATTTACACATAGACACATATACATATATACATGTACACATCACATATGAATGCCTACATGCACAAATGTATACTTATACATGCATACACAATTATAAACACTTGCATATATTACATGAATACATGAATATTTTACATAAATGCATATGCATACTAACACATATGCATACTAACACATATGCATACTAACACATGTATACATATATCACACACATGCACACACATACATATACATGAAATACATACATATGCATACTAACATATGTATACATATAATACACATGAATACACACACATATGCATATATACATGATAAAAATTTGCTCCTTGAAGATAAAGCTATATATAAAATAATTAGGCATACCCCCGAACTTCATGTTCTAACTTAAAAGAACATGATTTCATCTCTCTAGTAGGATTCATCATTATTCAAGTTGAATAAAAAATCTATTATTTGATGTCCATTCAAAAGCTTCAAGTTATTGATCAATAACTAGAGTAGAATTTACTATCTAATCTGCTCATATGTTTTCATTATTGCCATCATTTTGGTAAGACATCAATATAGTCTCATCTTCATTATCTTTATTGATTTCATTTATTTCTTCTATTGTTAAATCTGTGTTCTCACGAGCCACATCATCTTTTGATGGATTAATATCGATTTCTGGTAATTCCTCTTCCTCATCAGTAGAATCAACATGTAGAGAATTATCCTCTTCATAAAAAAGATTAGTATCATTATCACGTATAATGATTCTAATTTCTCTTTCAGATGTTTATGTATCAGTATCTGATGCTGAATCATCAAGAGGACTTTCTTCGATCTCTCTAACAATAAATTGTTCAAACAATGACCTACCTCTAGGTTGAACATGAATGACTTTCCACCAAGGGTGAGCATCTGGGTTTTTATAAAAAAAATGCTTGTTCAATATGCCTAGGAAGAATATATGGTTTTTTAGTAGATCGCATTACCTTGGAAGAATCAATTGCCCAAAACCTAGATAATTCCTTTCTTAATGTGGAATTACTACCTTTATACTCGGAAACCATTCAACCTTCAAAATGACCTATCAAAATTTATAAAAACAAAAACCCATTATTAGGTGCTTCAAAAAATAACTAACTCTATCATAAAAAATATAAACATTTTTCTACCTGTTTGAATGTACAAAATGAAATTTCGTAGATACCAACAATAGTTCCTACGTAACCAAGTTTGCCATCTATAAGGTTCACGTCTTTTGAGCTAGCACGTGATAGTTGCTTGAAAGAAGCAACAATACTAGAATCCTCTGTTTTATGTAAAGAATCAATGGCTTTGATTCTAATATTGTTGGAGATAGATGTCTGCGAAAGCACGCGAACAACACAAGGAAGAAGAAGAAGCTTGGAGCACAAACACACAATACTGAATGTATTACTAGAGAATGTACAAAGATAAGTAGCCCATTAGGGCAATAGGCATATATACAAGCCAGGGGAAAAAAACCTCCTAAAGAGGGAAAAAAGTGCCCCGGCGGTCGTAGTGTGTTCACACACATCACTACCTAAATATATCAACAAATCCCCCTTGGGAGTGATGCGATGAACAAGGAGTTGACACTCATGTATAAGGAAGTGCCAAGCTATGTGGAAATCACTCCACAAAAGGAAGTAAGCCTAAAGCTTTGCGGAAAGCTTCAAACTTCTCCCTAGGCAGAGCCTTCGTGAAAAGGTATGCAATGTTCTCCTGCGTGGGCACATATGCCAAGCTGATCTCCCCAGCGGAGAACCTCTCCCTGACATAGTGATAATGCACCTCAATGTGCTTAGTGCGAGCATGGAACACAGTCAAGGCTTAAATTTGACGCCCAAGCTTGGGCTTCACGAAAATGCCCATGAAGCGTCGGCGTCTAGAGTTGAGCTTCTCATGATGCCTTTTACTAACATTCGGG
Source organism: Ceratopteris richardii (assembly GCA_020310875.1). Lineage (NCBI taxonomy): Eukaryota > Viridiplantae > Streptophyta > Polypodiopsida > Polypodiales > Pteridaceae > Ceratopteris > Ceratopteris richardii. Next base: position 119,847,446 of record CM035418.1, read on the forward strand.
CTTCAACTTTTCTTACATATGTACATACATAAAGAAATACATACACGCATTGATACATTATTACATACATACATGTATGCATAAATAGATACAAACATGTGTGCATATAGGACAAGATGGTCCTTTCCTCCTTGAACCTTGAATCGGGAGAGCATGGTTGTGATTTTAGATTAATTGTATAATGGAATGAGAAAGCAAGCACTCCTATATACATGTTCCATTAACGGCTGGCATTCTAATGGAAAAATTATGGCATACACACTCCACAAAGCAACATGCAAAGAAACTACAAAAAAGAGGATATGGGCCCTTGATAATCAATCGTATATCTACCAGTGAAGCCATCAACTTAGCAACCCTAGATGGGGAAATATTGCCTAACTATATAAGTGGTTGTCGAGTAAAGAAGTATTTAGAACCATTGACAGAGGAAATGATGTCACGACTCTTAACAACAAAAAATAGGCAAGAAGCGGACGAGAGAATATGAGAAGAAGCCAGATAGGAAGCTCTAGAACGAATAAGGAAAAGGAAGGAATGGATAAGAGAGAGAGATGAAAGATATTGACAAGGAGATGAACTCATCCCAATGGCTAATTTTAGAGCCTCTAAAAACCTAGGACATCTAACAAAGCAACCATATTTGAACTTGGGTGCTGGAACAGAAGAGTATCACTTGGTGGATGCTCTAATTGACACGGAGCAGTTGTTAGCTGTATCCAATCTTCTTTGACTCATAAAGAACAATTACGCCCATCCCAAGCACAACTGATTGGAATAAGGGAAAAGTTACTAAATGCATAGGCGAGATTACATTGTCACTACATCTCGAAAATAACACGATGCAACAAAAACTCTTGGTGTGTCATGTTCAAGACTTATTAGAAGAACTTGTGTTGGGTCAAGATTGGATATATGAATATGAAGTGACTATCCAATTAGCCTTGGGTTACATATCAGCCAAGATAAGGCATCGTGAGGTATTCAGCGTGTTAGAAGAATGACCTGTCAAAGCCAAGTGTATAGACCCAAGAGATCAACTACGCCTGCATGACGATGAATGTACATTCCCCTCCACTATGGAAACCCCACCACCAAGTACTTCATGTGAGAGTACACCGAATCTCAATCTCGCACACTCTCCTAAACTAGTGAACCTCACTGCTAGCATCGTTTCCAATAAAAGCCCCTGTGAGGAATCGAGCACAAGAGGGACTAGTCAGCAAGACTATCATGAACTTTCATGCATTAGAATCCATCCCATCCCTCACACTAGACAGACGTGGATCAGAAAAGATCAGGTGACAACATATCACCAACAACAGAGCTATATGCTACATAGGAAACAACAACAGTACAAGAACACAAGTCAAGCTGGACTCCAAAATCCACAAAGAATTACTAAAGTATGGATACCAAAGAAAGTGATTGCTGCCCAACCGGCGAGAACATAGATATGGATCCCCAAATCATATGCACCAATGACGATCATCAAAGGCAAAACATCAATAAACAAGAAGGATCAATACGACATGAAGATGAAGAATCAAGAAATCGGTAACTACATGAATGGTCAATCCTTTTGCCAAGGAGGACACCAGTAAGAAATCCTCCCCCTTCAGACACCATCAAGTCCTCACTTTGATCAACAACAAGCTCAAACCCAAGTGGGCCCCGCACGAGGGCGATGAGAGGGTGATTAACCTTCTATGTAATGCAACCTAGAACTCTTTCAAGCTTCCCCTGCTTTGTGGGATATGGGGGGTCCCGAGGGCACTAGTCCCCTTCTATTGTACCTTTGTTTCTTTATTTAATTCAAGTCCGGGAGAGTAGGCTATTGCCGAACTTCCTTTATAAAAAAAAAAAAAACTACATGAATGGTCAGAAATAGAAATATGCAACAAAAACAATTCAACGATTCGAAGGGATGGCAAAGCGGAAGTATGACTTGAGATTTAAACCACGCCCCAGAAACGATGGCGATACAGTCAACCACCGAAAATTAAAACAGATTTGGATACCTAAATGCCGATCTATCTGCATACATCGACCAAATACTTCAATTTGCACACACATTTCCCTCTCAGGGAATAGGAGAGCACTTGTATAATAATTCCATGAAAAATAACTAATAGAACAATAAAAGCTTCGGCTATGAACTAAAGCTTTTGTTTTCCTTCAGAAAGAAATAAAAAAATATGTATATGTATGAAGAAAAATCCCAAGTACTACCTTTCTCACACCCACGGGAAAGGACGACACAAGTCACTCGGAGAGTTGCCAAATTCATAAAAGCTACGTAAAGGATAACTCATGATACCAGCTTTACACTAATTACTGGTATGTTTTGAGTGCAGATGGCATCTTCAAATTCTGAGGCTACGCAAGAGGAAGAGGTCCTGCTTCTTCCCTTGGAATCGATCTCTTAGGCAAGAGGTCATTGGTTCCTTGAAGACCAACCTGTGTCGGATCTTCTTTTCATGGCCACCATCAAAATTATGGATAGGGATCACTACTTCCCAATCATGTCACAAGATTTCCAAACCATAATACAAGGACTACCACGCATCACAAATGTTTGGACAAGAGCAAGAATTGATGCATTTCTGTGACTTCCAATATATTTACCAGATTTTCAGAGACGCATACAAGTTATGAACACACTTTGTCGCAGCAGATAAGCCGTCAATCCCGGAAGCTAAAGTGCTCAACAAAATAGGTGCATGGAAAACAATTCGATTCACACATGAAGTCATCAACAAAGCTTTTGAATGGAGTCAGGACGGTCTCACTAATGTCAAAGATGAATGTCATGATGCAAAACCTTTATGGAAATCAACAGGATAGATATAGAAGAATCAGTTCGATTAGTGCATCAACATTTTTGTTTTCCCAGCATGAACAGATAAAAAACACCTCAGAAGATTGTGGTTCAATTGCTCTCCCATGCGATGAGGCAAATCGGGAATCAAGTCAATTTTACTCCATACATTCAAGACCGCCTGTTTGAAGTGAAGAAGAAATGGAGTCAGAAGAAGTTTCTGAATGGAAGTTCGGCCTTGACTTTACTAATCTATGACTCTTGAGATGAAAGAATGTCTACATTTGATGCCAACCTCCACCGAAATGGCAAAATATGTGAAGTCGACTACCATTTCGAAGAAAACGAAAACAATCATCTCCACAGAAGAAGTGAGAACAAGTTCCACGAAACCAATGAGAGGGGCTAAGCGCGCTAGAGATGAAGCGGCGCAAGAGACACCACAATCCAAGCGAGCACATACACTACCAAGGATCCCTCTGACACAACCACCCATCACAAAAAGAGCTCTCTTAGTGGCACTAGAAGAAACGCATACATACATGCAGGGTCAAGTGAATCTCAATGTCCAAGGACATCAATATAGACAGGCAAGACGAGGGCAGCAACAAAAGGACAAGGAACATACTCCCAAACTAGCTGCCAGATACAAAGAATTGGGACTGGAGGATTCAAGTTCTAATGAGGAATCTAGTCATGAGAAGGACACCTTGGACACCGACATAAGAACAAAAACAAACAATGAGGAATGGACGGAGATTAACCATGTCGAAACCACACCCGATAATCAACAATCACAAGTACAAAATCAGGAAACATCAGCTGAGGGAACACACCTTATTCAATTGAACAAGCAATCCCGGATAAGCATAAAGGAAACTTCAATCACACATAAAGATGCGGTGCCAACAATAAAGGAAGAAATACAAACAAGCGTGGAAAAAGAAAGGTGTTTACAACAAAATATGGAACAAATTGTGATTGAGATCCCTGATGATACGCCACAAGGTAAAATAATTAAGGAGGCTGAGCCAAAGATACAACTTCATATTAGGCAGCCCCATGACACAACATTGCATGTGGCACAAGGAAAAGTTGTCACCACAAGAAAAGAACCTAGCATACCAACAACATGGTTAAATGTGGATGTTACTCAATTGAAACCAATCATCAAAGAAATGATACAAACGGCCATGGATACGCAGGAGCAAATGATGGAAACAAATGCAGATTGTGGCAAGGCTATGCGAGAAAAGAATCAATTTCAAATGATGAGTGAACAGTTGTCTGCGCAGCTGATCCAGGCTCAACAAGTGGTTTCAGCTAAAGAGACGGAAATAATAGAAGTCAAAGAACAATGCACTATACTAATGGAGCAGAATCAAAAACTCCAGGAGCAACTGATGGAACTACAAAGACAACATGAAGCGAGTGAAGCGTACAAAGAGAGAATGAAGGCTAGAAGCAATCTCTTAGAAATGCATCTCAAAGTATATATGGAGGAAAACGATAATTTACACAACAGGAATAAAGAACTGATGAAGGCATTGCTATACGACCAACCAATAGAAAAACAAGAGGCAACCACAACCAACCAGAAGGAATTGAATGACCAGATTGCAAAATATGCAAATTTGCTGGAAAAAGAGCAAACCCTCAAAGAAGAATGGGAACAAAGATATATCCATGAAACAAATGAGCTCAAGAAACAACTGAAAGCTGCTGAAGCAAAAATCTTGGTGATCTACAATGAAGATGCGGATCACATAGCGGAAATCAGCAATGAGCTTCTTGTGGCCAAAGCTGCACTCCAGACCACCCTTCATGAAGTCAAAGAAAAGACTGAACGTATTGTACAATTGGAAGCTCAAATAGACCAAAAAGCAAACATCGAGACACCAGTAGAGCCACAACCAGAGAATCCTACTGACGAGGTAGAGTTATGTCCTCTATCTCCCCCGATCTATAATTCTCCAATAAAAGAGCAGATGGCGGAACCATGTGATGATCATCCCATGCCATATACTGTAGAAATAGGTCAGAAGGAACGAGCACTATTGGTGTCCCGATTGACAGAAAATTTTGAAAATGAAGTCGTCCAAGTCATGAAGGAAGCAAAAATTAAAGGAAAAGACTTGGATAAAATCATAAAGCCATTTAATATTCTGCATGGGCTATTGAAAGAGCAGACACGACAGTATATAAAGAGGATCACGCAAAAGGATCCTGATGAGCAGTTGCACTTCAAAGAAAACACATTCAATTACACTCAAGAAGAATTTGAAGCTGCACAACCTTTATGTAGAAGGAAATTTTTGGAGAAAAATCCTACTTTGCGGGTGCACTGGCAAGCAACACCATATTTACTACAGGTAAATCCTTCTTTTTGTCCAATCCCACGTCGTCGTGAAGCACGTGAATTTTTGGATATGCAAAAGAGTGATGTGCTCAATAAACAATGGTTAAATTATCCTCTACTTCCAAGTCCACCTCACAATTACTTGCCGACTAAGGATTACATGGTGAAAACCGTTGAATTTTGGCTACATCGATATGCAACAATACCCGATCTAACTATCAAGATGACTAATAAAATCCTCAGCATGATACTTACAGTTTTGAAAGTGTTCAAACATGCAACATATACATTTTTGAATTTCATTGGCATTAACTAGGGCACATATATCCTTATTTTTGATCTATCTGTTATGCCCAGCCGCCCAACAATCATGGCGTATTATTCAAGGCTCATGTTCTTGACAAGTCCATACATGCAAACTTTCGAAGAAGCATTTTTTACTGGATTTTTTGAAATTGAGTCCGAGTTTTTCTTAAAAATGTCAACGAATCTGAATGCTAGAATGGTGGCATATGAATTGAGCTTCTTCGCAGACCATAGACAGCCACCATGATAGTGTGAAAGATGAACAATGGAAGCAACTCATGATACGTGAAGCTAATCTGCTTAATGAGACATAGCAAAAGGTTTACAGGACGTACTCCCGCTGCATTCCAAAGCCTGTCGGGGACGATAGAGTTCAAGAGGTGGGTAGTGTCGAAGGAGAGTCCAACAAAAAGAAAAGAAGAAGAAAACCAAGAAAGAAGCTTCACTAAAGGTATTATATCTGAAGACATATCTCTGTAGGAAGCCCCGTAGGGGCACACAACACCCATCTCTGCACAGAGCCCCGCAGGGGCATACAACAGGGGAAGGCACGTAAGAGGCAAGGGCGGATCAAGGCCAACAAGTATCCATGAAGAAGTGCAAGAAGATATCAGGCAGATCTAGAGCCCCAAGAAGGTGCTTCAACCTCTTGATCTTCGGAAGGTCCATATCGAAGGCTGAAGATCCACACCTTCATACCTTCCACTGGTTGCGTGTGTGACATCCCGACTTAACATAACAACCCATATTTAAAGGGGCGAATGGAAAATGAGAGTACATATTAATTGTAGTCCATCTACATGGGTTGAGAGCGGTGGAAAGAAGTAAACGAGCTGCAGACAAGAAGCGAAGCCTGTCAAGGGACGATAGAGACAAAGAGGGGGAGAGTGTTGCAGAGCTAAGAAGAGCAAAGAGGTAGAGAAAAAGATGGGCCCCAAAATTTTTCTGATTTGGACACTTTATTCTTGTATTATAGCCATTTTGTAATATATTTTTTGAGTAAATGCACTCACTAGAGGAGTCCTCTAGATGCATACCCATAGAGAATTGTATCTTTGCCCTTGTAAATTAGTAGGAAATTAGTCTTTTGGTTAATAAAGTGCCGGTCTCTTGTGTGAAAGGACCATTTTTAGGGCACATGTATTTAAGTCAATTTGTGACTCTTTGTAGGGACTTTTGGCCATTGTGAGAATCAAGAGCACAGAATTTCGAATTTGTGTCTTCTCCTCTCTGTATCTTCTTCCTTGTGAGCTTGCATGCATGTGTGATGCTTGGAAAGAGTGCTTAGAAGTGTTGTTCATCCATGAAAGTGCTTGTTTGCTATTGGTAAGGTGTGTGTGAAGTGTAGGAAGTGCTGAAGTGTAGGAAGATCAATCCCATGACTCAGTTGAAGTGAACCTGGTATTCGCTATATTCAGAGTTCGGAGCTGAGAGAAAAGCTTGATTTACTATTGACTACTGTTCCAAGTGTCGCGACACCATAACTGACCTTGAAAACTTGAATGTGATGGATTTCTACTTGTTTGCACCTTGTGAAACTTCATTTGCATTGACCATCATCTGAATGCGTGTATTCATACACTCGGCTAGGTTTTGATACTCCTTGGATTGATAAATAAAGTGTGAAATCCCCACTATATGCACTTGAGGGGGATTGAGGTATATTTTCTTTCTCTACAAGTCCCTAAGTCGGTACTTAGGTATACACCATGTCAAAAGCTTTGATAATTTGGGGCTTTGAAACATATGTTTAATCCGTGGAGCCAATGGAAAATGTCTCAATACCTTTTTTGGGATTTTACCTTCACCTTATATCAAAGAGATTGACATTTGGGACATGTCAAAGAGTCTGCATATTCACCTCTATATAAAATACAATCGTTGGGACATGCATGTATACATTGATAATCCATACCAAGATTGTTGATTATCTTCTTCATTTCATCATGTGAGGTAGGAAGAATATTCTGACTTGGTAAAAACTTTTTCAGATAATAACCTGTAAGTTCATAAAAAAAGATATATTAAAAAAAGTAAATAAATAAATATACATATATATGCATATAATTTTATATATGTGTATGCTTATGTGTATGTGTATGTGGATGTGTATATGCATGTGCATGCGTATACATATGTGTATGTGTATATGTATATATGTATGTATATGTGTTTTATAGGTGTATATGTATGTATATATGCGTATGCGTATATGTATGCATATATGTATATGTATGTGTGCATACATGTGTATGTATGTATGTATGTATGTGTATGTATGAATGTGTATATATGTATATATATGTAGGTTTGCAGATTTTCATATCTACACTATTGAATCGTCTAGCAGTTTCCCATTTTATAGTCAATCTATTACCTATCTTGCTAAGCTGTTTACATATATTAAGTATTAGTTACCAATGAAGGTATTAAGTCATATGTAAAATGAGAGGATCAAATTTTTCGCGAATATTTTGAAAGATGCATTAATAGTTTTAAAAGATGGGTGGACAAAAAGTGTCCATTCAATTCAAATTCTTGTTCTTACCTTATCTAAAGTAAGAATAAAACCTGCATTGAATAGACACTTTTTGTCCGCCCATCCTTTAAAATTATTTTTCCATCCTTCAAAATCTTCAAGATAAATTTGCTCCTGCCATTTTACATATGACTTAATACCTTCCTTGGTAACTGATACTTAATATTTGTATTAAAAAGAATTAGCAGCACAGGTATTAGGTCGACTAAAATAGGAGAAACATATGTGTCAAGAAGATTCTAAAGGTTGGGTGGAAAATTCTAAAGGCTAGATGGACAAAACATCTTCATTCGATACAGGTATGTATAACTTGACCTTACTCTCATAACATGTGTATGTGTGTGTATGTTTATATGTGTGTATACATTCATGTATATTATGTGTATGTTTATACATGCATGTATATATATATATATATATATATATATATATATATATATATATATATATATATATATATATATATATATATATATATATATATATATATATATATATGTGCATATATATATAAATAGATAGAAAATTGTAAAGTATACCTTAATAGTGTCGAAAACAGATACATTACTCCATCCAAAACGATTTTGAAGATTGAGAATAAGTAAGCTTGCACTTAGTCGTGTCAAACGACTTCCTTCATATACATGCTTTAGACATTCCTCTCGAAGATATTTCTCATTTTTAGAAATATCAATGCTCTCACTGTCATTTTGATACCAATCCTCAATAAAATCTGCCATGCCATCATGTTCATCATTGTCGCACAAATCTTGTACTTTATCTTCTTTTGAATATAGATATTTCAACCTTGCATATTCCACAGGATCACTTTTGCGTAGCCTCCTCATAGAAGCTTCTGATAAATGAGGTCTTACTGGCAATTGTGAATGGTGTTGAGGAATATCATCAACATCATACGTTGGAATCTACACATATAAATAAAATTCATTAGTATTCCATAAATGAATAAAAATTAAACTTTAAACATAAAATTAAATATATAAGTTATTAAATATGGATAGAAAATTTTTATTCTCTCTAGCTAAAAGGTGCTCTTGGAGGTCTATGCCATCCATAATTCACTAATAGTTCATCACCTACATGTAATGTAGTAATAGCATTGGCAACTATGTATCTTGATACATCTCTACTCATGTATGGTGATTCATGACTATTTTCATGCTCCTCAAATGTGCAATTAGTCCTTTAACTATTATGTAACCCTTGACTACTATTTATTAAACCTGCTATATTTCCATGTGTAAGGTCTTCCATCAATATATAATCTTCCATTTTTTGCATGTAAAATCCTTTTACTAGTAAGGGATGCTGCGTTCAAGCATATTCCATAAGTACTCATGCTTTGAACATAACGTGAAAGTCAATGCCAATCTCCCCATCCATATATAGGACCACAAAATGACATAAGAGTGACTTCAGAGTTCAGAGGCACATACAAATCCTCTACAATAAAGAGACCACGACCAACATTAGTAATAGTGGATGGAGCAATCATATAGCAATTACCCCAAAAGTTGAAAACCTCTCCATCTAAAGGAAGTGGTCCTCTATTCCATCCTCCATATCTTCTTCTATCATATGTTTGTACTAGAGAACAATCACGAGCTAGCAATGGATAATCTCCAGCCATTTTAGTCTCTAAACCAGGATGTAGAGGATTTCTAGAAACCTCTGCTTGTAATTGATGAACAAGTCCATGACATGTACGAGGTATATTAACATTATGAGAAAAATTATCATCATCATCATCATCGAGCAAGTATTCCTGTATATCAACAGTAATTTGATTTTGTATATGTTTTTAAAATAAAATAATGACATTAATTTATATAAAAAATACATCCAAGCATTATCACGTTGACCAAGTGATGGTGCATGCTCAAAAGTACCATACTCTACCTCATTTTCAATACATTCCAATCGTGGTCTTCGATACGTGCCATAACAAGAGTTACCAACATATAATATGCTCTTAATAGTAAAATTCATCATAATTCCTATCGGAGGACACATGTGAAGTCGTTGCATGGGTAGGAGGCGGTGGAGTACCCTCTGATTGATCAGAATCTGATTATAATAAGAAACAAAAAAATATATAAGTTATGTATCCATCAAATATATTTAAAATTAAATGTTTGATATACTTACAATATATAGTCGTTGCACGCTGACGAGACGGTGGTGGAGTTCCATCTGATTGATCAGAATCTACAAATAATGGTATTTGATATTAATAATCTGATTATTTACATACACAAAAAATTCACATATACATATTTACACATACACACATATTCACATATAGACATTTACACATACACACATATTCAGATATACACAAATACACATTACTATGGGATAAATGCATGTATTTTGTATGAATGAGTGTATATGCATACATGTGTGTGTACGTATATATGTGGATATGTATATGTGTGTTTATATTATATTTATGTATATGTGTATATGTATGCATATATGTATGCGTATATGTTTGCATGTATATGTGTATGTGGATATGTTTATGTGTATGTGTGTGTATATATGTGTATGTATTATGATTTTTTTTTTGCTTGAGATTAAATTAGCAGGAGATATTGTATGGTGGAAAAAAATAAGAGGCGACCTAACATACCACCTAAGACGTGGCAATTTTTTCGTAGACAACTACATCTTCAAGAGTCATTTCCTTAGCAGAAGGTATACAAATTAATAGTTTATATTTATAATTTCATATATTTTAGTAATTTTTTACATTTAATTTATGTATTTCTTTTTTTTTAAATAAACAGGCTCCTGCAAAGAAGAGAGTTGAGTCGGGCCACACATCGCACCTAGGCCAAATGGGCCATCATGGTTTTGTAGCTACATTTGTAAGTATATGTGTTATTGTGAGTATATTTTTTATTTTAGTTAAAATGCAAGAAACTAATCTTTTTTATTTGTTTCAATGCAACGAAAGGATTATGGCCGATATCCTACAAAACATGAGATCAAGTATGCTGAACATTTTGGATATCGACGTTTGAGCGAGTATATGCGAGATCATTCGGATGCCTTTTTGAGTATTATTAAATTTTATATAATTATTTTATTTTTATGAAAGGTTTAATTTTTTTACTTATTTATGTTTGCTATATGTAATACAAGAGTATTATGGAGAGGAAGATATGGATGAGGTGGAGAGACAGACACAGGAGGGATGATCTCGATCGTCACAGGGTGATCATGATGATGAGGATGATCAGGATGATCATGATGTTGTTGATGATGATGATGATCATGATGATGATGATTAGGATTCTTATTATGACATTGGATTATATGTATTTACATTGATATATATATATATATATATATATATATATATATATTATCTATATATTTTTCATTTCAGTTATGTTTTGAATTGTGTGTATGGTATTAAGTAATGAAGAGTTTTGTTCTATTGATTGTTATTATTGTTTATATTAAGCATGTGTTTTAATACTTTAATTATATAATTCATTCATATGTGTGTACGTAAGTGTATATGTATGTGTGTATATATGTATGTATGTGCATGTGTATGTGTGTGTATATGTATGTACGTGCATGTGCATGTGTAAGTGTATATGTGTGTATATGAGTATGTGCATGTGCATGTGTATGTGTGTGTATATGTATGTATGTGCATGTGCATGTGTAAGTGTATATGTGTGTATATGAGTATGTGCATGTGCATGTGTATGTGTGTGTATATGTATGTGCATGTATATGTGTAACTCTATGTGTATATGTGTATATGTGCATGTATATGTGTATATGTATGTATGTGCATGTGTGTGTGCATGTGTATATGTGTGTGTACGTATGTGCATATATATATGTATATATGTGTATAATGTATGTATATGCATGTGTATCCGTATGAAACATGCATGTGTATGTGGATGCATTTCCATTTGCATCCATGTGCATGCATGTGGATGTGCATATACATGTATTTAAGTATATGTTAATGTGTGTATGTATATATATATATATATATATATATATATATATATATATATATATATATATATATATATATATATATATATATATATATATATATATATATATATATATATATATATATATGCAATAATGCATGCATGTAAGTCTTTTTATGTGGTTGTAGAAATGTTTGTGCATATGCATGTGTATGTGTGTGTATGTCTAAGTGTATGTGCACATTTATCTGTGTGTATATATGTGTGTGTATGTGCATGTGTATATGTGTATATGTGTGAACGTGCATCTTCATCATGTATAAGTGTATATGTGCATATCAATAAGTGTGAGTATGCTATCTATGAAAATAACACAATTCAAATGATATACAAAGAATAGAAATTGTACTTACAATAATTAGCCATACTTTTTGCTTGGTTAGCTTCTTGAATAACCTGCAATAAAGAGAGAGAGAGAGAGAGAGAGAGAGAGAGAGAGAGAGAGAGAGAGAGAGAATTTAAAGAGAGAAAGACGTAGAAAGAGAGAAACAGAGACAGAGAGAGACAATAAGATAGAGCTTAGAAAAAACAACAATTTTGCATATACTTGTTTCAGCTCATAAGTAGACAAATACTAAATATTGTCAGAATCAATCCATATTAGTTGTAAAAGTATCACCTTCCATTCATGTAAATGCAGCCCACAATCGTTGAACATGTATGTGGAATTGTAGGGGAAAAAAAGACTCCTTAAGCTTTTCTTGAAAAGCCGTCCATGTGATTAGACCATCTGCACTATGACATAGGACATTCCACCAAGAAAGAACTAAAGGCCCATCCTTATGGCCAGCAAATCATAAAAATTGGTATTTTTTAATACCAATCTTAGAATGTGTGTCATTAGATTGGGTAGAGACCATAGCTTTTACCACCCTTGCAAGGTTATCTTCTTTAGATTGCATCTTTTGAAGTACTTCGTCGCATTGTTGGATCTCATTTTGAGTGCCTCGAAATTCATGTTGTAGGAACTCTAATTTTTGCTCGAGTGTTACGGGTAGAGGTGACTCACCAAAATCCTCCATGGTGTTCGTCGGGTCCATGGGTATGTAGAGAACAAAACCTCCTTGCTAGATATGTAAAAATAATTTTGAAAATGCTTGAATTAAAATGTAAAAGGAAGGGTGTTTCTTGGGAATTGAAAAAGTAAGAAAGAGATGCAACTTGTGTTAAATCTAAGGAAAGAGAACTAGAGTGATAAGAGATAGTGTAGTGGTAAAACACTTCACTTGTGAGAGTGAGGTTGTGGGTTCAAATCCTCCCTCCTTAGTGAATATAAAACTCCCTATTGCCACTCTTTAATTAAAAGGTTTTTGCACGTAGCCAACGGCTTCCAATGATCACCAATGGAGCCATGAGTGCCAAGGAAGCCAAAGATGCCAAAGTTATGCCTTAATCGACACCTAGGAGTGAACATATGTGTAAACATAGGAGTAAGCCGAAGGAGTAAACGTAGGTATAAGTTCTAAAACTTAAACTGAGATAGGGACAGGGACAAATCGAAATAAAAATCAAAATCCGAAAATGGAAACAGAAACGAAAATGAACAATGGAACAAAGATTGAATGCCAAAATGAACGAAAATAGACCCCTCCATAGTGGTGCACGTAGAGCTCTAATACCACTGTTACTAGGATCTTAATTCATGCTCACATAGAGGATATGGGTGCTAAAAACACACAAAAAGATAGATATGCAAAGAGACAAGACAAAACACATGATTGGGTGCAATTTCCCTCCACGTACTCTGTTTCGATAGTCCACAGAGTGCATGTATTTATAAGATTATTCATTATGTCGAAAATAGCAGTTATAGTGAGGCAACTTTGAAAAGCATGCGTGAAAGTAAAAGTTGCTCTCTTTTGTGTAGAACCTTTGCTTTTATTAAGAGAAATCGTGGTATAGAGTGATTCTTATCCTAACCACTACTTTTACTAATTGTTTCTAAAAATAGAATCCTCTACGTTGGTTTATTTACAAACTTTATAAAATATAAATCTAATTATTGATGTCTGGACATATTCGAAAGATCCATACCCTTTCACACCCTCACGAACCTTCAGTTGCTATATCAAAATATCAAAACACATTAATAAATTAATCTCACTTCAATAATTCTTTATACAACACATTTTATAATTCATAACATTATGCCTTGTGATCTTCTCATTTATAATATCTTTAGACAAAGGACTTGTAGTTTCATCATCCCTAAATCGATGGAGAATGCATGGATACTTTCCTATCTTCTCAATTTTGAAAGTTTTCCAAACTGCCTTGTATCAATAAAAAAAAGAGAACGAAGATTTTGGGACTATTGGAGCACGTCCATATATGATCTAACGTAGAGAGAACCATTAACTTTCTAATAATGGTATGGATTCATATATGTGTTGTGGATAGTATTTTGGCATAACTTTCTCTAGAAATGGCAACCCGTTCTAATATCATTGAATAGATCATTCCATGAACTTGTTATAAAGCAACTTGACCTAGCCAAGAATTCGGGTTCAATTTATAGTTATGTAAGATGATGTGGTGTGATGGTGATGCACCATAGTGGATTCCCCTTCAGCAGAGCCTCATGATGATACTCTCACAATGGAAAACAGACTCTAAGTGCCACACACAACACTCTACATACGACATGTATAATACACAAAAAAGCCACATAGTTCATGAAATCGCTAGGTTTTACAAATGCGATTGAACTTCTGACCATGCCACTACATGTTTTATTATAGAACATATACAAAAGTGTTTGGCAGCCATTCGGCCTTCTCAATAGTAGCATGTCGGTTTGGTAGCAGTCCTACCCTAAAGTCTAGAGTTATATAAGTGGATGGTAGGGATTTGAAGAGCACCTCTTCTCAATATTAGACTTTGGAATTCTATTTTCATTTATGGAATTACTAAAACTATTAGACTTTTTCAATATTTATTGAATAGTAGTTACTTATTGCACATATAAACATGACATTGGTCGCATTATGTTTGATAGCTAGAGGAATTGAATGTGCTTTATGGTTTGATTAACATGTCAAAGATCATGAGGGCATGTTTAGATGTGTAATAAGTCATTAATATGCAAAAAATATAATTTTTTAGATCCAATAAATCCATACATAATAACATGCCTCCTAGTTGAAAAGAAATCGTCATCATTTGAAAATAAAAATTAGACATGAGTGGCCAATCACAGTTTACACTAAATCATAAGAAGGATGCCCATGTAATAAACAAAACATGACAGTGCATGGAATTTGAACATTGGATTTTGCAAACAAATAATTGAATATGTTTTTTCTTTATATACGTAGGAATCAAGTGGTCATATTGTGTGGTTTGAATGATGCTCTTTGTATCCATTGAGATTACTAGGGGCGTCACTAGCCCACAACATGGGGAGTCTATGGTGGCTTAGTCTTTGATACCAAATGACCATTCTTGCAAGAAAAAGAACCTTCCTTCACTCTGATTGCATTGAATCTTCTCACTTAGGAGGGTTCTCGAGGTTGGCCACTTCTTCAGGAAGACGGGATTCCCGCTACAAAATGATATACTTGCCTCTATGGTTCTACTATAGAGAGAAATAAGGGTTTGGTGTTATCAATAATGTTTATTTGTGCTATTGGGTGATGGTTTTATTGCCAATTAGCAAAGTTCAAATATATGATGCTAAGGTTATAAAGTAGTTTGACAAGAAAGATAATGATAACATTAGGTAGTCTTGGACTATTATACAACTAATACTCTTAGCCTACTAGTTAAGTCTCAAGGATGGAAAGAAAGAGGTATTGGGTTCCATTGCTCAAGTTTGGAGAAATCATTGACCAAAAATTATTTGGGAAGCCTTCAAAGTAGTGCCTTTAATCATCGTTTTGATTGCCTAATAGCCGGTCAACTTTGAATGCATGATAATCTCGCCTTGAGAGTCTTATTTCAAGAGCGTATCTTGGAAATTTTTTGAGAGGAGCTTTGACTATTCTAGAACAATAAATAATTCATTGTAATCTCTTTCTAGCAGTGCTTGGCATGACAATTGTGACTTAATTGAAAATCTTTTGATGGGAAAATACCTCCAAAAGCAACATGGAAGTGCATTTACACTTCTTAGCTTCTTCGATGCTCTGTAATATATTGGCAAGGACTAGGAAAGGCCTCACGCTGCAACTTAAAAATTAGTTTCATTGTCCAAATTATTGTAAATGCACAAATTATAAGCGCATGTATTTTTGTGTATATGTTTGTCCATAGGGGAACCATATGGATTTATTTGTATACGAGGGGGTGAAAAACACCTACCTTGAACATGAACATTTGAGTATATTTTCAACCAAGGAGGCACACAGTGCCTATCTTGGGCATTGTATTTTAGCAAGCAAATGAGCGTGTGAGAGGGGATGGACATGGGTAGGTGGATGTGTACATGCATATGCACAATTCCTGTTGTATATTATTGAACAAGGCATTGTTAAAATGTTAAATTATTAATGTATTAATGTGTTTTTTGATGTTTTTGATATAGCAGCTGAAGGTTCGTGAGGAGCGTGCAAGGCGTGAAAGGTCGGACATCAATAATCCGAAATAATTATTATTTAGCTTGTAAATAAACCTGCGTAGAAGGTTCTATTGTTAGAAAAGTAATGGTTAGAATAATGGTCGTTTTAGACCGCAGTTTCTGTTATTAAAAGCAATGGCTTTCTGTAAAAGTTACCAACTTTTAGTTTCACGCCTGCTTTTCGAAGCCGCCCTCATGTAACCACTATTTTCGACGTAATCAAAAGTCCTATAAATACATGCACTCTGTGGATTGTCAAAACAGAGTGCATGGGGGGAGATTGCACCCAATCTTGCGTTCGGTCTCGTCTCTTGTTGCCTCTATTTTTCTGTGTGTTTTTCTGCGTTCGTAATCTCTGTATGCGCGTGAGCAAGATCTTGACAACAATTCCACTATTGTTTTGATCATCGTCCGCTTGGATGCACATGAAGGTATAGGATGCTAATATGTGTATTCTCCACATGTGAAAAGAATAAGTCAATTCTAACTCTAATAGTTAGGAAACAAAAATAAAAGTACAAGAGAAACATGAAGATAAGTATCTTCGTAGTAACCATGAAGATAAGTATCTTCTTAAGAACCATGAAGATAAGTATCTTCTTAGTAACCATGAGGATAAGAAAGTATCTTTTAAGTCTTGGAATTATTCCAAGAAGAAGTTTAAGAGTTAACCTAGATGTAAATTTGAAAGAGGTAGTAACAATTTATGCTCAATTTTGTAGTGATTCCACTTAACAATTTACGTTAAACAATATAATTAAGTAAGAACAAGAAAAATATGTAAGATAAAATAAGATTAAATTAAGAAAAATAAAATATCCTTATGAATAAATTGTTGATATATTTTTGTAGTGATGTGTTGAACACACTTAGGACCGTTGGGGCACTTTTTTCCCTCTTCAGGAGAGTTTTTTTCTCCAAGCTTCTATATACACTTATAACCATACCATGTTACTTATCTTTGTACATTCACTTGGTAATTCATTCAGTGGTGTCTTGTGATCAAGGCTTCTTCTTCTTCCTTGTGCTATTTATGTGCTTTCGTAGACCTCAAATTATCCAACAATTAGTATTAGAGTAGGTATCCACTTCATCAAGGGCGTCGTCAACACCCCTCTGATCACAGTCTCATAATTGCATGAAAATTGGTGAGCATACTCAAACGATTAGGAGTTCACAACAACTTCATAATGTATTGGTAGCAAAAGGATTATGGAATGTTGTGTATATGATTCATAATGTATTGGTAGCAAAAGGATTATGGAATGTTGTGTAGGATGTTGAAAACATCCTACTACACTTGCAAATACGATTACTGAAGGTGATGCAGACGGCATTGAACATGATAATCTTCAAATTCCTATTCATGTTGTGCTTCCTACTGCACCTACTACAACTTTATTGGGATGGTAGAGATGCTTAGGCACATGCATTGATAGCTTTGTCTATCAATGCCATTATCCCTCACATTTTCTCGTGGAAAAAAACAAAAGATGCACTTTATACCAAGCAAGAAATGAGGCTCATGTTGCTTACCTCCAAAAATAGTTGGAAAGTGAGCATATGAATGAAGGAGGTTCTATGGATAGTTTTTTAACAAAGATCAAAGGTTTGAAAGAGCAATTGATTTCTGTTGATGAAGTCTTTTAGTTCACTCATGTAAATTGTTCTTAATGGTCTTCTAGATTCATTTCAGAGTTTTGCTTCTACTATTTGATCGATGATGAAAGGCAATCCAAATGCCTTAGCATTTGAGGAGTAGTCTTTGTTTTGCTGCAAGAAGATTAGTTCAGGTAGAACATGTCCATTACACGTAGTGATGATCAAGCTTTCCTAGCTAGTCAGCAAGGCAAAGGTAAATGGAGCTCATCTACTAGTAAGCAAAAATGTGCTAATATTGCACAATTGAAGAAGGAAGACAAAGATGAGAAGAAAACAAAAAAGTAGAAACAATTTTGTAAATATCATAAGGGAAATGATTATGTCATAAATAGTTGTCCAAAATCGACTGCAAAAGAGGCAAAGAAGAAAGAGGCTAGAATGGTTGTCACAGAGGCCTCTATGCCTAAAACAAAGTTTGCTGATCTTGTTCAAAATGAAGAATGGGCATTTACTACTGTATGTAGGTATGACCCATCTTCTTATGAACATTATATATCTGTAGTAGACTCAAATGTTTGGTACTTTGATAGTAGGGAAACCAAACATATTACCTCATAGTGCACTTTCCTATAATGGGAATTGGTTAGATCATTTTGAATACTACTTATGGTATTTCTTTAACATTGTTAGATGCTTTGTGTATGCCAAGGATCAAGAAAAATATGTTATCAGTTTCAACATTAGCCAAGATTGACTTTGTTGCCAAATTTAATGATGATAGATGTACAATCCATGATCTCTCAAATGGCAATGTTATTATTGCTTTTGGCATTTATGTCATGGATTGTATATGCTCATAGACTATGCAAACTTTGGGATGATTCAACATGTGTAATTAAGATTATCACACTATCTCATATGGAAAGCTTTGGCATGCATGCTTTGGTCATCTGACTTTTTCTAGTTTGCTACACCTGTAGAAATCTGAAATGATATCCTCTTCGCCCAAACTTGAGGCACCTTGTAAACATGTCTATGATGATTGTATTTTGGACAAAATGTAGCATTCATCCTTCCTAAAGGATAGCTTATTTTGAGCTACTCATAAATTGCAGCTTGTTCATATTAATGTCTATGGTTCTATGAAAACACCTTCTTTTGGGAAGTACCTTTACTTTGTGAATTTTATTGATGATTTTTCTAGGCATGCATGGGTTTATCCATTGAAAGTAAAGATTGAAGTGTTTATGTGCTTCAAACAGTTTTTGGTCATGGTTGAAAATCTCTCAACATGTAAATTGGGCACCCTCCATTTTTATCAAGAGAGGAATACATGTCTTTTGATTTTAATGCATTTATGGCTGAGTGTGGGATAAAACATTAGTGTATAGTGCCATATACACCTCAACAAAATGGAGTTGTTGAAAGAAAGAACAAGTCTCTCATGGAGATGGTGAGGTGTATGGTCAAAAGTTAAGCTTCACCACATAGCTTCTTGCTTGAGGTTGTTATGTGTGTAACATATGTACTTAGTAGGTGCCCCACTAAAGCACTACAATCTATCACTCCATATGAGGCTTGGCATGGCCACAAGTCATATGATGCTCATCTATGTGTCTTTGGTTGTCTTGCATATGCATTGGTGCATGAACAACAACTTAGGAAATTGGATGATAAAGCACTGAATTGTCTTTTTGTTGGGTACATTTATGAAAGCAAAGTTTGTCATTTGTATCATCCAGAGACTAAATGCATTTTTGGTTAGCCATGATGTTGTTTTTGTGGAAGATGCGATTCAGCCATTACTTTCATGTACCAAGGGGATTTCAATTAGCTATAGAGATGTGTATAATACTTTCTTGCCTCTTTTTACAAGTGGACACTCAAGTACTGGTCCAAATGAGGCAATTTCTTAACCTTTATAGGTTCTACATGATGATGCAGATCATTCCATTTTTTATGCAAACTTACATGATGCACTTATTTTTTGAGTTTGAGGTCAATAAAGGCACCTGAACAACACAAGGAAGAAGAAGAAGCTTGGAGCACAACACACAATACTGAATGTATTACCAATTCAATGTACAAAGATAAGTGACATGTTAGGGTTATAGATGTATATACAAGCCAGTGAAAAAAGACCTCCTAAGGAGGGAAAAAAGTGCCCCAAGGATCCTAAGTGTGTTCTCACACATCACTACCAAAATATATCAACAAATTCCCGCTGGAAGTGATGTGGTGAACAAGGAGGTGGCACTCATGTATAAGGAAGTGCCAATCTATGTGGAAAGAGATCAATCCACAAAAGGAAGTAAGCCCAAAGCTTTGATGAAAGCTTCAAACTTCTCTCGAGGCAAAGCCTTTGTGAAAAGATATGCAATGTTATCATGTGTGGGCACATATGCCAAACTGATCTCTCTAGTAGAGAACCTCTCCCTGTGTGAGCATAATGCACCTTAATGTGTTTTGTGTGAGCATGGAACACAGGGTTCGTTGCAACTGCCAATGCACTCTAATTGTCGGTGAAGATGGTGGTGGCAGAAGACTGACCAACACCCAAATCAGCCAAAAGCCATCTAAGCCACACACACTCAATAGTCGCTATGAAACTTGTCCTATACTCAACCTCACAACTAGAAGTGGCCACAATAGGTTGCCTCTTGCTCAACCAAGATATGCATGAGCTACCAAGCATGAAGCAAAAACCATTAGTGGACACACAAGTGTCATAGCAACTAGCCTAGTTAGAGTCAGAAAAAGCATATAAATCTGGTGATAATGATCCCCCTTGTGATAAAACAATCCAAGTACTCAGGTACTACTCAAGTTCTTCATAATAACATCATATTCTAATTGCATAGCAACCATAGAATTTTTTGAATTTTGTGCTTCATAAAAAGAAACAGGCTCATTTCCCATCATAGATACTGGAGGCAGCCATTGTATAGCAATCCGATGCAAAAGAAGCACTATGAGAGCCTAAACGAGTACAATATGACAAAGATGGATCTGATTTGCTATCTCGCAAAGTCTGCGCCAACCATTAAGGCATAGTTTTTGCCTCATCTATATGAGCCCTCTCATCAACAAGTGAAGTGCATCATGTAAATCTGCATCAAAAATGGAATGATCTTCATCATCATGTGAAACCTATAAAGGCTAAGAGATTTTCTCATTTGGACCAGCACTTGACTCTCCACCTATAACAAGAGATAGCAAAGTTTCATACACATCGAGCTAATTGATGTCTCCTTAGTACATGAAAGTAGTGGTTGAATTGCATCTTCCACGAAGACAACATCACAACTAATCAAAATGCATTTAGTTTGTGGATGATACAAATGATAGCCTTTACTTTTAGAATTGTACCCAACAAAAATACATTCCATTGCTTTATCATCCGATTTCTTGTGTTGTTGTTCATGCACTAATGCATATGCCAGACAACTGAAGACATGCAAATGAGCAATAGATGGCTTGCGACCATGCCAAGATTCATATGGAGTGATAGACTACATTGCTTTGGTGGGACACTTTTTAAGTACATATGTTGCACACATAATAGCCTCAAGCTAGAAGCTATGTGGTAAAGCCTAACTTTTGAGCATACACCTCGCGATCTCCAAGAGACATGTTCTTTCTTTTAGCAAATCCATTTTGTTGAGGTGTATATGGCACTGTTCACTAATGTTTTATCCCATGTTCAACTAGAAATGCATTAAAATCAGAAGACATGTATTCCCCCCCATCAGAATAGAGGGTGCCCATTTTACATGCTGATATATTTTCAGCCAAAATGAGAAATTGTTTGAAGCACATAAACACTTCAGACTTTGCTTTCAATGGATACACCCATGCATGTCGGGAAAAATCATCAATAAAAGTCATGAAGTAAAGGTATTTCCCAAAAGAAGTTGTCTCCATTGGATCACTGACATCACTATGAACAAGCTACAATTTTTGAGTAGCTCATACTGAGCCATCTTTTGGGAAGGAGCAATGCTGCATTTTGCCCAAAATATAGCTTTCACAAACATGTTCACCAAGTGCCTCAAGTTTGGGAAGAGAGGACACCATTTCAAATTTCTGCAGGTATCGCGAACTAGCAAAATTCAAATGAACAAAGCGTGCGTGCCAAAGCTTTGCATCTAAGATAGCTTGAGAATCTTGAACTTCACATGTTGAATCATTCACACATTTTGCATAGACTATGAGCTTATACAGCCCATGACATAAAATGCCAAAAGCAATAATGACATTGCCATTTGAGAGATCATGAATTATACACATGTCATCAACAAATTTGACAACCAAGCCAATCTTGGCTAATGCTGAAAATGACAATAGATTTTTCTTGACCCTTGGCACAAACAAAGCATCTCACAATGTGAAAGAACTACCTTCAACAGGAGTCAAAATGATCTTGCCAACTCCCATGATAGGATAAGAGGAGTTGTTTGTGCATGTGACAATATTCCTTGTAGGGGCATGTTAAGTGAACTGAAGAAACTATGCTGCAAGGTGATATGTTTGGTTTCCCCAGCGTCAAAGTACCAAACATCTTAGTCTACTACAAACATACACTATTGACGAGAAGATGGGTCATAGCTACAAACAGTAGTAAATGCCTATTCTTCATTCTGCACAAGATAAGCAGAATCTATTTTAGGTGTAGAGGCCTCTGCAACAACCATTCCAACCTCTTTCTTCATTGCCTCTTTTGTAGTCAGTGTTGGAAAACTCTTTATGAGATGATCATTTCCTTTACAATATTTGTAGAACTATTTCTGCTTTTCTTTGTCTTCCCTTTTTTGAGTGAGCTGAATTAGCAGATTTCCGCTCACTAGTAGATGAGCTCCATTTACCTTTGCCCTTCTCACTAGCTAAGAAAGCTTGATCTACAACACACATAATGGACCTGTTCTATCTAGACTGGCCTTCTTGCAACAAACCAAAGAGTAACTCCTCAAATTTTAAGGCATTTGGATTGCCTTTCATCATCGACCGAAGAGTAGAAGCCAAACTCCGATATGAATCTAGAAGACCATTAAGAACAATCTGCACAAGTGAATTATCTGGAAAGACTTCATCTGCAGAAATCAACTACTCCTTCAAATATTTGATATTTGTAAAAAAAATTCCATAGAATCTCCTTCATTCATATGTTCACTCTCCAATTGTTGTGTTGGACGTAAGCAACACGAGCCTCATTTCTTGCCTCGTATAAAGTGGTAATCCAAGCATCCTTTGCTATTTTGCAAGAGTGAATATGAAGGATAATGACACATTTGACATACAAAGCTATCTATGCATGTGCCTGAGCATAATGGGTAATTGGTACCATCCAACTTGTCCTCATCAACCAACATATGGAATACATCATTGCTTTCATCCATGGCCACTAACTAAAATAGCCTGATGCAAAAAAATAATTGTATCTCAAAAAATCGAACCTAATTACCTTGTTGAGCTCTCCTAAACTTGTAGAAGATTTGAAGGTGCTTGTATTGGCGAGCCGAAACCTATATATATGTTTGGCACAAAAGGACAAAATTGCATGCACAAGAATTGTGATAATGAATTTGGAGGCACAAACGAGCTTAGATCCAAATTTTGACACCACAGAGTGAAGCTATTTTGAACACCTAATCACCCTAAGTATGCTCACCAAATTTCGTGTGATTGTTGGACTATAAGCGAAGGGGTGTCAACAATGCCCTAAATGAAGCGATGACCTACTCTGGTACCGATTGGTGGAGTTTAAGGTTTATGGAAGCATGTGAACAACACAAGGAAGAAGAAGAAGCTTGGAGCACAACACATAATACTAAATGTATTACCAAGTGAATGTATAAAGATAAGTGACCCATTAGGGTTATAGACATATATACAAGCTGGGGGAAAAAACCTCATAAAGAGGGAAAAAACTGCCCCGATGTTCCAAAGTGTGTTCACACACATTAGGTTCTACATGATGATGCAGATCATTCCATAATTTATGCAAATTTACATGATGTAGTTATTGATGAGAGGGGTTGGTATAGAGGAACTATGCCTAAATGGTTGGTGCAGACTTTTGAGAGATAGTAGATTAGATGCACCTCTTTCATATCATGCTTGTTCAAGCTCTCATAGTGCTTCCATTGCATGATATTGCTATGTAATGGCTGCCTCTATTCTTTTTTATGAGAATGAGCTTGTTTCTTTTGATGAATCACAAAATTTAGAAAATTGGATGGATCCTATGCAATCGAAATATGATGCTATTAATGAAGAATGGTACTTGGTCTTTATGTGATTTGCCTTCAGGCAAAAAGGCCATTGGCACTAAATGGATATGCAAGCTAAAACGCAAGCTTGATGGAACAATTGACAGGTATAAGGCCAATCTTGTTGCAAAATGTATTGCTCAAGAGAGAGGCATTGATTTTGATGAGACCTTTGCACTCACATGTTGTATGACCACTGCTTGTAACATCTGTGCACTTGCAACTCATCATGGTTGGAATGTACATCATTTGGATATTAAAATTGCATTTTTGAATTAGGGATTTGTTGATATATTTTGGTAGTGATGTGTATGGACACACTTAGGATCAGTGGGGCACTTAATTCCCTTTTAGGAGGTTCCCCCCTTGCTTGTATATATGCCTATAATGCTAATGAGTTACTTATCTTCGTACATTCACTTAGTAATTCATTCAATGTTGTGTTGTGTTCTAAGCTTCTTCTTCTTCCTTGTGTTGTTCATGTGCTTCTGCATACCTCAAACTCTAACACAAATAGGAGTAAAGAAAGAGACTTGATCCAAACTCAAGCAATTCCCAACTAATCCCCAAACCATAGGTAGTGGTACTTAAGCATTGTAATTAGAATAACCAAAAGGGGTATCAAATCGTTCAGAGATTCTCTATCTATGAAATCTAAAAACCATTAGGGGATGCTTAAACTTAAGTAAAGGGAGAGATCTTTAGAGAATCCATGAAGTAAGTTATTGGGATTTTTAGTTTGAGATAGAGATCTTAAGATAGAGACTAATTGTTTATTATTGTTCTTGATCAATAAGAAATGATCATGCTTGGAATAAGGTTTTCCAAGCAATGGTGATTGGAACTACTATAAACATTGGCAAAGTAGCAAGGTTTGGTGAGATGAGAACAAAGTTTTTCCTCTTAAGTAAAGATTCCTAAGCAGGATGGGCTCTTGAAAGAGTTTTTCAGTATGTGATAATAAATAGGTAAAGGGATCAAGAGATACCCAAGAAACATAGACTATAAGTTTAGATCAACTTTCTACTTGAAAGGTCTTAATTTTGAGGATCAAAGAGTACTCCTTTATGCTTTCCACATAGCACAATGGGAAAAAGTTTAAAATCTTGGAGCAAGGTGTTGAGTTGCACATAAGCTCAAAGTTATTGGAAATTGACACACACTACAAGAATAAAGGGGGCATAGTGACACCCCCATTTGAAAACAAAGCAAGGAACATCACCTATGCGATGATGTCATCAGATACCGTCACATACACGATGCTCAAGGAGAGGAAAAAAATATAAAAGTTTTGCAATCGAATAAACGATGATAAGCGATGCATATATTATTTGTCGCTATCTCCATCGACTTTTAGCAATGATTGCACACTAGATGCGATAATATAGCATTGCATAAGCGACGCTCCCTAAATTTGAAAAAAAAATTATTTCTCTCGACACATTTGTGCCAGGATGAAGTGAGAGAGCGAGAGCAAACTAGCAGAGTGACCGAATGAGCGAACGAGAGCGAATGAGCGAAGGAGCGACCGAACGAGCAAAGGTACATGCACATACATACACACATGCATACACACATGCATATACATACACACATGCATATACATACACACATATGAATATACACACATGCACACATATGCACATATACACACACATACATATACACATATACACACAAAATCATACACACACATACACATATAGGTACTTGCACATATACACATACACATATACATACACACACATACACTCACAAACACACACACATACACTCACATGCATACATACACACATATGCATACACATGCATATGCATACATATATAGACACATGTATACACACACATGCACATACACACATATGCATACACACACATGTGCATATATACATGCATTCGTATACACACGCATATGTATACATACATACACACATGCATATGTACATATACATAAACACAAGCACATACACACACATATGCATACACACATACATATATACACATACACATATACATACACACACAAAGACACACAGATACACTCACATGCATACATACACTTATATGCATACATACATATACACACATACACATATGTAGACCTGCATATACATATACACATACACATACATACACACACATAGACACACACATACACTCACATGCATACATACACTCATATGCATACATACACACACATGCATGCACATGCATATGCATACATACAGACACACATGCATACACACACATGCACATATACACACACATACACTCACATGCATACCATGGTATGCATTGCTTTTATTTGTTATATTTATGTGTGTATCTATATAAATAACACATAGAATATAGTAAATTGACTTGAGTCTTAAGTTTGTCATGTTTGCCGTATCGTTGAAGTATATATACACATTGCATCTAGTCCGATGTCTCTCCTCCCAAACTCTACATATAGCTACTCGAATCAATGAGGACCATAATACATGTAAAGATATATACATATCATGTATGCACACACACACATACACACACACACATACACACACACACACACACACACACACACACACACACACACACACATATATATATATATATATATATATATATATATATATATATATATATATATATATATATATATATATATATATATATATATATATATATATATATATATATATATATATAACGTATTTAAATACATACACATCACACATACATGCCTACATGCACACATATATACATATACATGGATACACAATTATAAACACACTTTGCATATATCACACAAATGCACATGCGTACATACACGTGCATATACTAACACATGCATACATATATCATACACATGCATATACATACATACATATGAAACACACATATATGCATACTAACACATGTATATATAACACACATGAATACATATACATATATATACACACATATATACATATATGAGAGAAATTTCTTCCTTGAAAATAGAGCTATATATAAAATTTTAGGCATATCCTCGAGCTTCATGTTCTAACTTAAAAGAACATGTTTTCATCTCTGTAATGGGATTCATCTATATTCTAGTTGAATAAAGGAGAACCTATTATTTGATACCCATTCAAATGATTCAAGTTAACAATCGATAATGATCCCTTTTTAATGGGAAATAGAGACCTTCATGCTCAGTTCGAAATCAATCAACCTTTAAAATAACCTATAAAAAAAACAAAATTCATTACTATGTGCTTGAAAAAATATTGAACTATATCATAAAAAGTAAATTTTTTTTAATCTGTTTGCATCTCTTTTGTCGTAAGTATCCAAGGGACATGTTCATAAGTCGGTTTCTATAAAAACTTGGCCATAACAAGTCCCTCTTGATGTTATTATCTCAACAAGTTGATTTCAGTCTCTGAACAAGTTCCTCTTGGAGAGTGCTAATGATGATACTGAGATACTGTGCTTCCTAAGAGGATGGGATCACATGATGGGTCATACAAGGAACAACAAAGGGTGCATCAGTGCATTTTAGAAAGCATTGAGATTCACAAGAGAAAGATGGATCAATGCTTTCAGAAATTGAGTAGAGGTGAGGATGAACATGATAGGCCTATTGATATGAAGAAGAAAGAGTGATGAGATTGTATAGCT
The DNA here is from genome assembly GCA_020310875.1 of Ceratopteris richardii. Classification (NCBI taxonomy): domain Eukaryota; kingdom Viridiplantae; phylum Streptophyta; class Polypodiopsida; order Polypodiales; family Pteridaceae; genus Ceratopteris; species Ceratopteris richardii. The sequence continues at coordinate 119,875,603 of CM035418.1, forward strand.
TGAAGAGAAAATAGAGTCATTACAGATGAAAGCTTAGGACTTATATGGAGTTAACACATCGAATAGATTCGATGAGATTCAATGAGATTCCATGTGTTAACTCCATGTGAATCCTTAGCTTGCACCTGCAATGACTCTATTTCCCCTTCAAGTTGTACAATCTCATCTGCCTCTTTCTTCTTCATATCAATAGGTCTATCATGTTCTTCCCTACCTCTACTCAATTTCTGAAAGCATTGATCCACCTCTCTTGTGAATCTCAATGCTTCACAAAATGCACTGATGCACTCTTTGTTGTTCCTCATATGACCACCATGTAATCTTGTCCTCTTAGGAAGCACAATGTATGGTATCTCAGTATCATCATCAACACTCTTTAAGAAATTTTGTTGATGCTTAAAGGTTGGTACAAGATCCAACTTGATCTTTGCTTTGAGCTCTCGATATATGTGTGTGTGTGTATATATGTGTAAGTATTTGTATGTATATATAAGATATATGTGTGTGTGTGTATATATGTGTAAGTATTTGTATGTATATATAAGTGTATGTATGTGTGTAAGTGTATGTATATGTGTTTGACACTTTCGTAAGGTCCATCACATGGCATTACATGGATTCTTAATCAAATGAGGCATCTCCTCTCATCTACACCCCAAGGTGGGACTTGAAGAAGATTCTCCCAAGCCTAAGGTTCCCAAGACTCAGGATAGATTAATCTTAAGGTTAAAACCCTTAAAATGGGAGCTCAAATAAATAAAATACATCAAGGGTTCAAACCATACAACTAGATGTACTTTTGCAAGGGTTTCTCAACAAAATCCAAGGTGTTTTGGACCGTTAAATCTAACACTTTTGTCCTTGAAACTGTGTAGAAATATATTTTGTGGAGTATTCCCCATGCTCCATGATCAGTCTCTTTGATCATGGTCTTCATATATCTTATTCATCTCTTTATTTAGAAGGGGATTCTATCCTCATCCATATGTAATGGTTTGATCCGTACCCAAATCATTCAAAACACCATCTATCTCTGCACATGAAAAGTTGAATTGAGTGGACAGTATGGAGAGAATGAAAAGGGTGGATTTAATACATACACTTCCAACCAACATCCACTAACCTTTTCACTTGACTACAAGACTATTGTGTCCAATCTGGGCTTTAAGATCCTAGTAGAATGTAGGAGAAAAGTGTTTCGTAATTGTTTGGTAATTGAATTTCAACTAGAAGAAAGCAAATCCTAAATTAATTTCACAATCGGCCAACTTAGGACAGTCAAAGACAAACTTAAGCTTAAGCATTTATCACTTTAACTATGGCATCCCATACCACCGTATCCACTTTGATGTTGATGCAAAACTTAATTTTCTAGACCATCAAGCCCATATCCACACAATTGTGCATTGAATTCTGCCTAAACTTAATCTTCTTTAAATTCAAAAACTTGTATTAGAACCTAGACATTGTCACTGCAAGAATAAAGGGGTTGAAGCGACAATTAATGTGACACATTTTTGTCATTTCATGATCGAGCATTTTGTTAGAGTGGCCGTCGAGCGCGTGCGGTTGTTTAGCCGACATCAATCTCAATGTTATTTCCAATGTTGTTACCAATGCTAAGAGCAACATAAACATTAGTGTCGCTACTTCTGCATTGCTTATACGACTTTGGCCTTACCGTCACTTTCATCACTTATGTGATGTTTATAGAAAATAAAAAACGTTAAACCGCTCTTCGATTGTCATTTATGCACATTTGATTGAAGAGATCTCCAATGTTCATATCTACAGTGCAGTTACGAGATCTTTTTGGATCTCTCTCTTTTCTAATCCCTCTCTTATTCTCTCTCTCTCTCTCTCTCTCTTTCTCTCTTTCTTTCTCTCTCTCTCTCTCTCCTTCTTTTTACCTCTTTCTCTTTTAATTTCTATCTTTCTCTCTTTCTCTCTTTTTCATTTTTGTTCATCTCTTTTGATCTCTCTATCTTCTCTCTCTCTCTCTCTCTATTATAGGTTTTTCAAAAAGTTCACCAAGCATAAAATATGGCTAATTATTGTAAGTGTAATTTTCATTGGTTGTATATCATTTAAATTGTTTTATTTTCATTAATTAACATACTCACACTTATTGATATACACAAATATGCATATCTAGGACGATGCATGCTCACACATATACACACACATACACATGCACATACACACACATATACATACACATACACTTACATATACACAAGCACATACACACACACATATACATACACATAGACTTACACATACACTTACACTATACATGCACATACACTTACACATGCACACACACATATACACGTGCATATGCACAAACATATCTACAAACACATAAAAGAATATGCATGCATGCATTATTGCATATACACATACTCATATACACATTAACACATACTTATACACATGCATATGTATATTCACATGGATGCACATACCCATGGATGCAAATGAAGATGCATGCACATGCACATGCACATGCATGCTCATATATATACACATGCATATACCTACATATACACATACACACACGACATACATATGCACACACACTTATATATATATATATATATATATATATATATATATATATATATATATATACATACACATACACATAAACACACATATACACATGCACATACACACATATATACACACATATACATGCACACACACACACACACACACACACACACACATATATATATATATATATATATATATATATATATATATATATATATATATATATATATATATATATATATATATATATATATATTATAATATGAATGAAATATTTAGTTAAAGTAGTAAAATACATGTTAAATACAAATAGAAATAAAAATCATTCAAACAAGACTTTTCATTAATTAGTACCATAGAAACAATTCAAAACATAATTGGAATGAGAAAACATATAGATATAAAAAAATATATGTATATCAATGTAAAATATATATCCAATGTAATATATCAATCATCTTGATCATCATCATCCACATTATCATGTAAGTCCTAATCATCATGATCATCATCATGATCAGCCTCATCATCATGATCATACACATTATTTGATGTATCTGTAGTGGCATCATGTGTAGAGGTGCCAGCACTTTGTGACGATCCAAATCGTCATGTGTGTGTCTGTCTCTCCACCTCATCCATATCTACCTCTCCATAATACTCATGTATTACATATAACAAACATAAATAAATAAAATATATAAAATATCAATAAAAATAAAATAATTATATGAAATTTAGTAATACTTGGATGATCTTGCATATACTCACTCACATCTCGATATGTATGTGTGTGTATGTGTAAGTACATATGTATAAGTGTAAGTATGTATGTGTGTCTATTATGCATATTTACAAATTTAATTTTTTTTATATTCTAATCTTTTTTTTTGCTTGAAATTAAAATAACAAGAGATATTGTATGGTAGCAAAATAACAGAAGACCTAACATACCACCTGAGATGTAACAGGTTTTTTACAGATAGCTATGTCTTCAAGAATCAGATCCTCAGCAAAAGGTATACAAATTAATAGTTTATATTACTATGACTTATAATTCTTATATATTTTATAAATATTTTATATTTAATCTATGTATTTTTGCTTCATTAAATTAAGGCAGGCTGTTGCAAAGAAGAGAGTTGAGTCAGGTCATACATTGCGTTTAGGCCAAATGGGCAATCATGGTTTTGTAGCTATATTTGTAAGTATATATATTATTGAAGGTATATTTTTTATTTTAGTTAAAACACTAATCATTAATCTTTTTTATTTATTTAAATGCAGCAAAAGGATTATGGTCGGTATCCTACAAAAAAGGAAATCAATTTTGCTACCTATTGCCTATCTCATAGATGAGCAGGACTATGCATTGCCCAGGAGTCAAGCATTGGTAGGCAGTTAAGCGCATCTTTCGCTATTTGAGTGGTAGTACTCGGTTACTTGGGTTGTTTTATCCCAAGGGGGGATCACTACCGCCATATTTGCATGCTTTTTCTGACTCTGATTGGGCTGGTTGCTATGACACTTGTGTGTCCACTAGTGGCTTTTGCTTCATGCTTGGTAGCTCATGTATATCTTGGTTGAGCAAGAAGCAGCCTACTGTGGCCACTTCTAGTTGTGAGGCTGAGTATAGGGCAGCTTTCATAGTGACTGTTGAGTGTGTGTGGCTCAGACACCTTATGGCTGATTTGGGTGTTGGTCAGTCTTCTGCCACCACCATCTTCACTGACAGTCAGAGCACATTAGCAGTTGCAAGGAACCCTGTGTTCCATGCTCGCACTAAGCACATTGAGGTGCATTATCACTATGTGAGGGAGAGGTTCTCTGCTGGCGAGATCAGCTTGGCATATGTGCCCATGCAGGAGAACATTGTAGACCTTTTCATGAAGGCTATGCCTAGGGAGAAGTTTGAAGCTTTCCGCAAAGCTTTGGGCTTACTTCCTTTTGTGGAGTGATTTCCACATAGCTTGGCACTTCCTTATACATGAGTGCCAACTCCTTGTTCACCGCATCACTCCTAGGGGGGATTTGTTGATATATTTAGGTAGTGATGTGTGTGAACACACTAGGACCGTCGGGGCACTTTTTTCCCTCTTTAGGAGGTTTTTTCCCCCCAGCTTGTATATATGCCTATTGCCCTAATGGGTTACTGATCTTTGTACATTATCTAGTAATACATTCAGTATTGTGTGTTGTGCTTCAAGCTTCTTCTTCTTCCTTGTGCTGTTCGCGTGCTTCCGCAGATGTCTAACTCCAACAAGAAATAAGCTGACATGCAGCTTTTAAAAGGCCTTTCTTAAGTTTATTTGCATCCCATATGGGATTAAACGAGCTTCAAGTGATGCAAATTTAAAAAATCTCTCACTATTCCTCTACATTATAGACAATGGATACATCCCCTCACCTTCTTCGTTGCATAATTATAGTTTAAGAGCCCCTTATTCCTCTTCATAAGAGGTATATCAAGAAGAAAGCCGAGATATGCATGATGAAACAAATCTAAAGGAAGATAGTGGAGGATATGATTTGCTCGTTGGAGAAGAACTAGCTCTTCCCAATGGAAAAAGGATGGATGTAGCTTCTTAGAAAGCCAAGAACTATTCGAATTCATGTTTGATGTCAACACTTGTTTGGCAAAACCTTCATTGCCTTTGCATAGAATCGTCATTGAATCATGGGATAAGACTTCGATTGATGATATGTTCCAAGTAGACATATGAAAATGATATATTTCTGTATTGAATAGGCACACATATGTGTACTAGCAAGTAACTGAGCATGTCAAGCTCTTGCATGACTTTATGTAGTGAAAAGAAGGAATGTTTATGCCTTTATCTTTACAAGGGATGGTTTCAATGCACAAAATCAAGTCCAAAGTTTTCATTTTTGCACATCTCCTTTTTGTGAAATTTTCTAAATGCAAAGGCATGCACATTATCATAATGATACATGGGAACGAAGCACTTTGTGCACAAAAAGGGACAGAAGAGCATGAATGCATGAATGCTAAGCATATTGGAGGTCACAGATTTCTTGAATCATTGATGCCATGCAAATACATGCATTTGCATGTAAGTCATGAATTTACATTATCAAGAATTCACTTTTTATTTTTGTATGAGTTGGAAATAGTTAAGTGAGCATAGTCCCTGATAAATAGTTTACTTTTTAATAGAAGTAAGACATTTGAGAAGAAGGAAATCTAAAGTATTTGGAAAATCATGCAAGCTAATTTTTTAGGCTAAGTACTTGAAAATTACTTGTCCAAATTATATTTATGTATGAAAACACTTTATGTAAAAGTTTACATTAAGTAATGAGTATGTCTTGCTCCATAAGAAAGTAAATCTAGAAAGGAAATGAGTTCAAAAGTTTCATTTGAAACTTTGGTGAAATTCCCTTGCCATACCAATGGTAATATGAACATACAAAGGTCCCTAAAAGAGATGTTTGGTTAAATACCAAACCTATAATTCTTTTCTACTATATATTCTTGAAAAGGATACTTTCAAGTTTTAGATAAGTATAAGAGTTATTGAAGTTTATAAGCCTATGATAAAAAAAATGATCATAGTACTTATCTCCAAAATTTTGAATGAAGTTATATACTTTATAGTTTTTTAGGATGAAAATCTTTAGAGGGGGGAAGGAAATAATACAAAAAATTATCAAAATTGGTGCAATTGATTCCATGAGTATGGAATCATGGATGAATATGATGGGGTAGAAGAAAACCTTTTATGTTATTGACATTAAGAAAAGAAGGATTTTCTTAGAGAGAAACTTCAAGGAATGCTGAAGTTAGTAAAAATTGAGATCCCATCAAGTTTATAAATAATTTTGAAAAGGTGCTTGCAACCACAAGGTTGGATATAGCATGTGAGACCTTAAACCTGACTAAAGATGAGTCAAAGTGAAAGGTAGAAGTCTGAATTCCAAGTATGTAGTTTGAAAGCATATGAAATGCTAATTAAGTCTATGGAAGGTGAAACTTATGTTCACCTATCCTTAAATTGATATTAAGAGAAATCCAAAAGCATTAGCAGATGCTTAGAATTAATCAATATAAAGATCCCTCAAAAGACTTATGGTAACTATTTAAAGCTTTTCACAAAAAGGAATATAAAGACAAGAATAATCTCTTGACACTACAAGATGGTTGAGTAAGAACCAAAAAAAAAAATTGAATATGATTCAAGGCACTTGGAATTACATTGAATATCTTAGAAAAGATGGATGGATATGTAGCCCCTTAAACGATTTCAAGATTCCAAGACAAGCATGGGATAATGAGAAAATATAAGACCATAGAATGACCTTGTGACAAAAGCCCTAGAAACCTAAATAAGATAGAAAGATAGAGGCAATTCCTTGATTTCAAATACTTTTAAAAGAAATAGAATAACATTACTCTAGAGATAGATGGAATGATGTTTCTTGTCTTAAGATAAATGTCATCCACACATTAATGGAAGAAAAGGTACTCTAGAGATAGATGGATCGATGTTCCTTGACTTAAGATAAATGTAATCCATGCATCAATGTTGATTATAAAGTATGGTGGTTGTCACATTGGTTCCTGGTATGAACCACCCCTTGAGAGGGGATTTCCACATGGCACTTATGGGTATCATATACCATCTTAGATAGAGGAAAGAGGGATCTTTCTCTCTCTCTCTCTCTCTCTAATGAGAGATTCTCAATTAATATGGCTTAGGCATGACAAGGAGGAAAACCAAGTGATGAATTTCTTTGTGTTAGTCAGAAACGTAGGAGTTTGTGAGCAATAGCAAAAAAGGATTTTCTCTTAATTTGTATCAAAGTGGCGATCCATGCCGTGTGAACGCAAGTGATGGTGCTAGGATTCAAGCCCATTCCATTTCTCCAACAAGATGATAAGCTATCCAACATGGCACATGGTCTTTTGTGAGACATATGGTCATTCTTTATATCATATGTAAGAGAGGGGCTGGCTCCCTTGAGCCATGGGAGGAGGAGAGAGAGATCATCTTCTCTCCCTCCCTCGAGACTTGTTGGGTAGTTATAAATGGTGGTTGGAGGACCAACTTATATCATGTCATATGATGAGCATCATTTAGCTTCATAAGGTTGACATAGAAGCAAAGGTAGCTTACTCCATTATGTTGGATCTCAAACCCCATAAACATCATCAACTACCACATAGTAAGGAGAATCGACACTAAGAAAACATCAAAGAGAAAAAAGGTAGAGAAAAGAGTTAGATGGTTATCTTTAAAGACCATGCAAACAATGGAGGCTTTCCGTTTCATTACTTGTTAGATAGGTTACATGAAGGCAATAAAAAGCCTCATGAGTTACCCAAGGCATAGTTCCAAAGCCTCAAATTGTGACGAAGAAGAGAAAGAGAAATCCTGAGCTCCTATGAAGGGTTTGGGGGCCAAGCCCTTCGAGGGAAACCATTTGTATGCGGACTATGATATATATAATTTCATATAGAGTTAAGGATTCCAAGAAATCATAAGCTTTAGGTATCTCCAAAATAGCTATCTTTCATGATTTTTATATGATTTGTAGGAGTTATTTTGATAAGTATCCATTTTGGGAAGGGGAAATGAAGAGGGATTTTCCATCGATTGGGGGGAAATTCATGCATACATATAGTACATGGAATTACATTCAGATTCAAGAAATCCAAAAATTGGTTCAGTAGGATGGGAGTTCAAGGCTCCACAAAACCCCCCTTCCATCACTCTTTGAGAAAAATTCCAACACCTAAATTTAACGAATTCCCATTTTGGGGGAGGGAAAAAGAGGTGCATTAGGTATGCATGGATGGAAAAAAAATATAAATAATGAGAATATGATATGTACTTCACTATGAGAATTTCTAAGAGATAGGGATAGATCTAACATATTGGATTACCAAACTCTTTGTTGATGTTTTATAATGAGGATGATGATTGTGCATCAATTAGGAGAATGGTTATTTTGCCTGAATGAGTCGCCACTCTGACCCCTCCGACTGATTTCATCCACGAATCTTACTCTCATATCCGCGTGCTTCACTGCTCCCCTTGAAGCGCAAGTGAGGCTTGTTCGACTATCCCTAGGAAGGCACCCAACTTCCAAATGCTGCTCATCAGACACGAAGACATCCTAGGGCCTGATCCAACCCACACTCATTCCATTGCAATCCCCCTTCTCTCTGACAAGTTGAACCCGATGTGAAGTAAAGCAGTTGCATGGAGATAGAAGAACCTTGACCTGCCACCCACACCTTCAAAATTCAGCAAAGCAATTTCATACATTAGATTCATTCGTATTTAGGTTTTTTCAAAAAATATATATAAATATTATTTTCACTACACAAACTTAAACCTCGACATCAAATCACAAACCCAAGTATTTGTTTTTCAAATTCTATCAATACTTTCATTGCCTTCACACACATAAAAAGAAAGATTGATTTACCTACTTGTGTTTGATCACTCATATATTGCATTAGTTTAAATCACACATCTTGAGCAATGTTCAATTGTTACTTAGTTAGAAAAATGCTACTGTTATAGTTTAGTTGAATTTCTATAAAAAGAAAAAAAACTTAAAATCTCTAAAAATTTCATAAAAATACAATCAAAAGTAAAAACCTTTAATGATTATAAAAAGAATAAAAATTAAAAACAAAGTAAAAAGAAAAAAAGATATAGCCTAAGAAATCAAGAAGAAAATCAAGTTTTGAAATTAAAACCAAGGGAAAAATAAATCAAGCTCAAAGAAAGAAATCAAGTTAAAGAGAAAGAAATCAAGTCCAAGAAATCGAGCTAGAGAAGTGTTATTAAAGTTGATTAAAGATAGATCAAAGGGAGAAAAGAAATCAAGACTTTCACAATAACTCAAACCCTTGAAATAGATTCCACTTAGGTAGTTGATTTGAGAATAGAAATGAGAGATCTTTGAACTCACTTTCATCCCCTGGCTCAAGACTCAACTAATCCTTTCTTTGAACAAAGCACTGGATTGAATGATACTGAGTACTTGGATAATTTTGAAGACTAAGCTCAGGGCCAAGGATTACGTGAAGAGATGTTAACACATTTCTTCACATGGGTAGTTTCATGATCAATTTTCACATCCATCTCAATGCATATAGAGAAGATTTGGGTTGATTTTAGAATAGAATTACATAAACTCTTCTACTTAGAGGACTTTAACCAACATAGCAGAGAGGGGTTTTTATAATGGGTTCATTCCCCAAACCCCACACCATCTCTGATGCATCTATTAAAATGAGTTACTAAGGAGCTTTGCTCAACTCCCACAGGCTGACCTAGATTCTTTGAAGCCAGATCTTGTGATGCTATTCCATAAGATTTTAAGTCCTAAAGATAGGACTGAAGTCGAGAGAAGGATTGAGGAGACTCAAAAGAAATTGTGGTTGAATAAAGGCTAGGCAACAGTTAGAAGAGAGGTAGAGGTAGCTGCCAAGATGAGGAAACAAAAGGCTCTCCTTTATGATTGGCCAGTACAGACTACTCCAATGCAGCTAAGGGAGACACATGTTCTAGTGGGTCCAAATGTATCTGGAGCATAATCTACGGTTAATGTTGCATTCCCATCTCAGACACCATTGGAGTTAAAATGAGATATTCTTAGTAAACAAATAGAGAATTTTATGACGTTGCAAGTCTCTCTACCCAAAGAGATGGCCAGCCTTCATAACAAGGTGTACTCCATGGTTTTTCAAGACCTCATTCCTGCTTAGCCTAACACAAGTTATATAGATCCATTACAAAGAAATGTCATGCCTATGCCAAATATAAATTACAAATAAATATCATGCCTATGCAAAATATATATCAAGGATACATGATGCCTCAAGCTACACCTCTAGTGTATCCCATTGCTCAACAAAGCCCTATACCACCAGTTCAGCCCATGTATCAGAGCAATATTGGGCCTTATGATAAACAAGGAATTGGGGGATTTGGAGGGACTAGAGGAAAAAGGTGTGTCTATTGCGATGCCCACGAAAACTATTCTTATGCATGTGAGGAGTTGAAGCAAGCAAAAGAGCATACACTAGTAATAGATATAGACAAGAAGCTTTGCAACTTCATGACTTATCTTCTTCTATCTAAGACCAGGGGAAGGGACTAATGAAGAAATTGTACACAAATCTTTCAAACACAAATACTAGTACATCAACAACCAAGTTAGAGCCATTGAAAGCACGACATGAAGAAGAAAATAGGCCACAGTTTGAAAAGAACTACTCAATTGAAGCTCTAGGGAGAGCCATAGATGCGATCGTGCAGAAGATGTTGCTTGGAAGTCTGCTATAGATCAATTTTCTATCTACATGTATATTGCTAATGTTGAGGATAAGAGAGGAAGAGATGAGATGCAGGATGAGGTGAAGCTAGAAAGAAGAGTCACTAGGAGGCAAAATAAGGATGATGAAGAAAAGGCAAAAGATACTGAAAAGAAAGTCCACTTTGAGGAGCCTGTTGCTTCTCAAGAAGAGGCAAAAAGAAAGGAAATTAGGGAGGGAAAGAACCCAATCAAGGACAATCAAACTAAAAAAAAATACAATTAAAACTCAACAAATTAAATAAGTAGATGAAAGAATAAAGAAACTACTAAAAAGACAAATAATATTCAAGAAAGTGAAAAGAAAAAGAAAAAAAAATCTCCAAAGGTAGTGCTAATTTCAGAACTTGAAAAGGAGAATGATTCAAATGAGATTTTGAATGACATTTTACTAAAAAGTCAAGTAACAATGTCTTTGGAGCAGGTCTTCTCGATTGCAAAGTTTGAATTCAAAGATAGTTTGATTAAACTGATTAAGAGAAAAAGATTTCCATCACCTAAGGACATAGAGACGGAAGAAGCACCTGAGGTCACTCAAGAAATGAATGAAATTGTTGCTCTGAATGAGTCATCTGATAGTGAAGATGATGAAGTCGCAATGTTTCAAGTAAACAAGAATTCTCTTGGACCGATTATACTTGATGATGATAAAAGAGAATCTAAGAGTGATTATTATAGAAACTTTTGGGCGAGAGGGACAATAGAAGTAAAAGTGAAATTGGGAAATGAAAAAGATTCATATTTAGCTTTGGCCTTGATCGACTTTGGGTCATAGATAAATGTGTTATCTAAGAAGTTATATGACAAATTTAGATGGCCAATAGATAAAGATCATGTTTGGCGATGAGGACCGCAGATAATGGCTCATGAGGGTCTACTAGGAGCTTGTGCTTTTGTGCCTATGATAATTGGTGGATAGCTCAACCATTACCGAGAGATATCTATGAGAAATATTTAAGAGTATTTGATGACCCTATGCTCAGAAAATGAGAGTTGATAGGGCATCACTTTACTGAGGAGACTATTAAGCAGATTAAGTTTGGAGAGAAAACATTTCTTACAGAAAAGAAAAGAGAAAAAATTATAGAAGCTATCAAGAGACACGAGAAATCATTCGTTCTTTTACCACATGAGATAGGTTGTGTGGATCTAAAAAAAGCTTTATGGTGCTACATATTCCATGGAATATTCCAATTGCAAAAGCTCATTTACATGAATTAATGATATTGTTAAAGGAGAATATATCCATGCAAATATTGGAACCATCTTCAACACCAATTCGAATAGATGGTTCATGATGCTGAAGAAGAATGGGAAACTTTGTTTCGTCCAAGACTTGCAACTTGTGAATAAAGTCATGATTAAAAATATAGGGAAAAGATCCCCATAGTAGATGAGTTTACTGAGGCATTTGTCAAAAATTCCATTTACTCAATGGGTGACTTGTATTCAGGGTATGACCATTTCTAGTCAGCGATCGAGATCAGCAACATTACAATGATAAAAAGTCCACTAGGCCTTCTGCACATGTGTACTTTGCTACAGAGCAATGAATTTTGTAGTCTATATGATGAATGTCATAAATCTGGTCCTACATGAATTTATACCTTCAATGACTATGCCTTTTATTGATGCTATTCCAATAAAGGATTGTGAGGAACGAGTGAAAAATAATACTTTAGATGCTTCTGACCATAGGAAATTTGTTAGCGATCCTATCTTTGATTGTGAGAAAATTTTTAAAGATTTGAAGAGGTAGGGCTAACCTTTTCTCTAGAGAAAACTATTTTTGGAGTTGAGGAGGTTCTCATGATAGGAAATAGATAGATAGATAGATAGATAGATAGATAGATAGATAGATATATAGATAGATAGATAGATAGATAGATAGACAGGTACACAGGTAGACAAACAAATAGACAGATAGACAGACAAATAGATAGATAATAGATAGATATATAGATGGATAGATAGATAGATAGATAGATAGATAGATAGATAGATATATAGATAGATATATAGATGGATAGATAGATAGATAGATAGATAGATAGATAGATAGATATATAGATAGATATATAGATGGATAGATAGATAGATAGATAGATAGATAGATAGATAGATAGATAGATAGATAGATAGATAGATAGATAGATAGATAGATAGATAGATAGATAGATAGATAGATAGATAGATAGATAGATAACGTGGACATTATGATGTAATCCATATCCATAAAAAGTTGAGATCATTATCAGAATTTTTGAGGTGTGTCATAATATTAGCGTAGTACGGAGATTCTTAGGAGCTTGCATCTTCTAAATTATTTGGATTCCTCACTTTGCTCATGTTGCGAACCCTTTATATGATCTGTTGAGAAAGAAAAAGAAATTTCTTTGGACAAAAAGATACCAGTCATATTGGTATAGGCTAGCTCATAGGTCAAGATGATGATGAGAGGTAGAGATATGAAATTCACTTTGATGCAAAGATACTACATGATATTTAGAGAAAATATCCACAAATTAAGAGAGAATTATGAGGATTAGTGACTACATTAAAATCCGACAAAGAATATTTCATTGGAGCTAATGTTGTATAGAGACTAACTATCCTTCTCTGATTGATATGAATGCATATTTTGGTTGAGCAAGAAGCAACCTACTATGGTCACTTCTAGTTATGAGGTTGAGTATAGGGTAGCTTTCACAATGACTGTTAACTGTGTGTGGCTCAAACACCTTATGGCTGATTTGGGTGTTGGTAAGTCTTCTACCATCAGCAACTTCATTGACAATCAGAGTACATTGGCAGTTGCGAGGAACCCTCTAGGGCATCGTCGACACCCCTTGAGTCACAATCTCAGAATCACATGAAAATTAGTGAGCATACTTAGGGCAATTTAGAAGTTCAAAACATCCTCACTATGTGGTATCAAAATCGCGATCGGAGCTCGTTTTGGCCTCCAAACGCACTATCGTAGAGCCTATATAGACAATTTCATCTTTTTGTGCCAAAGATATATACAGGTTTTGGTTCGCCAGTATAAGTGCCTCAAAATCTGCTACATGTTTAGCATAACTCAATAGGGTAGTTCTATTCAACTTTTTGAGATACAATCATTTTTTTTCATCAAAGTATCTTAGTCAGTGGCCATGGCTAAAAGTAGTGATGTATTTTTTATGTTGGTTGTTGAGGATAAGTTGGAAGGTACCAATTGCCCATTATGGGCGTATATGATGCATCATGGATTGGTTGCAAAAGGAATGTGGAATATTGTTCAGGGTGTTGAAAAATGTCCTATTACACCTGCAAACATAGTTGTTGAAGGTGATGTAGATGGGGTTGAAGATATTGATATTCTTCACGTTCCTATTCGTGTTGCGGTTCCTGCTGCACCTATTGTAAAGCAACTTTGTTGGGATAGCAGAGATGCTGAAGCACATGCATTGATAGCCTTATCTCTCATATGTGCCATTATTCCTCACATTTGCTCTTGCAGAACAGCAAAGGATGCTTGGGATATACTTACCACTTTATACTAGGCAAGGAATGATTGCTTACCTCTGAGAAAAATTGGAGAGTGAGCACGTGAATGAAAGAGATTCCATGGATAGTTTTTTGACAAAGATCAAATATTTGAAGGAGCACTTAATTTCTATTGATGAAGTCTTTCCTAACAGTTCACTTGTGTAAAATGTTCTGAATGTTCTTCCAGATTCATATCAAAGTTTTTCTTCTACTCTTCAATTGATGATGAAAGGAAATCCAATTGCCTTAAAATTTGAGGAGTTAGTCTCTATTCGATTGCAGGAAGATCAGACTAGGCATATCAGGTCCTTTATGCATGTTGTAGATCAAGCTTTCCTGGCTAGTCAGAAGGGCAAAGGTAAATGGAGCTCATCTACTAGTAAGCAAAAATTTGCTACTTTTGCACAATCAAAGAAGGATGATAGAGACAAGAAGAAAACAAAAAAGAAGAATTGTTTTGCAAATACTATAAAGGAAATCATCATGTCATAAAGATTTGTCAAAAACTGGCTACTAAAGAGGCAAGGAAGAAAGAGGTTGGAATGGTTGTTGCAATGGCCTCTGCACCTGAAACAAAGTCTGCTAATCTTGTGTAAAATGAAGAATGGGCATTTACTATTGTTTGCAGTTATGAAACATCTTCTCATGAACAGTGTATGTTTGCAGTAGACTCAGATGTTTGGTACTTTGATAGTGGGGCAACCAAACATATTACCTTGCAGCACAGTTTCTTCACTTCACTCGAGCCTGCCCCTACAGGGAATACTGTCACATGCACCAACAACTCCTCTTATTTTGTCATGGGAGTTGGTGAGATCATTCCAACTACTACTGATGGTAGTTCTTTTACATTGTGGAATGCTTTATTTGTGCTAGGGATCAAGAAGAATTTGTTGTTAGTTTCAGCTTTAGCCAAGATTAGTTTGGTTGTGAAATTTGTTGGTGATGTTGATATATTTAGGTAGTGATGTGTGTGAACACACTAGGACCGTCGGGGCACTTTTTTCCCTCTTTAGGAGGTTTTTTTCCCCCGGCTTTTATATACGCCTATTGCCCTAATGGGCTACTTATCTTTGTACATTCTCTAGTAATACATTCAGTATTGTGTGTTGTGCTCCAAGCTTCTTCTTCTTCCTTGTGTTGTTCGTGTGCTTCCGCAGACGTCTAACTCCAACAATTGGTATCAGAGCAGGTCACCGCTTCATCTAGGGCGTCGTCTACACCTCTCCGGTTGCAGTCTCAAATTGGCACAAAATTTGGTGAGCATAATCAGGGTGTTTCAAAGATCAAAACAACTTCGTTTTGTCGTGCCGAAATTGCAATCAGAGCTCGTTTCGGCCTCCGAATGCACTATCATAGCGCTTGTGCAGGCTATTTTGTTTTTTTGTGCCAAAGGTATATACCAGTTTCTGTTCGCCAGTATAAGCGTCTCAAAGTCTGCTACAGGTCTAGCAGAACTCATCTGGGTAGTTCCGTTCAACTTTTTGAGATACAGTCAATTTTTTGCATCAAGGTATTTTAGTCACCAGCCGTGGTTGAAAGCAGTGATGTATTCCGTATGTTGGCTGTTGAGGATAAGTTGGATGGTACCAACTACCCATTATGGGCTTATATGATGCGACATGTATTGGTTGCAAAAGGACTGTGGAACATTGTGCAGGGTGTTGAAAGACGTCGTGTTACACCTGCAACTACAAGTACTGCAAATACAGGTGCTGAAGCTGATGGAGATGGTGTCAAAGATGATATTCTGCAGATTCCTATTCTGTTGCTGTTTCTGTTGCACCTATTGCAGAGCAGATTCGTTGGGATGGCAAAGATGCCCAAGCACATGCATTGATAGCTTTGTCTGTCAAACGTGCCATTATTCCTCATATTCGCTCTTACAGAACAGCAAAGGATGCTTGGGATACACTTACCACATTGTACCAGGCTAGGAATGAGGCTCGTGTTGCTTACCTCCGAAAATAGTTGGAGAGTGAGCACATGAATGAAGGTGATTCTATGGATAGTTTTTTGACAATGATCAAAGACTTGAAGGAATAGTTGATTTCTGCTGATGAGGTTATACAAGATAGCTCACTTGTGTAGACCGTTCTAAATGGTCTTCCTGATTCATATCAGAGTTTCGCTTCTACTCTTCAATTGATGATGAAAGACAATCCAAATGCCTTATCATTTGAGGAGTTAGTCTCTGTTCTCTTGCAGGAAGATCAATCTAGGTAGAACAGGTCCATTATGCGTGTTGCAGATCAAGCTTTCCTGGCTAGTCAGAAGGGCAAAGGAAAATGGAGCTCTTCTACTAGTAAGCAGAAATCTACAAATGCTGCACATTCGAAGAACCAAGACAAAGATGAGAAAAAATCAGAAAAGCAGAAATTGTTTTGTAAGTACTGTAAAGGGAATGATCATATCATAAAGAAATGTCCAAAACTGGCTGCAAAAGAGGCAAAGAAGAAAGAGGCTAGAATGGTTGTTGCAAAAGCCTCTACACCAAAAACGGAGTCTGCTAATCTTGTGCAAGAAGAAGAATGGGCATTTACTATTGTTTGCAGTTTTGACCCATCTTCTCATGAGCAGTGCATGTCTGCACTCGAGTCTGCCCCTATAGGGAATACTGTTACATGCGCCAACAAATCCTCTTATCCTTTTATGGGAATTGGTAAGGTCATTTTGACTATTGCTGATGGTAGTTCTTTCACTTTGTCAGATGCTTTATTTGTGCCAGGGATCAAGAAGAACCTGTTATCAGTTTCTGCATTAGCCAAGATTGGCTTGGTTGTGAAATTTGTTGATGACAGGTGTACAGTTCATGGTCTGTCAAATGGCGATGTGGTTATTGCTTCTGGCATTTTATGCCGTGGGCTGTATAAGCTCATAGACTATGAAAGATCTGTAAACGATTTGACATGTGCAGTAAATGATTCTCAGGCTATGTCAGATGCAAAGCTTTGGCATGCACGCTTTGGTCATCTGAAGTTTGCTAGTTTGCTATGCCTGTAGAAATTTGAAATGGTGTCCTCTTTGCCCAAACTTGAGGCACCTGGAAAACATGTTTGTGAAGGCTGTATTTTGGGCAAAATGCAACGTTCATCCTTTCCAAAAGATGGTTCAGTTCGGGCTACTCAGAAATTGCAGCTTGTACGTAGTGATGTCTGTGGTCCTATGCAGACACCTTCTTTTGGGAATTATCTTTACTTCGTGACTTTCATCGATGATTTTTCCAGGCATGCATGGGAATATCCATTGAAGGCAAAGTCCGAAGTGTTCATGTGCTTCAAACAGTTTTTGGTTTTGGCTGAAAATCTGTCAGCATGTAAAATGGGCACCGTCCGTTTTGATCGAGGGGGGGAATATATGTCTTCTGATTTTAATGCATTTCTGGTTGAACGTGGGATAAAACACCAGTGTACAGTGGCGTATACACCTCAACAGAATGGAGTCGCTGAATGAAAGAACAAGTCACTCATGGAGATGGTGAGGTGTATGGTCAAGAGTGAGGCTTTACCACATAGTTTCTAGCTTGAGGCTGTCATGTGTGCAGCATATGTACTTAACAGGTGTCCCACTAAAGCGCTACAGTCTATCACTCCATATGAGGCTTGGCATGACCGCAAGCCATCTGTTGCTCATCTGCATGTTTTTGGTTGTTTGGCATATGCATTAGTGCCTGAACAACATCGTAGAAAATTGAATGATAAAGCAGTAACATGTATTTTTGTTGGGTACAGTTCTGAAAGTAAAGGCTATCGTCTGTATCATCCACAGACTAAACGCATTTTGGTTAGCCGTGATGTTGTTTTTGTGGAAGATGCTATTCAGCCATTGCTTTTATGTACTAAGGAGACATCTGCTAGCTCCAAAGACATGTATGATACTTTGCCGCCTCTTTTTACAGGTTGACAGTCTAGTGGTGGTCCTAATGAGGCAACTTCTCAACCTTTGCACGTTTCATGTGATGATGCAGATAATTCCATTTCTGATGCAGATGTACATGATGCACTTATTGATGAGAGAGCTGATATTGAGCATGCAAGAACTATGCCAAAATGGCAGTGAAGGCCTTGCGTGACAGCAAATTAGATGCACCTCTGTCATAGTACTCGATCAGGCTCTCATAGTGCTTCCTTTGCATCAGATTGCTATGTTATGGCTGCATCTAGTCTTTGTGATGAGAATGAGCCTGTTTTGTTTGATGAAGCACAAAACTCAGAAAATTGGATGGCTGCTATGCAATCTGAATATGATGCTATAATGAAGGGTACTTGGTCTTTATGTGACTTGCCTCCTGGAAAGAAGGCCATTGGCACTAAGTGGGTATACAAGCTAAAGCGTAAACCGGATGGTACAGTTGACAAATATAAGACTAGGCTTGTTGCAAAGGATTATGCACAGGAAAAAGGCATTGATTTTGATGAGACCTTTGCACCTACATGCCGTATGACTACTGTTCGGAGCATCTGTGCACTTGCAACTCATCATGGTTGGAATGTACCTCAGTTGGACATTAAAATTGCATTTTTGAATGGTGACTTGCATGAAGAAGTGTATGTTTTTCAGCCCCGTGGCTTTGTGCACAAAGGGCATGCTGCTTGCTATGACACTCGTGTGTCCACTAGTGGCTTTTGCTTCATGCTTGGTAGCTCATGTATATCTTGGTTGAGCAAGAAGCAGCCTACTGTGGCCACTTCTAGTTGTGAGGCTGAGTATAGGGCAGCTTTCAAAGTGACTGTTGAGTGTGTGTGGCTAAGACACCTTATGGCTGATTTGGGTGTTGGTCAGTCTTCTGCCACCACCATCTTCACTGACAGTCAGAGCGCATTGGTAGTTACGAGGAACCCTGTGTTCCATGCTCGCACTAAGCACATTGAGGTGCATTATCACTATGTCAGGGAGAGGTTCTCTGCTGGGGAGATCAGCTTGGCATATGTGCCCACGTAGGAGAACATTGCAGACCTTTTCACGAAGGCTATGCCTAGGGAGAAGTTTGAAGCTTTTAAGCTTTGGGCTTACTTCCTTTTGTGGAGTGATTTCCACATAGCTTGGAACTTCCTTATACATGAGTGCCAGCTCCTTGTTCACCGCATCACTCCCAGGGGGGATTTGTTGATATATTTAGGTAGTGATGTGTGATCGGGGCACTTTTTTCCCTCTTTAGGAGGTTTTTTTCCCTCGGCTTGTATATACGCCTATTGTCCTAATGGGCTACTTATCTTTGTACATTCTCTAGTAATACATTCAGTATTGTATGTTGTGCTCCAAGCTTCTTCTTCTTCCTTGTGCTGTTCGTGTGCTTCCGCAGACGTCTAACTCCTATAGGTGACAGATGTACAGTTCATGATTTGTCAAATGAAAATGCCATTATTGCTTCCGCCATTTTATGTCGTGGGTTGTATAAGCTCATAGATAATGAAAAATCTATGAATGATTCAACATGTGTAGTACATGATTCTCACGCTACGTCAGATGCAAAGCTTGGGCATGCATGCTTTGGTCATCTGAATTTTGCTAGTTTGCTATGCCTATAGAGGTCTGAAATGATATCCTCTTTGGCCAATCTTGAGGCACGTAGTAAACATGTGTGTGACGACTATATTTTTGACAAAATGCAACATTCCTCCTTCCCAAAAGATGGTTCAGTTTGAGCTACTAAAAAATTTTAGCATGTACATAATGATGTCTTTGGTTGTCTGGCATATGCATTAGTGCATGAACAACAATGTTGGAAATAGGATGATAAAGTAGTGCAATGTATTTTTGTTGGGTACAGTTTTGAAAGCAAAGGCTATCATTTGTATCATCCACATACTAAATGCACTTTTTACAGGTGGAGACTTTGTGAGATAGCAAATTAGATGCACCTCTATCATATCGTAATCATCCAGGATCTCATAGTAGTTCTTTTGCATTAGATTTCTATGATATGGCTGCCTCTAGTCTCTGTGATAAGAATAAGCCTAATTTTTTTTAATGAAGCACAAAATCCTTAAAATTGGATGGTTGTTATGCAATTAGAATATGATGCTACTATGAAAAATAGTACCTTGTCTTTATATGACTTGACTCCTTGCAAGAAGGCCATTGACACTAATTAGTGGGTATACAAGCTGAAGTGTAAGCTTGATGGAACATTTGATAGGTATAAGGCTAGGCTTGTTGCAAAGGGTTATGCTCAAGAAAGAGGCATTGATTTTGATGAGATCTTTGCTCCTACATGCCAAATGACTACTGTTCTTAGCATCTGTGCACTTGCAACTCATCATGGTTGGAATGTATATCAGTTGGAGATCAACGGTGATCAACGGTACCGTATGATCCATCGTAGGATCCATCTCGGCTTGTATGGTCGCAGTTGCCGGAGTACATGAAGGTCCGGGGCTGACTTGCTGTTGGAATTGCTGTCTGACACTAGGAACTAGAGCGAGCAACTATCCCAGAGGAAGTGTGATTGAAGCCTTAGATATAACGTCCCAAACTTGGTTTGTTTGTGCTGTGGTCATCATCGACTCTGGTTGTGATTCTGATGTTTCCTGGGCAGAATTCTGTGCATCCGGTCTTGCATTTGGCAGAGGAGGCTGAGTTACCGGAACTAGGTCAGGGAGCATCATCGGCTCCTTAGTTGTCCATTGACTGGCCTTTGTAAACATCCGTTGTTGCTCACGAATTCCGGGCTCGAAAACTTCAGCTCGTGGTTGCAACTATTTTCCCGATCTTGTATGTACTGTGGCTGCTTGTGAGTCAACTGGGGAAATATAAACCACATTTGTCATCGGATTTTGTCTTTCCTTTTTTCTTTTGTCATACTCTGTGGCTTCTTTACAAAATCTACGAATATGCCCAACCTCGCTGCAGAAATGACACCGAGGGGGTGGGAGAGAGGTGCCTTCAGCCGATGTACTTGCATGCCATTGATTTTGATTGAAATTGTTACTTCGGGGACCCCGATAATTCTTGTATCCCTGCTGCTGGTTGGTCTGCAATTGTGGCGGTACGTAATGGTTGGCTGCCTGCCCCTGCTCCTGTATTATGGCGTTTACTGCTGCTCTACCCTGCACCTTTGCATTGTATGCACAGGTTTCTGTTGAGTGCCCTGCCGTGTTACAAATGGCACAATACATGTGGTTGAGAGCACATGTGGAACTAGTGTGACCGGGATTCTTACACTTAGTACAGTACACTTGTTTGGACGGATCCTCGATCACGTTCTTACTTGCTTTCAGCCATTCCAGATCCTCTGAAAACCCTCACTTTGTGCTCCAACTGTAAGGCCATTGCAATGACTGCATCCAATGTCATTCCGCCCACACATCAAATTATCATGACTGTTTTAGCTGTGGATTCAATCCGTTGATAAACCATTATGTTATGACATCATCTCGCAGGTTGGCATGCACCGGTGGCAGCTGTCGCAAGTGAGTTCTGAACAGTGTCGCATACTCTTGGACACTCTAGTGTGGTTTCTGCCGATTATTTTGCAAATAGTCAAAAAATTCTGCAGGCTTCTTTTTCAAGCGAAACCTCTGTAGGAACGCGTTCTTCACATCGTCATAATCACCAAAATGATTAATATCATATTCTGTCATCCACCTTGCTGCTTCATTAACCAGCATGGCATGAAACACTATGGCCTTATACGCCAGATCTAGTGGGTGGTTCAACACTGCATAACTGATTTCGAATGTGCGAACATGTGTCGGGGTCATCCCCTGGAAATCCACTGAATTTCATATATGTGACCCCTACTGGTGCTGAACGCGGTGGGATAACCTGTTGCTGCTGATATTGTGGTTGCGGCTGTGGTGATGTTTGTTGTTGCTGCTGTGAACCACTCATGGTGCTGTTTTTGGTGGTGTTGTTGTTACCTGAACTTTGGGGAGATATCTCTTGATCTTCCTGATCTGTATGGTCAACTTGCTCACTTTTCGGTCCTAAAATGTCGTTGAACCGTTTGCTTAACTCCAAGTCTAGTAGCCTTTCCTCAACTTTGGTGTCGAAATTAGGTAGACTTGCACCGAAAAGTGGTGAACGCAGTAAGTGTCCACCAAGCAGCACCGCAGTGTCACCGAAAAACTTCAAAGTGCCACCAAGTGATACCGAACTTCCAACGAAACTCACCAAAGTCTCACCGGGCCACGCTACACTATCACCGGAAACGTTCTCACCTGGTAACACAAACTTGTCAACAAAAATGGCCGAATTTTGACCAGATAGTGTGGAACTGACTCTGCACTGCGTCTCTGTACAACCATAAATCAGCGTACTTTCTCCAAAAGGTACTGGACTCACACCGAAATTCAGAGGAATCTCGTCATGTGCTACCTACCTAGCACCAGAATCACTGCTGACTGGCTGTACCGAACCTTCTACAACTGGACTTAACTGTCCTGTACTTCTACCACCAAGGGGTGCTTCTAATAAGTTTGGAACTGCCCAGGGATGTTGATCTCTACGGTATTTGGGGTATGATTCACCGGAGCGTGTTACCGGCATATATCAAAGAATGCTTCGTCAATCTTTAATCTTCTGTGCAACCAACTACTCCATTTTCCACAGACGGCACCAGTGTTAAAAATGCTTTTCGTTAAGCCCTTTTAATCTCGTTTCTGGGTTCTTGGCATGGACAGGGGTCTGATAGTACAGAGGCCCTTTTTAACTTCCCCAATTCAACATTCAATTAACAGCTAACTACTTCCGATTCAACACTTATCACTGCGCAATGCGTCTACCATGCGTATGAAGTATTTACGAATTCGCATAGAACTGTTAAGATTAATTGCAATATTACGGTAATTAACAATTAATTACTAAAACTTAATAATCAACACAGTACTCAGAGCTCTTCAAAATCTGCAACATAGCATCTCCAGCGCTATTGCCCAGACAGACGGTCTGGCGATTCCCCTTGCCCAAAGAATACCGTGCTTACCTTTTCATTACTCAAAAGAGGGTTACATCTTTTCGCCACACCTTTTTGGTGCGTGCAAATATATTTTCACACATCATTTCCAAAGTACATAGGCACTTTTATGGTGTCATTGGAAAGCTAAGAGGGCCCACACATTAACTCTGAAGTCATAAAGGGCTCATACTAAGCAGGATTTGGCTGTACCAACTCATCACTTGAAGTGTCCATCCATCTTCCCTACATTTATGACTCCACCACGACCAGCTTTTCAGCCATCCCCTACTGGCTCTAGTAGTAGACATGTGTGTTTGACACCTCAGCACGATATAGGTGCTGGTGCATCTCATAGGTCGAGGTCATGCTCTAGAGCAGGAGGTTCTCGGAGTGGATCTATAGGTAGGTTTGGGGGAGGCGGTTGTTGTGGAGGTAGTGCAACAGACGTGTCGCCTACTTCTACTCCTAGGACGAGTATCTCAGATGGAGGTACGCCATGTGGTACACCACGTGGAACACCACCTACACCTTGGGGTGCTCATGACCATGATGAATCCAAGGTGTATAATATCCGAGATGGAGCTCCCGTGATGGATGCGGTCGGAAAAGCAATGTGTGCACGTATATGACAGCTTTGCTCCATACAGTTTGGACACTCTATCATGTTGAAATGGAGTGAACAAGATAAAGACAAGAAGAATTATATCACAGAGACGATTTATCAGGCGTTCCGACCAGCCGATGGGTAGCCTCTTGTCAGTTCAGAGTGGATTCTGCACACCGCACCTGAAGTTATGTCCCATCGATGATCCAAGGCTTGTGATGCTTTCAGAGCAGGCTTACCAAAGCCTGTATGGTTAGATGCTGAGGAGTGGGATATGATTCGCGAGGAGCAGCAGCAGACTCTCGACCGATATCGCCAATAGCGAGATGCCGTAGCCCCACATTTAGATAGGATTGGACTTGTTGGAGATAGACGTCTATGGAAGCACACGAACAGCACAAGGAAGAAGAAGAAGCTTGGAGCACAACACACAATACTGAATGTATTACTAGAGAATGTACAAAGATAAGTAGCCCATTAGAGCAATAGGCGTATATACAAGCCGGGGGAAAAAAACCTCCTAAAGAGGGAAAAAAGTGCCCCGGCAGTCCTAGAGTGTTCACACACATCACTACCTAAATATATCAACAAATCCCCCCTGGGCGTGATGCGGTGAACACGTAGCTAGCACTCATGTATAAGGAAGTGCCAAACTATGTGGAAATCACTCCACAAAAGGAAGTAAGCCCAAAGCTTTGCGGAAAGCTTCAAACTTCTCCCTAGCCATAGCCTTCGTGAAAAGGTCTGCAATGTTCTCCTGCGTGGGCACACATGCCAAGCTGATCTCCCCAGCAGAGAACCTCTCACTCACATAATGATAATGCACCTCAATGTGCTTAGTGCGAGCATGGAACACCGGGTTCCTTGCAACTGCCAATGCGCTCTAATTGTCTGTGAAGATGGTGGTGGCAGAAGACTAACCAACACCCAAATCAGCCATAAGGCATCTGAGCCACACACACTCAACAGTCGCTGTGAAAGCTACCCTATACTGAGCCTCACAACTGGAAGTGGCCACAGTAGGCTGCTTCTTGCTCAACCAAGATATACATGAGCTACCAAGCATGAAGCAAAAGCCACTAGTGGACACACGAGTGTCATAGCAACCAGCCCAATATGAGTCAGAAAAAGCATGCAAATATGGCGGTAGTGATCCCCCCTTGGGATAAAACAACCCAAGTAGCCGAGTACCACTCAAGTAGCGAAAGATGCGCTTAACCGCCTGCCAATGCTTGACACTTGGGCAATGCATAAACTTGCTCATCTGTGAAACAGCAAACTGAATATCTGGCCGAGTAATGCATAAGTAAATCAAGCATCCAACAGCGTGCTGATAGAGAACAACATCAAATGCATCTCCAGCATCATGAAGACTCAATCGTAAACGTGTCTCCATAGGAGTAGCAATAGGCTTACAGTCTTCAAGGCCAAAACGCTGCAATAATGTGTCAATATATTTCGTTTGACACAAATCCATTCCACCATCAACGTGCATAAACTGAATGCCCAAATAATGATGCAACTACCCCAAATCAGACATCTCAAATGAGGCATGCAAATCAGCCTTAAAATCAGCAATATGCTTCTCAATAGGACCAGTGAGCAGCATGTCATCAACATAGACAACAATCATCAGAAGTACATCATTAGCACGCTTAACATATAAGGTGCTTTCAGTTGGATTGTTCTCAAAACCATGTGCAATCAGATAGGCATGTATCTTCTCATACCAAGCACATGGTGCTTGCTTTAAACCATATCATGCCTTCTTTAACCTGCACACCTGGTTTTCATGTAGTCAAC
This sequence comes from Ceratopteris richardii, assembly GCA_020310875.1. Classification (NCBI taxonomy): domain Eukaryota; kingdom Viridiplantae; phylum Streptophyta; class Polypodiopsida; order Polypodiales; family Pteridaceae; genus Ceratopteris; species Ceratopteris richardii. The sequence goes on from CM035418.1 coordinate 119,901,354, forward strand.
GGCATGTAGGTGCAAAGGTTTCATCAAAATCAATGCCTCTTTCATGTGCATAACCCTTTGCAACAAGCCTAGCCTTATACCTATCAACTGTACCATCAGGTTTACACTTCAGCTTGTATACCCACTTAGTGCCAATGGTCTTCTTGCCAGGAGGCAAGTCACATAAAGACCAAGTACCATTCTTCATTATTGCATCATATTCAGATTGCATAGCATCCATCCAATTTTCTGAATTTTGTGCTTCATCAAACAAAACAGGCTCAATCTCATTACAGAGACTAGATGCAGCCATAGCATAGCAATCTGATGCAAAAAAGGCACTATGAGAGCCTAATTGAGTACGATATGACAGAGGTGCATCTAATTTGCTATCACGCAAGGTTTGCACCAACCATTTTGGCATAGTTCTTGCCTGCTCAATATCAGCTCTCTCATCAATAAGTGCATCATGTAAATCTGCATCAGAAATGGAATGATCTGCATCATCACATGAAACCTGCAAAGGTTGAGAAGTTGCCTCATTAGGAACAACACTAAATTGTCCACCTGTAAAAAGAGGCAGCAAAGTATCATACATGTCTTTGGAGCTAACTCCTTAGTACATGAAAGCAATGCTTGAATAGCATCTTCCATAAAAACAACATCACGGCTAACCAAAATGCGTTTAATTTGTGGATGATACAGACGATAGCCTTTATTTTCAGAACTGTACCCAACAAAAATTCATTTTACTGCTTTATCATCCAATTTTCTACGATGTTGTTCGGGCACTAATGCATATGCCAAACAACCAAAAACACGCAGATGAGCAACAGATGGCTTGCGATCATGCCAAGCCTCATATGGAGTGATAGACTGCAGCGCTTTAGTGGGACACCTGTTCAGTACATATGCTACACACATGATAGCCTCAAGCCAGAAACTATGTGGTAAAGCCTGACTCTTGACCATACACCTCGCCATCTCCATGAGAGACCTATTCTTTCATTCAGCAACTCCATTCTGTTGAGGTGTACACGGCACTATACACTGGTGTTTTTTCCCACGTTCAGCCAAAAATGCATTAAAATCAGAAGACATATATTCCCCCCCTCGATCTGAACGGAGGGTGCCCATTTTACATGCTGGCAGATTTTCAACCAAAACAAAAAATTATTTGAAGCACATGAACACTTTGGACTTTGCCTTCAATGGATATACCCATGCATGCCTAGAAAAATCATCAATGCAAGTCACAAATTAAAGATAATTTCCAAAAGAAGGTGTTTGCATAGGACCACATACATCACTGTGTACAAGCTGCAATTTTTGAGTAGCCCGAACTAAACCATCTTTTGGAAATGGGGAACACTGCATTTTTCCCAAAATACAACCTTCACAAACATGTTTTCCAGGTGCCTCAAGTTTGGGCAAAGATGACACAATTTCACATTTCTGCAGGCATAGCAAACTAGTAAAATTCAGATGACCAAAGCATGCATGCCAAAGCTTTGCATCTGACATAGCCTGAGAATCATGTACTTCACATGCCGAATCATTCAGATATCTTTCATGGTCTATGAGCTTATATAGCCCACGACATAAAATGCCAGAAGCAATAATCACATAGCCATTTGACAGATCATGAACTGTACACCTGTCATCAACAAATTTCACAACCAAGCCAATCTTGGCTAATGCAGAAACTGATAACAGGTTCTTCTTGATCCCTGGCACAAATAAATCATCTGACAAAGTGAAAGAACTACCATCAGCAGTAGTCAAAATGATCTTACCAACTCCCATAACAGGATAAGAGGAGTTGTTGGCGCATGTAACAGTATTTCCTTTAGGGGTAGGCTCGAGTGAAGAGAGGAAACTACGCTGCGAGGTAATATGGTTGGTCGCCATACTGTCAAAATACCAAACATCTGAGTCTACTTCCGACATGCACTGCTCATGAGAAGATGGGTCAAAACTGCAGACAGTAGTAAACGCACATTCTTCTTTCTGCACAAGATTAGCAGACTCTGTTTTTGGTGTGGAGGCCTCTACAACAACCATTCCAGCCTCTTTCTTCTTAGCCTCTTTAGCAGCTAGTTTTGGATAGTTCTTTATGATATGATCATTCCCTTTAGAGTACTTACAAAACAATTTTTGCTTTTCTGATTTCTTCTCATCTTTATCTTCTTTCTTCGAATGTGCAGAATTAGTAGATTTCTGCTTACTAGTTGAAGAGCTCCATTTTCCTCTGCCCTTCTGACTAGCCAGGAAAGCTTGATCTGCAACTCGCATAATGGCCCTGTTCTGCCTCGATTGATCTTCCTGCAACAGAACAGAGACTAACTCCTTAAATGATAAGGCATTTGGATTGCCTATCATCATCATCAACCAAAGAGTAGAAGCAAAACTCTGATATGAATCAGGAAGACCATTTAGAACGGCCTGCACAAGTGAGCTATCTGGTATAACCTCATCAGCAGAAATCAACTATTCCTTCAAGTCTTTGATCGTCATTAGGAAATTGTCCATAGAATCAACTTCATTCATGTGCTCACTCTCCAACTGTTTTTGGAGGTAAGCAACACGAGCCTCATTCCAAGCTTGGTACAATGTGGTAAGTGTATCCCAAGCATCCTTAGCTATTCTGCAAGAGCGAATGTGAGGAATAATGGCATGTTTGATAGACAAAGCTATCAATGCATGTGCATGGGCATCTCTGCCATCCCGACAAATCTGCTCTGTAGTAGGTGCAGCAAAAACCGCAGCACGAACAGGAATATGCAGAATATCATCATCTTCGACACCTTTTGCATCAGCTTTAGTACCTGTAGTTGTAACAGTTGCAGGTGTGATAGGACATTTTTCGACACCTTGCACAATGTTCCATAGTCCTTTTGCAACCAACACATGTCGCATCATATAAGCCCATAATGGGTAGTTGGTACCATCCAACTTATCCTCAACAGCCAACATACGGAATACATCACTGCTTTCAGCCATGGTCGGTGACTAAAATACCTTGATGCAGAAAATTGCCTGTATCTCAAAAAGTTGAACAAAATTGCCCAAACAAATTCTGCTAGACCTATAGCAGACTTTGAGACACTTATACTGGTGAACAGAAACTAGTATATACCTTTGGCACAAAAATACAAAATAGCCTACACAAGCATTGCAATAGTGCATTCGAAGGCTGAAACGAGCTCAGATCGCGATTTCAGCAGCACATAGCGAAGCTGTTTTGATCTCGAAAACACGCTGAGTATGCTCACCAAATTTCGTGCGATTCTGAGAGTGCAAACAGAGGAGTGTCAATGGCACCCTAGATGAATCGACGACCTGCTCTGATATCAATTGTTGGAGATAGATGGAAGCATGTGAACAACACAAGGAAGAAGAAGAAGCTTGGAGCACAACACACAATACTGAATGTATTACTAGAGAATGTAAAGATAAGTAGCCCATTAGGGCAATAGGCATATATACAAGCCGAGGGAAAAAAACCTCCTAAAGAGGGAAAAAAGTGCCCTGGTGGTCCTAGAGTGTTCACACACATCACTACCTAAATATATCAACAGGACCGTCATATTTGGGAAGCAGTGGATATGACACGATGCGTCACGAGTTTGTAAGTACCATTTGGTTTATTGAATTTGCTTGTGTTAATCTTCTCATGTATGTTCCTCTAATGTTTTGTATATTTGTTGCAGGAGCTGGCAATGGGTCGTCCTCCAACACGAATGGAGGAGGCTTATAGATATTGTCATGGACTGACTGCTCTATTGGAGGACTTGGAGGGATGTCATGTGGTCGTTTCATGGGAGCATTTACGATGAGGTGATGAATTTATAAACTTGGTTTTTACTTGTTGTTTGTAAATTTCATGTGATTTTATCTCATTTCATGACTTTGTTGCAAGATTGTTGATATGGAACAGTCTTTGCATGTGTATGGTAGTGGCACACCAAAATTTTGTATTTGATTTCTATATGGCAATGACAGTGGTTTGCCACACTCTTGTACATGCTTCATTTATGAAATATATAACTCTTTTTGTGCATGGTTCATGGTTCATGGTTCATTCTGATTATCTCTTTTGTGTCCAATAATATTCTGTTTTATGAAATCATATTTTGGTTGACATTAGAGTACACATATGTACTCGTTTTTTTTTTTGGCAGAGTGTATTGTCTTTTGCTAAGCAACATCATGGTAATGTTGCTGTAGCAAAAGACAACACACTCTGCCCAAAAAAAAATTTGCAGATATGGTCATCGGTATAAGCGATAGTACTCCCAGTAATGCCATCAGAATAAGCATCAGTACACCTAGTGGGCCTTGATATACTTGACGGTACACCCAGCAGAGGCGTCGGTATAACCTTCGGTAATATCGACATTAATACCGACAGTTGTACCAATGCTCATACCGACGGTTATACCGACACCCATACCAGCGCTTTAATTTTGACGTGCATACTGACACCTACATCGACATCGGGGAAAAAATGCACGCACTCATTTCCCTTGATAAAAACCTCGGTATACAGCCGATCTATTGTAGTGTCCACATCTTCCAAAGAGTCTCACCCTTGATGGCATTCCACAACCTTGTTGAGCAGCCAATCACCTCACCCAACACGGCTTGTTGCCAATTAATTTGGTTCGTGAGTTCAATACCTACGTCACGTGATGCCAGATAACACGGGACTTGGGGCAATCGAAGAAAAGGTGAACTAAATCTTCGATGCATCGATGGAAGCACTTGCACCATGGAGGCACACCACAAATTTTGTTAGCCTTTGCATTGGACTAGATACCCTTATGCAAGATCTACCACATGAGAACAGACTTTTTGATCTCAATTAGGGGGTGCCAAATAGACATGAACTTTAGTTCCCATCGAAGTTTGGTCCAAGAAAGGCACCACTTCTTGTTAAGGGTGTGATGAACATCTAAGTTCTCTTTGAAGTTGGGGATTTTGGATAGTTTCTTACCATTGCTCCATTTGAGGCCCTCCAGGCAAGGAAGATCCTATCTGCACAGAAGGCGGTTAGTTGTGGGTTCCCACGCTAAACACCTACCTTGAAGAAGAGTCCATTCCTCGAGGGTAACTCTATTTCTCGGGTCTAAGTCTTCGAACGTGATCCACTGGCCGGTCTCTTGTTTCCAGAGTTGTTTCCACTATTTGAACCCCTTGTTCCAAAGCCGCTTAGCAGTTTGGAGGTTCCAAGATTTCACCCCCTAATGTCGATGATCGGGAACCAAATAGAGTCATTTTATCTTATCCTAGCTGCCCACTTCCACTCATCACTGATTTTGATGAATTGTTTGGCCTTGTTTCAACTCTTCCGTAAGGAAAACACTAGGCTAGAGCCTTTAGGGGACATTGGGTGGGGGGAGAACAAAAGCATGAGGATCCCTATGTCCTTCCAACCAGGATGGCCAACTAAGGTAAGTTCTTTCATGTTTTTGAAGATCAATTTATCCCAAGAGGACCCACTATTGCTCTAAGCCTTGATAAGCTACTTTGCCGCCAACTTGTCAGCCAACCCAGCGATATCCAAAATACCCAAGCCCCCTGAGTCTTTTGAGCTAATGCAAGTTTCCCATTTGATTTTGGGAATCCCCCTCTTGTTGGGGTTGCCAGACCATAGGATGTTTCTGCAAATTCTTTCCACTTTGGCCAACTCTTTCTCCTTAGGTCTCCAACACGAGATAAAGTAAATAGTCACGTAGAAAGCATAAATGTATTAACCACCATTGCACACCCTCCCAAGTTAACTTGCATACCTTTCCAATTATTTAGTTTGCTATCCAGTTTGGATAGCACCCAGTTCCACCGTTCGTCCACTGAGATGTCGAAGCCCATCAGAATATCGAGGAGACGGAAGCCTTGACCTCTAGGGATAACTTGGCATCCCTAATCTAACAACAATTAGGGTGGAGGCCCACAGATTTCTCTAAAAGGATTTTTAGCATGGTTGATTTTTGATCCTGACTATTGATATATTTAGGTAGTGATGTGTGTGAACACACTAGGACCGCCGGGGCACTTTTTTCCCTCTTTAGGAGGTTTCTTTCCCCTGGCTTGTATATACGCCTATTGCCCTAATGGGCTACTTATCTTTGTACATTCTCTAGTAATACATCCAGTATTGTGTGTTGTGCTCCAAGCTTCTTCTTCTTCCTTGTGTTGTTCGCATGCTTCCGCAGATGTCTAACTCCAACAATTGGTATCAGAGTAGGTCGTCGCTTCATCTAGGGCCCCATCGACACTCCTTTGGTTGCAGTCTCAGAATCGCACGAATTTGAGACTGCACGAAGTTGTTTTGAGACTGTGTGTTTTTGAGATAAAAACAACTTTGTTGTGTAGTGCCGAAATCGCGATCTGAGCTCATTTCGGCCTCCGAAGGCACTATCACAGTGCTTGTGCAAGCTATTTCATCTTTTTGTGCCAAAGGTATATACCAGTTTTTGTTTGTCAGTAAGTCTGCTACAGGTCTAGCGGAATTCGTCTGGGTAGTTATGTTCAACTTTTTGAGATACATCCAATTTTTTGCATCAAGGTATTTTAGTCACCGGCCATGGTTGAAAGTAGTGATGTATTCCATATGTTGGCTGTGGAGGATAAGTTGGATGGTACCAACTACACGTTATGGGCTTCTATGATGTGACATGTATTGGTTGCAAAAGGACTGTGGAACATTGTGCAGGGTGTTGAAAAACGTCCTATTACACCTGCAATTGTTACGACTGCAAGTACTGTTACAAAGAGGAATGTGTGTTCCACTTTGTACAGGGGAAGGGATGCGCTACCCTTTTATTGCACCCCTTAGTCAACCCTTCAATTAAACCTTAATAAAACTATAAAATGCCAATGCATCCATGCCACTCTAACACTGGCATGTACAGTGGACTTGAATCCCACACCATGCATACCAATGTCCTAGGGTTACAATATGCAACTACCCTATGAAACATTATCCACCAACCAAAGTGCATGGCCCAAATCCATGGTATGGAAGGTAAGACAATGCCCATATCAGTCTAGAACTAGGAGAAATGTGTAATGCAAAGCAAAGTGCTTGGAACTTAATCCAAGTTATGCAAGTACATTACACACAACCCATAGTCTGCCCCCCTATATGCCATAACATGAAGTACAAGAGTGACATAATTACATTGCTCCAACTTATATATCAATTACATCATTGCCATATGGCTTCCTACAATACATTACTATAATCTATGTAAATTTGCAAGAGGGATGGATCATCCAATCATAGTTGTATCATTCTTTACTTTGTATTCTGCATATTCTTCATCCCATAAGTACTACAACATAAAGCATCAAATAATGATCAAGCATAGCTTGTCTTTTTGGATTAGTATGATCAGTAGTTATCAATATATGAAGACTCAAATCAACATGAAGCCATATATCCCATAGTCCCTCATCATCCACCACTCAGAACATGCACACAAACGAAAAAGAAAATCAGTGAATGCTTCTGCCGTATCAACGCTACCTCACATTCACAATCCACATGGAGTGTTTCTGCCAACTTAACGCTACCTCACACTCTCTCATTATTGAAAACAAAACAAATGAGTGCTTTTGCCGAGTTAACGCTACCTCGCACTCATATCGTACCACCTCATGCATACTCTCAGCACCATGCAACATAGGATACAAACCTATAGGATACAAACCTTCATGTGATAGGGTTTCCATAACTCAAGCATTCCCCTCAAAAGGAACAACCATCCCGAAACATGATATGCAACATGTAAAAAACATTCCTCAAAGCCAACATATCCCGTGAAGCAAACACATACCATAGATCATCATTTTTAGCATCAACTAGAGGAGAAGATACTTTATCATAAACGTGCTAATATCACATGAGAATGAATCATTTGAGTGAAAATGAAGATAACACAAAGATACAATAACGTTTTTTTTTTATTATGATTAGTATTATTATTATTAATATTAAGATTATTATTATGATTTTTAATTGATTTATTTCATTGTCGTTGTTAGTTTTATTTATTTATTATTTGGGATTATACATATGTTTTTCTCACGCTCACTATGTGAGACATATATAACGACTCAATTTTAGTCGACTACAAAAGTTAGCATCTAGAGCATAATATCCTTGGGTGACAAAATAGTACACACTATAACTACTGAGATATAGATCACTGATAATCAGATTTAGCAGCATAGTCTGAAGCATATAACTCATTCATATAAGCACATGTGTGACACATTGGAGCTCACTGCGCACTTCATGTTAAAATCATGAAAACACATAGAGTGGTATACTTATGATGATGCAGAGTTGAGTAAAAAGAGGAGTTACCAACTAATATGAATTGCTGCCATGTACTGCACTCCAGCCTTCCTGGAATACTTGAGCAAATGAAACATCCCCTGCTTTCCTCTCATCCAGTTTACGTATAGCAAAATGTCAAGTCTTCATGGTGTGTATAGTCAACAATGCCCACAGTACCACCACCAGAGGAGAAACTCAAGATTGTTTGTTCCAAGCGTCAGCATCTTATACCAAACCAGGATCATCCGATAATAAATCAGGTCGGTCAACTGGCAGAAGTTCGATACTCCACAATAGCCGGGCGTGTTATGGGACAAGCAGCCATCAAACCATAACAAAGGAAAAGAGGACCATAACCGAGCATCACCATAACAATGGACATTTCGGCAGTGACCGGACTGGAACACCGCAATACTGGGATCACTGAACTCCGTAGGGACACCGGACTCGGCAGCCACACCGGACCGATTTGGACCGGAACAGATAGAAATTGGATCGGAATGGAGCACGATGGACCGACAAGCACCGATGCATTATCGAAGCGGCAGTGGAGCAATGCTCAGTGGTCAGGGAATCTCCACACAGTGGCAATGGGAGTAAGGCATGATAATGGAAACTTGATGCTATCAAATCTGACATCGGACGACAGTATGGGGCTATGTTGATAATGAGATGTTGATGTCGGAGTTGACACCGAAATGATCAGATGTCGCCAGGAAGAAAGCAGGGATTAATGCTGCTGCAGTCCATGTAATGACAGGCAGAAAACAGCGGGCTCGGTGGTTTAGGCAGCGACTCGGTGGTTTAGGCAGCGACTCGGTGGTTTGATTTCGACGTCGACTCGGTGGTTTAGGCAGCGAAATGTCGGGGCAGCAACGTTCTCATCTGATGATAATTTCTAGTCGTAAAGCCCGGACGGTCACAGGAGATGACAGGCTAATTGACACAGTGCCCGATGATCAAGCCATACTCTACTTTAGAAGCACAAGATGCCGAGTGATAGCAGATTAAGCTCTCATGAAACATGCATCTCTAGATAAATCCAGGGAGGACTCCTGATGGGTGATCAGTGCGTGCAAAACGGGCCATTCCAAATTCAATTGCCTCCGTAACTATCAAATAGTGAACAATGGCTGACTACAACAAAGGATCACAGTGTCCGCAAAGACCGATAATGGCGGATTTACAGAGCAGGAGATGAATTTGTCAGGAAGACAATGATTACAATCAAGCCATAATGCTACACCGCGCAAATTGCTCCCCATAACAAGTGCTCTGCAAAGATTAAATAGGTGCCATGCAGAACACAGCACACAGTGCAGAGCATACGAGAAACCACAATTAATGTGTGCATGCAGAAGAAAGGCATGTGACATTGCAGCAAGGGATTGTGGGAACGGACATGACGGGCGTGCCAGTGTTACAAAGAGGAATGCGTGTTCCACTTTGTATAGGAGAAGGGATGTGCCATGGCCACAGGCATATGAAGAAGATGACAATCATATACAATGCAATTAAGGAGGGAGAGAAGAAGTCATACCCAACATAATAGGAGACACAACTTCCAAGATGCGCATAGAGCACATGAATCAAGGTGGTTCTATGGACAGTTTTCTAACAAAGATCAAAGACTTGAAGAAACAGTTGATTTCTGTTGATGAGGTTATAGCAAATAGCTCACTTGTGTAGACCGTTCTAAATGGTCTTCTTGATTCATATCGGATTTTTGCTTCTACTCTTCAGTTAATGATGAAAGGCAATCCAAATGCCTTGTCATTTGAGGAGTTAGTCTCTGTTCTATTGCAGGAAGATCAGTCTAGGCAGAACAGGTCCATTATGCATGTTGCAGATCAAGCTTTCCTGGCTAGTCAGAAGGGCAAAGGAAAATGGAGCTCTTCAACTAGTAAGCTGAAATATGCAAATGTTGCATAGTCGAAGGAGGATAAAGATGAGAAGGAATAAAAAAAGCAGAAATTGTTTTGCAAGTACTATAAAGGGAATGATCATATTATAAAGAACTATCCAAAACTGGCTGCTAAAGAGGCAAAGAAGAAAGAGGCTGGCATGGTTGTTGTAGAGGCCTCTACACCAAAAACAGAGTGTGCGAATCTTATGCAGGAAGAAGAATGGGCGTTTAGTACTGTCTTTAGTTTTGACCCATCTTCTCATGAGTAGTGCATGTCTGTAGTAGACTCAGATGTTTGGTATTTTGACAGTGGGGCGACCAAACATATTATCTCGCAACGCAGTTTCTTCTCTTTACTCGAGCCTGGCCCTACAAGGAATACTGTTACATGCCCCTACAAGTCCACTTATCCAGTTATGGGAGTTGGTAAGATCATTTTGACTATTATTGATGGTAGTTCTTTCACTTTGTTATATGTTTTATTTGTGCCAAGGATAAAAAAGAACATGTTATCAGTTTCTGCATTAGCCAAGATTGGCTTGGTTGTGAAATTTGTTGATGACAAGTGTACATTTCATGATCTGTCAAATGGCGATGTGATTATTGCTTCTAAAATTTTATGTCGTGGGTTGTATAAGCTCATAGACTATGAAAGATCTCTGAATGATTCGGCATGTGCAGTACATGATTCTCAGGCTATGTCAGATGCAAAGCTTTGGCATGCATGCTTTGGTCATCTGAATTTTGCTAGTTTGCTATGCCTGCAGAAATCTGAAAATGGTGTCTTCTTTTCCCAAACTTGAGGCACCTCAAAAACATGTTTGTGAAGGCTGTATTTTGGGCAAAATGCAGCGTTCCTCATTTCCAAAAGATGGTTCAGTTCGGGCTAGTCAAAATTTGCAGCTTGTACATAGTGATGTCTGTGGTCCTATGCAGACACCTTCTTTTGGAAATTATCTTTACTTCGTGACTTTCATTGATGATTTTTCCAGGCATGCATGGGTATATCCATTGAAGGCAAAGTCTGAAGTGTTCATGTGCTTCAAATAGTTTTTAGTTTTGGCTGAAAATCTGTCAGCATGTAAAATGGGCACCCTCCGTTCAGATCGAGGGGGGAATATGTCTTTTGATTTTAAAGCATTTCTGGCTGAACGTGGGATAAAACTCCAATTTACAATGCCGTATACACCTCAACAGAATGGAGTTTCTAAACAAAAGAACAGGTCACTCATGGAGATGGCGAGGTGTATGGTCAAGAGTCAGGCTTTACCACATAATTTCTAGATTGAGGTTGTTATGTGTGCAGCATATGTACTTAACAGGTGTCCCACTAAACCACTGCAGTCTATCACTCCATATGAGGCTTGGCATGATCACAAGCCATCTGTTGCTCTTCTGCATGTTTTTGGTTGTTTGGCATATGCATTAGTGCCTGAACAACATGCAGAAAATTGGATGATAAAGAGTAAAATGTATTTTTGTTGGGTATAGTTCTGAAAGTAAAGGCTATCGTCTATATCATCCACAGACTAAACGCATTTTGGTTAGCCGTGATGTTGTTTTTGTGGAAGATGCTATTCAACCATTGCTTTCATGTACTAAGGAGACATCTGTTAGCTCCAAAGACATGTATGATACTTTGCTACCTCTTTTTATAGGTGGACAGTCTAGTGGTTGTCCTAATGAGGCAACTTCTCAACCTTTGCAGGTTTCATGTGATGATGCAGATCATTCCATTTCTGATGCAGATTTACATGATGCACTTATTGATGAGAGAGCTGATATTGAGCAGGCAAGAACTATGCCAAAATGGCTGGTGCAAACCTTGCGTGATAGCAAATTAGATGCACATCTGTCATATCATACTCGATCAGGCTCTCATGGTGCCTCTTTTGCATCAGATTGCTATGTTATGGCTGCATCTAGTCTCTGTGATGCTTTGTGTCAAACGAAATATACTGACACATTATTGCAATGTTTTGGCCTTGAAGACTGTAAGCCTATTGCCACTCCTATGGAGACAGGTTTATGATTCAATCTTCATGATGTTGGAGATGCATTTGATGTTGTTCTCTATCAGCAGGTTGTTGGATGCTTAATTTACTTATGCATTACTCGGCCAGATATTCAGTTTGATGTCTATGAGCAGGTTTATGGATTGCCCAAGAGTCAAACATTGGCAGGAAGTTAAGCGCATCTTTCACTACTTGAGTGGTACTCGGCTACTTGGGTTGTTTTATCCCAAGGGGGGACCACTATCGCCAGATTTGCATGCTTTTTCTGACTCTGATTGCGCTGGTTGCTATGACACTTGTGTGTCCACTAGTGGCTTTTGCTTCGTCAAGACTACTTGAAGTACATCGAAGGAGAGAACAAATATGCTCCGTAGTTACCAGAGAGGAATCGGGATGCAGAATAGTTAAGAGTCAAAGGAGATTGTCCATGGACTACCAAATTTCAAGGTTGCAGAGATGCAAAAGGTATGTGCAGCATGTCAATTTGGTAAACAATCAAGATCATCATTTCTGCATGTCAAGCATGTTAGTGATAATGTGCTAGAAATAGTACATACAGATGTTTGGGTCCTACAAAGACCACATCTATGGGCGGTTGTAGGTTTTATGTTAGTTTCATTGATGACCATACACGGAAAGTGTGGGTCTATTTCATGAAAGAGAAGAGTGAGGTATTCACTCACTTTTTGAATTTGAAATCTATGGTGGAAAAGTAGAGAGGTAAATATATTCAGACATTAAGATCTCATGGAGGAGGGAATATATGTCAAATGAGTTCAACAATTTTCTAAAAAGTCATGGAATTCGGCGTCAGTTTTCATGCAGGTGCACACCACAACAGAATGATGTTGCTGAATGCAAAAATAGACATATTGCAGAAATAGCAAGAGCCTTGATGGCTGAGAAGAATGTGCCTCATTGTTATTAGGCAGAAGCTGTGCATACATCATGAACAGAACTCCGACTGCTATTGTACATCAAGTTAGACCTGAAGAGAAGTTTATAGGTAAAAAGCCGAACTTATCACATCTGAAAGTTTTTGGCTATATTGTATATGTACATGTTCCAGATGAATTGAGGATGAAGCTTGATCCAAAAGAAGAAAAGTGTGTCTTCATTGGATACTCCCTTGAGCAAAAGGGATATAAATGTTATAACCCACTCACACAACAGGTGAAGGTGAGAAGAGATGTGGTATTTGATGAAATGTCAAGCTTCTATGCAGATACCAAAGAAGGACTAAATCTTGAACCAAATGACAAAGAAAATGTTGAAAAATCAAGTGTAGAATCTCAAACTTTGAGTGGATCGAATGCATCACCAAGCAATAGTTCCAACTCAAATCCATGGATCGGAAGATTGCATGGAAATTTCAGTCCAACAAATTCATCAAATACATCCAAGAAAGGTAAATAAAAGCTTTCTGCTGGTCATAAAACATGTGCAGGTTTTGAAGATGTTGATGGAGATTCAAGTGGTTCATAAAAGAGTCTTGATGAGGAACTTGGATTGCCTCTATGAAGACTCCAGGAGTTAGAAGGGCACATGCAGATGATACAAGGAGAAGTGACCCAAGACCAAGAAGATCTGGAAGGATGCAGAATTCTGTACAATGATTAACATATGATAGTTACATGGCTCATCATTGTGCCCACATGACAAAGGTAATACAAGATGCTGAAGCGCCTTGTTTTGAAGATGCAATTGGAAATGCAGATTGGGAAAAAGCTATGGATGAGGAGATGGATGCACTTTATGGAAGCAAAACATGGAAGCTGGTTCCATTGTCGCAAGGAAAGAAACCCATAGGTTACAAGTGGGTTTACAAGGTAAAGCACAATGCTGATGGTAGCATAAGCAGGTATAAAGCATGTTTGGTAGCAAAAGGATATGCACAAACTTATGGCATTGATTATGAGGAAACATTCAGCCTTGTACCTATAATGTTTACGGTCAAAACACTTGTTGCATTAGCTACACAAAAGGATGGATTTTGCATCAGATGGACGTGAAGAATGCTTTCTTACGTGGTGAGTTTCAGAAAGAAGTGTACATGGACCAGCCACAAGGATATGAAGATTCAAAGCATCCAGAATATGTTTGCAGGTTGCAAAAGTCTTTGTATGGGCTGAAGCAAGCTCCTCGTGCATGGGATGCAAGGATTGTTGATTACTTAACCACCATTGGGTTTTCTATGTGATATGCAGATCATTCACTATATGCAAGGAAGGGTGATGATGGCATCACGATTGTGGCTATTTATGTTGATGGCTTGATTGTAGGTGGTAATAATGAAGAAAGCATCAAAGAGGTAAAGCAACTTCTTATGCAAGAATTCGACATGAAAGATCTTGGCGTGTTGTGCTATTTCTTGGGCATTGAGTTTATACATACAGAAACAGGTATATGGATGTCACAAAGGCAATATGCCTTGAATATGCTGCAAAAGTATGGTATGGATGATTGTAAGCCAATTTCTATGCCATTAGATCAGAATTTGAAGTTGGATACTACATTAGGTGAAGCATTGGAAAATGCTACTATGTACAGGAAAATTGTGGGAAGTCTTATATATCTCACAATTACAAGGCCTGATTTAAGCTATACTGTTGAACTTGAAAGTCAGTTTATGCAGGTTCCTAGGAAGCCACATTTGGATGCTCTGAGGCGCACTCTATGTTATATTGGGCTGGTAGTACTCCAGATAGAAGATCTACTATTGGCTTTCTATTCTCGCTTGGAGGTGTAGCTATTACATGGAGTAGCAAGAAGCAACCCATTGTTGCTTTGTCGAGTATAGAGGTTGAGTATAGAGGTACTGCAATGGTAGCATGTGAGGCATCATGGCTAGAGATGCTACTTGTAGATTTAGGTGTGGAAGTGCAAAATCCTATCACTACCTATTGTGATAATCTTAGCAGCATACAGTTAGCACGGAACCTGTTTTTCATGCCAGAAAAAAGCATATCGAGGTACATTATCACTTCATTAGAGAGAAGGTATTAGCAGGTGATATTGATCTTATTTATGTGAGAACAGATGAGCAGGTTGCTGATATTTTCACCAAAGCACTTGGAGTTGAGAAGTTGAAGAAGTTTCGGGAGATGCTTGGATTACATGATATGATGTTGAGCTTGAGGGGGAGTGTTGAGATATCAAGCTCAACATGTGATGATCCAAGATGACATGTATCACTTTTTCATTTCTCTGACATGTATAGTGGTCACGCCGATATATGTCAGGGACACTTCATTCAGCTTTATTAGATTTAGCAATCGAGAGTGATGGCACATTTGTTTCTTGCCAGCTCACTCACTTGTGGACATTAAGTTTTTTTCTTATGTACTGGTCTTTATATATTGCACTTGTTGTATTCTTGTTTTAGGTCATTCTTGTACATTCCTTTTTATGTAATAGAAGAACAAAAAGAAGAATATCATTCTTCCTTGCCTCAATCTGAGTGTGTGCGTCTCTTTGATTGTGAGAGTGTGTGTGTGTGTGTGAGCTCTCTTCCTTATCTCCTTCCTCGTGACAAGCAACATGTCATCAACATAGACAACGATGATAAGAAGTACATCATCTACACACTTAACTTATAAGGTGCTCTTAGTTGGATTGTTCTCAAAACCATGTGCAATCAAGTAGGCATGTATTTTTCATACCAAGCACATGGTGCTTGCTTAAAACCATATAATGCCTTCTTCAACCTCCACACTTTGTTTTCATGTTTCTACATAAAACCACGGGGCTCAAATACATACACTTCTTTATGTAAGTCACTATTCATAAATGTTGTTTTAATGTCCAATTGATGTACATTCCAATCATGATGAGTTGCAATTGCACAGATGATATGAATAGTAGTCATCTAGCATGCGGAAGCAAAGGTTGCATCAAAATCAATGCCCCTTTCTTGAGCATAACCTTTTGCAAAAAGCCTCGCCTTATCCCTATCAACCATTCCATCACTTTACGTTTCATCTTGTATACCCATTTAGTGCCAATGGCCTTTTTCCTTGGAAGCAAATCACATAAAGACCAGGTATCATTCTTCATAGTAGGATCATATTTTGATTGCATAGTAGCCATCCAATTTTCTAAATTTTGTGCTTTATCAAAAGAAACATGCTCATTTTCATCACAGAGACTAGAGGCAGCCATAGCATAGCAATCTGATGCAAAACAAGCACTATGAGAACCTGAAACAAGTACAATATGACATAGATTCATCTAATTTGTTGTCTCGCAAACTCTCCAACAGCCATTTAGGCATAGTTTTTGCCTTCTCTATATCAGCCCTCTCATCAACAAGTGCATCATGTAAATTTGCATTAGAAATGGAATGATTTGCATCACCATGTGGAACCTATAAAGGTTGAGAAATTGGCTCATTTGGACCAGCACTAGGCTCTCCACCTATAAAAAGAGGAAGCAAAGTGTCATACACATCTTTAGAGCTAACTGATGTCTCTTTGTACATGAGAGTAATGGCTGAGTTGCATCTTCCATAAAAACAACATCACGGCTAACCAAAATGTGTTTAGTCTGTGGATGATACACACGATAGCCTTTGCTTTCATAACCATACCCAACAAAAATACATTTCACTACTTTATCATCCAATTCATGTGTTGTTGTTTATGCACTAATGCATATGCTAGACAACGCAATCAGTGGCTAATGTTGATATTGACAACAAATTTTTCTTGATCCCTCGCACAAACAAAGCATCTTACAATGTGAAAGAACTAAGTAGTTGTCAGAATGATCTTACCAACTCCCATGATAGGATAAGAGGAGTTTTTGGTGCATGTGATATTATTCCTTGTAGGGCCAGGCTCAAGTGAACTGAAGAAACTGCACTATGATGTAATATGTTTGGTTGTCCCACTATCAAAGTAAAACATCTGATTCTATTGTAGATATACACTACTCATGAGAAGATGGGTCATAACTGCAAACATTAGTAAATACCCATTCTTCATTCTGCACAAGATTAGAAGAATCTGTTTTAGGTGTAGAGGCCTCTGCAACAACCATTTCAGCCTCATTTTTCTTTGCCTCTTTTTGCCATCAGTTTTAGAAAACTCTTTATGACATGATCATTTCCTTTGTAGTATCTGCAAAACAATTTTTTCTTTTTTTGTTTTCTTTTCATCTTTGTCTTTCTTTTTTTATTGTTTTGCATTAGACAAGTTTTGCTTACTGGTCGATGAGCTCCATTCGCCTTTGCCTTCTGACTAGCTAGGAAAGCTTGATCTACAACATGCATCATGGGCTTGTGCTGCTTAGAATAATCTTCCTATAACAAAATAGAGACTAACTCCTCAAATGTTTAGGCATTTCTATTGCTTTTCATCATCAATCGAAGAGTAGAGCAAAACTATGATATGAATTTGGAAGATTATTCAAAACAGACTGCACAAGTGAACTTTTTGGCAAGATTTCATCAATAAAAATCAATGTTTCCTTCAAATCTTTGATCTTTGTCAAAAAACTATCCATAGAATCTTCTTCATTCATACGCTCACTCTCCAAATGTTTTTGGAGGTAAGCAACGTGAGCCTCATTCCTTGCCTGGTATAAAGTGGTAAGTGAATCCCAAGCATCCTTTGTTGTTTTGCAAGAGTGAATATGAGGGATAATGACATGTTTGACACACAAAGCTATCAATGCATGTGCCTGAGCATCTCTGTCATCCCATCAAAGTTGCTCTATAGTAGGTGAAGCAAGAACCATAGAACCAACAGGAACGTGAAGCTCGTCATCTTCAATACCATCTGCATCACCTTCAATACCTGTATTCGCAAGTATAGTAGTTCTTTTTCCAACACCCTACACAATATTCCACATTCCATTTGCCACCAATACATGAAGCATCATATATGCCCATAATGGGTAATTGGTACCATCCAACTTCTCATCAATAGCCAAGATACAGAATACATCATTTCTTTTAGCCATGGCGAGTGACTAAGATAACATGATGCAAAAAAATGATTGTATCTCAAAAATTTGAATGTTTTTCAACACCATGCAAAATATTCCACAACCCTTTTGCTACCAATACATGACACATAATGTATGCCCACAATGGGTAATCAGTATTATCCAACTTATCCTCAACTCCCACATATGGAATACATCATTGCTTTCGTCCATGGCTAGTGATTAAATACCTTGATGCAAAAAAAATGAATGCATCTCAAAAAGTGAACAGAGTTACCCTGTTGAGCTCTACTAGAACTGTTGTAGACTTTGAGGTGCTTGTACTGGGGAACCAAAACATGTATATATGTATGGCACAAAAGGAAAAATTTCTTGCATAGTTTCTATGATAATGCATTTTGAGGCTAGAGTGAGCTCAAATCAAAGTTTCGATGCCACAAAGTGAAGTTGTTTTAAACTCCTAGTCACCCCGAGTATGCTTACCAATTTTCATGTGATTATAAGATTGTGTCTAGAGGAGTGTCCACAATGCCCTAGAGGAAGCAACGATCTGCTTTGATACCAATTGTTGGAGTTTGAGGTCTACAAAAGCACATGAATAGCACAAGGAAGAAGAAGAATCTTGGAGGACAACACAATACTAAATGTAATACCAAGTGAATTTACAAAGCTAAGTGACCCATTAGGGTTATAGGCATATATACAAGCCGAAGAAAAGACCTCCTAAAGAGGGGAGAAAATACCTTCGCAGCCCTAAGTGTGTTCATATACATCACTACAGAAGTGTATCAACATTCTATTTCATAGTTAGCACCTATTCTTGAGAAGGATATGGACAATGTTAATGATTCCAAAGCCTTTATTTGAGAGTTCATATCTTTTCAAGACACAAATTATTCGAGTGTTGTTGAAACAAAGCTAAGGAAGTTACATTGAGGAAATAGGCATGATTCTATTTATGCATGAACTTCAACCAAAACATTTGTAAACTCACATGGCATGAGGATTATTCAATCCATTTTGATGAGGCTTATGTGACCATGTCAAGGAGAATTTCTAAAGTAAATACTTTGAATGAATTCAAGAATCAAAAGTTGAGTGTGATAACATCTTGTTTAAGATAAAACAAGAGAGGGAGACTTGTATTCAAAATTCAAAGTACAACTTTAACTTGCTCCCTCAACAACATATGTTGGAAGAATCTCAACCAACCAAAACCTATGCAAGTGGATAACATCACGTTCATAAAACTTACAATGAAGGAAATAAAACATCAAAAAGACAATGGATTATGCTTTTATTGTGAAGATCATGACCATATGGTAATCAAATGTCCTAAGAAGAGAAATCAAATTAGATTCAAGACTTTTGCAAACACCGTTCTCTGTGAAAAGAATCGCTATAAGAGTCAAAAAATCCAATACACTCCCCCATGAGAAGTAGATGTTGGATCCCACACCTACATATACAATGAACCCTTTTTAGTTCCATCATGGATTTCCTTCATCATCATGTTCTAGAACCACATGCTTAGGATTCTACAAAGACCAAGAACTATGGAGAATCAGGTTCTAGAAGTCCTTAAGGTCACATAACATCCTCAAGGAACCTTTCTCTTGAGGGGGAGGTGATATAATGGACACCTAAACTATGCAAGTGTGAGCTTCTCAATTCCTTGCTTCATTGCATGTATGTGCCTCATCCTAGATTACATCATGGTCATGCTTCTTACCTTGTATCATGTCTTGCCTTTCATGTGAACACCGTGACTTGGAGAACCTTGGATAACCATGAAAACATTCCCTTGCCACAACATCAAAGAAGTTTCTAGGAGATTTTATATATTATCTTTAATGATGTCCTCATGAGATGTTCTAGAACATCCTTAACTGCCCTCCAGCACTTATATAAGGAGTCCATAAGGTTCCTTAATCTTGCAAATGTCATTCTAGGAGCTCAAGGAGCCGCATTCTTCAAGTAAGTAACTTCCAAGTTCGAGTTCTTGTTCTTGTCTAGTTCCTTGTTTTTGTCTAGTCCATTGTTCTAGTCTCTAATCTAGTTCTTAGTTAACTTATATAGACATCTTTTAATCTCATAATACAAGATCTTTTCTATTTCTATCTTATAACTTGTTCATCTATGTAAATGGAGATCTTGTAACTCTCATATTGTGTCTTATACTTAGGTCCGCAATTATGGGATCCCCATTATCTTGCCTATTCCAATCATTCATACCTATTTGTCTCAAGTTGTGGCACTTCATGTGTTAGGTTATATTCTTGTATTGTATTCCCTTGCATGGGTGATCTTCTAATCAAAAATATATCCCAATAATCGTGTATCTAGTCTATTCTTGGAGAGCACAATCTAGTGCTCCCCTGACATTTGGTGATCATTCCATCATAATCATTTGAATATGAGGCAAGACTATTCAATGAGTTCCTCCTTGCCCACTCACCCTTGTCTTTAGGTAATCTTGGGTATAATGATACTTTCTTTAGGCAAATCCTACATGGGAACACATCCTTTGTTAGCCTATCCTTGCATTTGATACATCCATTTCTGGACATTAGAAAGCACATATTATCGATCTTCTTGGATATCCTCGATTGGACCTTCTCGGTTGGTTATCTTTCCTTGTCTTATTTGAGTTATTGTGAGTGGTATAAAAAATATTGGAACTATGGGGTTCGGATAAGTCAAGGTGGGCATTGATACGGAAATTTCAAGGACTAGTATACATTATGTTGCATAAAAGGAAGTCTTTTAGTCCTTGGACTCATGCCCTCTTTTTCCATATAATTGCTAACTAGCTTTTGTTGGACATTTCTAGTAAATGTTCCCTTGCATATTGCATTGTTTGCACCATAAAGTGCTTCACAAATCCTTATTGCAAAATTATTCTATCTTTTGTCACATTTGAATCATCCAATCCACTTGTGTATTCCTTTAAATTGAGTCTCCCATTTCACATAGAAGCTAAGAAATTAGGTCCTTCATTCAAATGTTTGTCATTGAGCTTCAAAATAAATATGTTCTTGCTCGATTTGGTTCGTTCTTATTGTGAACTCTTCCAAGGTTGCATTAGGAAGTAGGAGATCCCTTAACTTATGCTACCAAGACAAGAAATGGCATTTTCAATTCTTTTTTTTTGAACTAAGAAGCCTCCTTGCACCTATAGAAGTGGCACCATTAGGGACTTTGTTGAGTAATTATGAGAATCTCTCTCCTTGCTTAAGCTTGAGGTTCTCCAACTGGTCCAAAGTTCTTTTCATCGAATTTGCACGCCAACAAATTTCCAAAATTTCTTTCTTCATGGCATTCAATAAGGAAGGTATCTATCGAAAAATTGGCTAAATCATTTGTCTATGTACCCATCTAATGTTGCAGGGAAAAAGGGCCATGAAGGCATCCTCTTTCCCTTGAAATAAGGCTAATAATATTGAAAAATGATCAATCTTTTGAAGCTTCTCCGCTAGAGCTTGGAAAATAAAAATGATTCTCAAGAGGAGGTTATCCGAATATGCTTGTTTCATTCTTGCAAGTGGGCAAGGGTGTGTGCATTTGTTCCCATGTTACAACCAAATAATAGATCCTTCTCTTGTGAATTTTCTTGAAAGGCATGTGAATGGAACTCAATGATGATGGGCATGAGGATCAAGTTTTGGTCATGGGCAGTGCACAATGCGATCAAGAACAAACCTGCCTAACGAACTTTAACATTGGCAAGATTCACAAGGACAAGAAGCCCAAACGGTCCCACTAGGCATGCTAGACTTTTGTTATACTTCTGGGACATACAGCCTTATCAATTCTACAATCTTGTATGAAGCTCTCTTATACCCACGTCAAATATGCCAAGCTCATGATCTTGTATTTTCATCTTCTTCTATCTTGTACTTGTGACTACAACATTGAGTTGTGATAGTCCAATGTCCATCTAGCAAGACCTATTAATTTCAAAATACCCACTATACATGGTAGGGTATAAATTAAAAATATGTTACGACATATACTCTTCAAATTAATGCCAATAAAATTTTATATGCATAACATTACAATGATCACCTTGTGTGCATGTGTGCACATGCATTTGCACAATAAAGTTCATGCACACATACCATTTTGCATTCAATTTTAGGATTAATTAACTTCAGTACTTTCATGGCTTTTTCTACTTCTTATTTATTAACACGCTTTGTATTTGTGCAGAACAAACACAATTCCACCACGCATAGCATTTATGTAGACTCCATCTCGCTCGCTCCATTGATAGAACTATTTTCTTGAAAACTTTGGAAAATATACATTAGAATAAGAATCTTGTGCTGCCAAGGTGTCCTGTAAAGCACTACCAAATAATAATAATATTATAATAATAACAATAACAATAATATTTATTATTAATATAAAAAATCAGCATAATAATAAGTACACTTCTTACCCAATGCAAAAGGCAGATATCGTACATGAAAACTCGGAAAATATACACGTGGTTAACATACACTATGATAGGAACCTTGTGCTGCCAAGATGTCCTGTAAGGCAAATAAGTACGCTTCTTAGCCAACGCAAAAGGCAGATATCTTACATGAAACGTATCCTTAAGGGCCCTTCCAACTGATCATACACAGAACATTTACCAAAACATGATATAACACAGGAATTAGATTGGAAATGGCTAAAAAATAGCAGGTACAGCAAAACGTGTCAAATAGTAGATCAATAAAATGCACACTAGCGTAAGTGCCACAATGAAATATGAGTATTTAACTCACTTGATCATTTGAATGGAATGATTCCTCAATTATAAGGATGCCAATCCCTTCACATTAATATGCATTAATTTCTCAATACACGCCAACAACATTCCAAAGTCATGGCTCTCCTCAAACCCAAACTACACATTCTAAACTTGGAAACCTTGCGACATCAAATTAGAACATATAACTCTCTACACCTGTTTATCCCTCTTTTGGGGATATAAGTTTTCGTTTTAGTTTTCTTTTCTTTTCGGATGGGGATGGGACAGCTTTGCTAGAGGCATCTCTAATCATGGGTGTGGGAGTTAGACGTCTACGGAAGCACACAAATAGCACAAGGAAGAAGAAGAAGCTTGGAGAACAACCCACAATACTGAATGTATTACTAGAGAATGTACAAAGATAAGTAGCCCATTAGGGTAACAGGCATACATACAAGCCGGGAAAAAAACCTCCTAAAGAGGGAAAAAAGTGCCCGGGCGGTCATAGAGTGTTCACACACACCACTTCCTAAATATATCAACAAATCCCCCTTGGGAGTGATGTGGTGAACAAGGAGCTAGCACTCATGTATAAGGAAGTGCCAACCTATGTGGAAATCATTCCACAAAAGGAAGTAAGCCCAAAGCTTTGCAGAAAGCTTCAAACTTCTCCCTAGGTAGAGTCTTCATGAAAAGGTCTGCAATGTTCTCATGCATGGGCACATATGCCAAGTTGAACTCCCCAACAAAGAACCTCTCCGTGACATAATGATAATGCACCTCAATGTGCTTAGTGCGAGCATGGAACACAGGGTTCCTCGCAACTGCCAATGCGCTCTTACTGTCAGTGAAGATGGTGGTGGCAGAAGACTGACCAACACCCAAATCAGCCATAAGGAGTCTAAGCCACACACAGTCAACAGTCGCTGTGAAAGCTTCCCTATACTCAGCCTCACAACTGGAAGTGGCCACAGTAGGCTTCTTCTTGCTCAGCCAAGATATGCATGAGCTACCAAGCATGAAGCAAAAACCACTAGTGGACACACGAGTGTCATAGCAACCAGCCCAGTCAAAGTCAGAAAAAGCATGTGAATCTGGCGGTAGGGATCCCCCTTGGGATAAAACAACCCAAGTAGTCGAGTACTACTCAAGTAGCGAAAGATGTGCTTAACCGCCTACCATTGCTTGACACCTAGGCAATGCATAAATCTGCTCATTTGTGAGACACAAATATTTGGCCAAGTAATGCATAAATAAATCAAGCATCTATTGGAATTTGCGGCCCCAAGTTCTTCCAATACTAAAAACCTTTGAGCATACATACTTAATTAAACAAGATGATAAGTGAGAGATAGAAAGAAACTTTGAGACAAGAGTAAGTAACGTAAGCAAATTGCTTAATCACTAATGTAGATGGCCGAATTACAAAATGGGAGTACTACTCAACCATATGATGGTGCACTCACTAGATGGAAGAATAGACAAGAAGATGATGATGTACAAAATTCAAATTATGTTGTTATAATCTAAGTATGTGTGAAGCAAATGAGCAACGAAGTGAACCTAACCTCTCAAGAAAGTGCAACAAATTTGAAAATCAACAAACCCTAATTCTGAAATTAGGGTTTTAGAAACCCTAAAACAGAATATAGGATTAACTTACAAAAGATAGCTGCCACAAACTTGTAGAAGACTCCTTGCTCCAAGAGAATAGTCTCTCCTTCACCTCTCCTTAGCCTCCAAAGCTTCAGAACTCCAAAACTGACACTCTAGCGGCTTCAACTCAAGAAGTGACTCCTCCTTGAATGCACAAAAGTGATGCCAACATGTCTCTTATATAGGTTTTTCCTCCAACAATAAAGCATAGCGATAACTTTTGCGAAAAAACTTCTCATAAGTGTAAAAAGTTGCCATCGTAATTTTTTAAAGGCTATCGCAAAAAATCAGCTTTTCATTATTTTAAAAAATCCTATTGATAATTTTAAGGTTGCTTTATTTGTGGATCGCTATTTTTTTAGTGTTGTTGCCATCTACTACAAGTATGACCTAGCTTTTTGTGTTTTGTACATCAAGAACCTCAGAAATATGCATCCATTATTTTAGGGCAAAAACTAGGGTTTGAATTTTCTCCTAATCTTGACCTCTGATGATAGAATGAAGCATATCACTAGATAGCTCTCATGAAGCTCTATCTATCTAGCCCAAAAGAGTTTTACCTAAAATGTACAAACAAATAGCTAAGTCCTAAGTTAGATTTGTTGGAGATGGACCATATGTACATTGATTTCCAATAATGCCTCCTTCAATGTCATATTGGTACAAGCTTCAGTAACCTGCACACCTTCTCATGACTATCTCTAGTCAATGCTTTGGTAAATATATCTACAACATTCTCACTAGAAGGAACATAAACCAGCTCAATGTGCTTCTTTGCTATCTGTTCTCGAATATAGTGATAGTGAACCTCTATATGCTTTGTCCTTCCATGATGCACTGGATTCTTTGTTATAGCTATTGCACTCTGGCTATCTAGAAATATATGAATGGGTTCACGTACTCTTACATTTAGATAACTGAAAATCTTTTGCAACCAAATTGACTCCAAAGTAGTTGTAAATGTTGCACGATATTCAGTTTCACATGATGAAGTTGCAATAGTAGGTTGGCTCTTCGAAATCCATGAGATAAGACAATCTCTAAGATAAAAACAAAATCCACTAGTACTTATTCAAGTGTCTCTATCTCCTTCCCAATCAGAATCTTAAAATCCTTTTAGTAACAAGTGTGTAGATTTCAAATATACCATAGTATAATTTGAGGTTCCCTTCAAATATCTGAAGATTTGCTTCACTACTTTCCAATGTACCTTTGGCGGATTATGCATGAATCTTGATACTTGAGAAACTGCAAATTGTATATCTGGACGTTTATTACAAAGATATATCAAGCACCCAACTGCTTGACAATATAAAGTAGCATCAAATGACTCTTCATCTGCTACTAGTTGTAAAGACGTGTTCTGATCCAGATGTGTTTGCATCAATCCTAGGAATTTTAGCTCCCTCCTGATATGGTTGAACATGTACATCCAAATTCCATCTAAAAAATCCATAGCCATTTTCACTAATGAACTCTGGAGTTTTTGCTTCTTTATCATATATCTTATTTTCAGCGCGTGAAAGGATGACTTCACCTGTCTCTAGAACATAGAGCTTGTATCCTTTACTCTCAACAGGATATCCAATAAAAACAGCTTTCCTTGCCTGCTGCATATGACGAGTCCACGAATGAAGAGCATCCTTTCCAGGACTTGTCCAATGTCTTGGTTCCAAATTGAATGGGCATAGAGCTTCACATTAATCACAGGTATTATTATTTCAATTTTGAAAGGGTTTGCATTTGCGAGAAGCTATGAAGGCATTAGGGGGCCAAGATCTTGGAGGGAAATCACATGTATGGAGAGTATGAGATATGTATTCTCACCTAGAGTCAAGCATTCTCTCAAAATACAATAAAGGCTAAGCTTTAGGCACCTCCAAAGTAGCCTATTTTTATGATTTTTACATAAATTCAAGGAGCTATTTTGGATAAGTAGCCATTTTGGGAAGGGGAAAAGAAGAGGTATTTTTCATAGATTGGTAGTAAAAACTATGCATATCTGTAGTCTAGTGTATTGACCTCCATGTAAGATCAAGAAATCCAAAAGATACCTCAGTTTAATGGGAGTTTGAAGCTCCAAAAAACCCCCTTCCATCAGAGTTTGAGAAAAAATTTCAGCACCTGAATCTAAGAAATTCCCATTTTGGAAGAGGGAAAAAGAGGTGCAATAATTATGGATGGATGGGAAAAAGTATATATACTAAGAGTATGGTGTATGGAATTCTTAGGCGAATCACTAGATTCATCAAAATGATAAGTTAAGGAGGAATTTTAGTTCCTCAAAGACCCCCTTTCCGCACTTTTTGGAAAAATTTTCAGAAGTTAAGTTTTATCACACTCCACTTTTGAGAGTAAGAAAAAAGACCATCTAAGAGGCTTTCCATGGTTTAGTACATACATACATGAGGTATGGTATATGTATTACCATGGAAAATAAGAAAATCCACATTTGGAGTGGATTAGAAGCTTGTTAAAAGCTCCCATTTAAGTTTTTACATGAAAGTAAAAATCTTGATTTAGGCCTCTTTTGTGGAGCGAATTAGCATGCTCGAAGGGAGGATTTGGTAAAGTGAAAATAGACCCAAGGATCTTCATATATTGATCTCTGAGTTTATGGAGAGAATTTTAGGATTTGCATGATGGAAGAATGTTTTTGGGCATCCCAAAAATCACATTTTCACACTTTTTCCAGCCCCTCCAACAGTCCACTAGTCTAGCATGTCCCACTTGGAATGGTCATATCTTGGGCTAGAAAACTCCAAATTGGACGTGCTATGGCTCGTTTCGAAGAACACAAGGTCTAATTTCAGTTGATCAAAAGAAAGTTTGGAAAATATGCATTTTTGCAGGTCTGTACAGCTCTGCAAAGTCTGAACAGTTTTTGGCGACTACCTTCCGGGAGCCATATCTTTCAAACCGGGAAGGCGATTTGAGTAATTTCACTTCGAGCTCTTTGCACATGCTAAATATTTCAGTTTATGAACATTTGTAGGTCCTAAAGTGGTTTTTGCAGGTCTAAAGAAGGATTCCTAATGCATTTTTTTTACTAAAATTGCCTCATTTTGGTAATCACCTAATCATGCCTTATGTTTGGGAAGTGACCCGATGCTTTTGGACACTTCAAAGCTTATGTTAGGACCTGGGGAGGAAGGTGCAGAGGTCTCAAAGCTTGTCGAGAAGGATTGGATGCATGCAATTTCAATACAAAAACTACTCAGGGACGTATGCTTTATGCTTCAGCCCTTTTACTTTATGTTATGGCATGTTCTGTATGTACATGCATAAATTGAATTGCATACATCAAATGTTGATCATTGTTCAAATTCTTAAAGTATGGATCGACAGACAAGAAGTATACTTTTTGATTGTTTGCATGAAAGAGGATTACAGAAATCATATGGCTATGCAACACAGGGAATTGTTGCTAGCAATTGCTCTTATGTTTTCGCAGGTTATGGAATTCATATATGAGTTTATGGCGTGCATGCCATGGGCCTATCAAGCCCTATGTTGTTGGGTGGCCTGTGTGCCACTGAGCTTATGGTTTAATTTTTTTTGGGATTCCATTTCCTAGGGAAATGTTGTCGAAATTTTTCTTGCCGCATGGCATTATATATGCACTTGCCTTTAGGTAAGAATGTTATGGCATGGTAACATGCCTTTTTGCAAACATCAATAAGACCTATGCATGTTTGTAAGCATGTATTTGATGGACTTAGGACCATCATAGTAGTATACATAAGGCAACTTTAGTAGTAACAGGATCCCTACACCTAATCCTTATGGATTTAGACCATAGGATTGTTAAGGGAAGGAGCTACACCTTCACCATTAGTAATGTGCAGAAGCAATCCTATAGGTTATAGGAAGTTGCATACAGACACGGGAGATGCATTTATGATAATCTCCAAGGTAGTGAAGATTCACTTATCTTCACAACAGTCTCACAGTATGATTAGGAGAATATGGGGTATTATTAGAAATACCCAAAGAGTGACTAGTTTCACTGATACACCTCACTTGAGCAAGTAGTGAAGCATTTCTGCTACATTACTAAGGAGACCAAATTGGATGGGATCACACAGATGGGTTTCATGAGATAGCATCGACGGGTGCTTATGTGATTCGAGTGATGGTTAGGAAGGCCACAGGTATGGAACTAGCTCTACGACTTAGAGCATAGATCCCTTAGTTAAGAGTAGTTTGGGTACCCAATACATATATGTATATCGGGATCTATAGAGAGGTACTTAGACTTAGTCTTGGTACCTAGGAACAAGTTGGTTTGGAACAGAAAGGGATATCCATTGTCACATATTGACTAGAACCAAACTAACTAGTTCGAGAACGTGGGACTCATTTGAGTCCACCAACACGATTCTAGGATATGGGATTCATTAGAGTCCACCTATATATTCCATTACATATATATGGAATATATATTCGGTTTAGTGTAGGTATGGTACCGTGAATTGGAAGAAGTTTTCACTGGTATGGGACGGTGGAAATGACTTCCCTTTGAGCACTCTTCTTCTAAGGCGAGGAAGAAAAGGACTCATCATTCATGGCATCATGTCTCACTAGATCAGAGGAGAGATCTTAGTAGACATATCCTTAGGATTGGGAGTTATCCTTCATAGTTTAGGGAAGATTTATTCTTCCAGTAGAGAATGTGATGGGTGATTTTATCACCATTGGTATCACATACTCATTTTCAGGTTTTTAGGAAGGATAGTTCCATGAGTTTCATGGGATCGTATAGATCCATCATTAGAGGACGGTTGGCAGAGATAGCTCTTTAGTATGGATACACATGTGTTTATGGTATCATGTCATATCATTACTGACCATTTAGCAAAGGTCTTTGACCCTTATTAGGAATATATTTTCTCCACTCTTCACTATATACACCTTCATTAGTCGGGGGAGATATGTTCTCCATCTTCATAGGAATATGTGTAATGAAGGATTATGCATTAGTTATGGAAGAGAGGACTAAATAAATTCATGAGTTTCTCTTTTAAGGAAAGGAGAAAGTGAGAATCAGCTCACAGATCCATGAGAGATCTCACTTTAGTTCAGTGGTCTCACTTTAGCTCCTACTCTTTGAGAGACAAAGAAGGAAAGGAAAACATGATTTCTTCATAGGAGAAGAATAGAGTGTGTTTTCCTTTAGAGAGAAGAGGTGTTTAGGAAACATCTCTTAGTCTATATTTCAGAGAAGGAATTCATTTCCTTTACTTTTCAATGTAATTTTTCTTCACATGGAAGTATAATTCTCCATTATTTTAGGAGGAAAAAGTATGGAGAGCTTATATATGTGTTCTCAGTTATGGATGAGTAGAGCAAATGGATTCAAAGGAGTCTCTTCTAAAGGAAAAGGGAAAGGGAAAGTGGAATAGATTCCACTACCAGAGCTCTTTTCCTTAGATGAGATTAGAGAGACATAGAGAGAGTTTCACTTTCTCATTTTGGTTGTCTTGTTAGGAGTGGCACTCTTCTATCAAGGCAAAAAGGGAGATCAGTTAATCATGATGGTTAGATTGAGTCTCACTTGTAGACTCTAGAGAGAAGTAGTTATGTTTATTTCCAGTTATGGTCCTTGACTAGATGAGATGATCTAGTTATTGACATTAGTGAGACTAGGAGTAGAGATATAACTCTTCTCTTTACCGTTTATAGGAGATAGAGATATATCTAACCTATTAGGGTACCAAACTCTTAGTTGGTGTTACATCATGAGTATGATGAGTAGACATCAGTTAGGAGGATGGGTACTTAAGAATTATCTGAATCTCAAAGGGAATGCTTTTTGCATTCATATGGCAAACTACAGGGAAGAGAAATTTTAGAGTTTGCACAAGTGCCAATAGATGCTCTTCCAATGGAACTTAGTCCAAAGGTAATGGATCAAAAACCAAAAACCTTTTGGTTGGTGAAATGTAGAGATTGCATTTTACTACCATGAGCTAGATGATGGATTTGCATAGTTCACAAGGTAGTTAGGTTAAACTATTACTTGTGAGTACACTAAAGGTTAGGAAGGCCTAGAGTGGTATGAGAGCAATCTATCATTTAGTCTTAGATGGGTTTGGAGTCACTTGTTATGGGACTTTGTTCTATATTTCATAGGATCATATGGTTTATTATCTCCATTATGGTACGGTAAAACTTATAAGTTTGGCACTTTACACTTGCTTTTTATGCTATTGCTCCATGGAAGATACATCCTATGGACTTAGGTCATTTGGATGATGTTGTATGTTATGGGAGTGATAGTTTGGAGGTGGAGTGTATATGGGAGATAGTAGGCACCACTCAAACGGTTTCCCACCTTTGAGATGATCTCATATGAGGCTTCTTAAGGGGAAGGATATGGGGAAACAACACACAGAGATGACCATGTGCATAGAGTACATGGGGTTCAGGGGAGTCCGAGCACTTTATTCTACCATTACGGACATTTCATTTACATTTTCGAGGACGAAAATGTTTTCAAGGGGAAGGAAATGTCATATTATATATGCACACCCTCTTGGGTGAGGTGGCATAGTTGCCACATGGCATCATTGGAGACGTGTATATCTGGTAGAATCGGAACACAAGAGTCTCACTTATCTCTTATGATGTGAGATAAGAGAAGGGATGAATAGAGTGCATATCGGGCGTGGCTGGGAGAAGAACTAAAAGGGAAGTCTCTGTGTGTTGGGAATTCGACGAAGAGTTGGAGCCGGAGGTGCGGCCGCAATTGGCATGCAAAAGAGGTTTCGTATTAGTGAATTTGACAAAGAGTTGGAGCTGGAGGTGCGGCCGCAATTGGCATGTGAAAGAGGTTTTGTATTATGCCACAAACTTGTAGAAGACTCCTCGCTCCAAGAGAATAGTCCCTCCTTCACCTCTCCTTAGCCTCAAAAGCTTCAGAACTTCAAAACTGACACTCTAGGAGCCTCAACTCAAGAAGTGAATCCTCCTTGAATGTCCAAAAGTGATGCCAACATTCTCTTATATAGGTTTTGCCTCCAACAATAAAGCATAGCGATAACTTTTGTGAAAAAGCTACTCGTAAGTGTAAAAAGCTGCCATCGTAATTTTTTAAAGGCTATCGTAAAAAATCAGCTTTTCATGATTTTAAAAAATCCTATTGCTAATTTTAAGGTTGCTTTATTTGTGGATCGCTATTTTTTGAGTGCTTTTGCCATCTACTACAACTATGACCTAGCTTTTTGTGTTTTGTACATCAAGAACCTCATAAATATGCATCCATTATTTTAGGGCAGAAACTAGGGTTTGAGTTTTCTCCTAATCCTGACCTCTGATGACCGAATGAAGCATATCACTAGATAGCTCTCATGAAGCTCTATCTATCTAGCCTAGAAAAGTTTTACCTAAAATGTACAAAAAAATGGCTAAGTCCTAAGTTGGATTTGCTAGAGATGGATCATATGTACATTGATTTCCAACAGCATGCTAATAGAGAACAGCATCAAATGCATCTCCAGCATCATGAAGACTCAACCATAAACCTGTCTCCATAGGAGTGGCAATAGGCTTACAGTCTTCAAGGCCAAAACGCTGCAATAATGTGTCAATATATTTCGTTTGACACAAAGCCATTCCACCATCAACTTGCATAAATTGAATGCCCAAATAGTAAATGCCCCAAATCAGACATCTCAAATAAGGCATGCAAATCAACCTTAAAATCAGCAATATGTGTGTCATGAGGACCGGTGAGCAGCATGTCATCAACATATATCACAATGACCAGAAGCACATCATTAGCATGCTTAACATATAAGGTGCTTTGAGTTGGACTCTTCTCAAAACCATATGCAATCAGATAGGCATGTATCTTTTCATACCAAGCACATGGTGCTTGCTTTAAACCATATAATGCCTTCTTTAACCTGCACACCTAGTTTTCATGCTCTTTCTGCACAACGCCAGGGGGCTTAAAAACATACACTTCTTCATGCAAGTCACCATTCAGAAATGTTGTTTTAATGTCCAACTGATGTACATTCCAACCATGATGAGCTGCAAGTGCACAGATGCTACGAACAATAGTCATTAGACAAGTAGGAGCAAAGGTTACATCAAAATCAATGCCTCTTTCCTGCGCATAACCCTTTGCAACAAGCCTAGCCTTATACCTGTCAACTGTTCCATCAGGCTTACGCTTCAGCTTGTATATCCACTTGGTGCCAATGGCCTTCTTACCAAGAGGCAAGTCACATAAAGATCAAATACCATTTTTCATGATAGCATCATATTCAGATTGCATTGCAGCCATCCAATGTTCAGAATTGTGTGCTTCATCAAACGAAACAGGCTCAGTCTCATCATAGAGACTAGATGCAACCATAGCATAGCAATCTAATGCAAAAGAGGCATTATGAGGCTTGATCGAGTACAATATGACAAAAGTGCATCTAATTTGTTGTCATGCAAAGTCTTCACCAGCCATTTTGGCATAGTTTTTGCCTGCTCAATATCAACGAGCTAACAGATGCCTCCTTAGTACATGAAAGGAATGGTTGAATGGCATCTTCCACAAAAACAACATCACGGCTAACCAGAAGCGTTTACTCTGTGGAAGATACAGATGATAGACTTTACTTTCATAATTGTATCGAACAAAAATACATTTTATTGCTTTATCATCCAATCTTTTGTGATGTTGTTCAGGCACTAATGCATATGTTTCCAAAAGAAGATGTCTCCATAGGACCACAGACATCACTATGTACAAGCTGCAATTTTTGCATAATCCGAACTGAACTATCTTTTGGAAAGGAGGAACGTTGCATTTTGCCCAAAATACAACCTTCACAAACATGCTTTCTGGGTCCCTCAAGCTTGGGCAAAGAAGACACCATATCAGATTTCTGCATGCGTAGCAAATTAGCAAAATTTAGATGACCAAAGCATGCATGCCAACACTTTGCATCTGACATAGCTTGAGAATCTTGTACTCCACATGTCGAATCATTCACAGATCGTTCATAGTCTATGAGCTTGTACAGCCCACGACATAAAATGCCAAAAGCAATAATCATGTCATCCTTTGATAGATCATGAAATGTACATCTGTCATCAACAAATTTCACAAATTTCACTACCAAGCCAATCTTGGCTAACGCAGAAACTGATAACAAATTTTTCTTAATCCCTGGTACAAATAAAGCATCTGAAAGAGTGAAAGAACTACCATCAACAATAGTCAGAATGATCTTATAAACTCTCATTACAAGATAAGAGGAGTTGTTTGCGCATGTGACAATATTCCCTGTAGGGACAGGCTCGAGTGAAGAGAAGAAACTACGCTACGAGGTAATATGTTTGGACGCCCCACTATTAAAGTACCAAACATCTGAGTCTACTGCAGACATGCACTGCTCATGAGAAGACGGGTCAAAACTGCAAACAATAGTAAATGCCCATTCTTCTTCCTGCACAAGATTAGCCGACTCTGTTTTCAGTGTAGAGGCCTCTGCAACAACCATTCAAGCCTCTCTCTTCTTTGCCTCTTTAGCAACCAGTTTTGGACAGTTCTTCATGATATGATCATTTTCCTTTACAATACTTGCAAAACAATTTCTACTTTTTTTATCTCTTCTCATCTTTGTCTTCCTTCTTCGTATGTGAAGCATTTACAGATTTTTGCTTACTAGTAGAAGAGCTCCATTTTCCTTTGCCCTTCTGACTAGCCAAGAAACCTTGATCTCCAACACGCATAATAGACATGTTCTGCCTAGATTGATCTTCCTGCAACAGAACAAAAACTAACTCCTCATATGACAAGGCATTTGGATTGCCTTTCATCATCAAACGAAGAGTAGAAGCAAAACTCTTATATGAATCAGGAAGACCATTCAGAATGGTCTACACAAGTGAGCTATCTGGTATAACCTCATCAGAAAAAATCAATTGTTCCTTCAAGTCTTTGATCTTCGTTAGAAAAATGTCCATAGAATCATCTTCATTCATGTGCTCACTCTCCAACTATTTTTGGAGGTAAGCAACACGAGCTTCATTCCTAGCTTGGTACAATATAGTAAGTGTATCCCAAGCATCCTTTGTTTTTCTGAAAGAACGAATGTGAGGAATAATGGCATGTTTGACAGACAAGGCTATCAATGTATGTGCCTGAGCATCTCTTCCATCCCAACGAATTTGCTCTGCAATAGGTGAAGCAAAAACCGGAGCACGAGAAGGGATCTGTAGAATATCATCATCTTCATACCATCTCCATCCGCTCTAGTACCTGTATTTGCAATACTTGTATTCGCAAATGTATCATGACGTCTCTCAACACCATGCACAATGTTCCACGGTCCTTTTGCAACCAATACATGTCGCATCATATAAGCCCATAACGGGTAGTTGGTACCATCCAACTTATCCTCAACCGCCAACATACGAAATACATCACTGCTTTCAACCATGGCCGATGACTAAAATACCTTGATGCAAAAAATTGATTGTATCTCAAAATGTTGAACAAAACTTCCAGACGATTTCTGATAAACCTGTAGAAGACTTTGAAATGCTTATACTGGCGAACCGAAATTGGTATATACCTTTGGCACAAAAGGACAAAATAGCTTGCACAAGCACTACGATGGTGCATTCGAAGGCCGAAACGAGCTCAGATCGCGATTTCGGCACCACATAGCAAAATTGTTTTGATCTCTGAAACACCTTAGAATATACTCACCAAATTTTGTGCAATTCTGAGACTGCAACTGGAGAGGTGATGACGACGCCCTAGATGAAGCGGCTACTAGCACTGATACCAATTGTTGGAGTTAGACGTCTGCGGAAGCACGCGAACAGCACAAAGAAGAAGAAGAAGCTTGGAGGACAACACACAATATTGAATGTATTACTAGAGAATGTACAAAGATAAGTAGCCCATTAGAGTAACAGGCGTATATACAAGCCGGGGGAAAAACCTCCTAAAGAGGGAAAAAAGTACCCCGGGGGTCCTAGAGTGTTCACACACATCACTTCCTAAATATATCAACAAGGTGCTTGCGAAATGTCTTACCTATTTCAACAAAGCTAACAATAATTAACTTCGAAAGATGCATTTCCAACATAAAACTCATCAAAATATCAGTCCACCCAGCATTAGATGAGTACAAATGCTGGATTGAATTACATAAGGCTATCACAGACCGAGGGGATCAAAAGAAGCACTAGCTGTGCTGCTACAAAGCATGTCTCTGAGTCCACTTTGACCTTGACATTTCTTACAAGCTCACAATTCGATCATTTGTGGGAGCATGTATATGTAGAATCCATGCCTACATTTCACACAACAATACAAAATTCTTTTAGCATGCAATAACAAGCATCAATGCAGATTTGGGGCTTCTTGAAAGAAAGATTATGAATACCCTATGCCCTTCTTGAATCAGCTGTGAATTCTCAAATGGGGTCCACCTTCATCATTTCAGAAAAATGAATTCCAATCTGCAGCAACTTGCTGCTAGATTTCAATCATTAAAAACAAAAGAATAATAATCATAGAATGAGATAAACATTAGAAAGAACTTAGCTCATTAAAGGTAGCAAACATCTGTGAACCTCAGATAAAATTCAATGGGAACTGTAGCTCTCCAAAGATACCATTTCTAGACCTACCACAAAAGGAGATAATTGAGGATGAAAAGGAACGTCCCTTGTCCCTCCTATATATTCTTCTACCAAATTTGCAAGCCAGTGATATTTAACCAACATTATTACAAGGTCACACATATACAAAGACCCAGATAAATCAAGGACAATCCACGTGCATGAACTTTCTAGCAGTTGTCCAACTGAAATAAAAAATCGCTTTGACCTAGTCCTAAAAAGTAATGCACTGGAATAATGGATCAGCGACAGGCGAAGTAAAATATGAAAAAGGCTGGGAGAATTCCTCGAACGAGGAAAAACAAATACGAGAAAACACACAGAAGGCTTCCAACCATGACAACGAAACTTTCAGATCAGAAGAAAGAATGATCTACCAAGTCTAGGAATATTATCAAGCATGGCGAGAGAACTACAGGAATACTTGAAGAAACAGAAACAGTGAAATCCTCACTATATCATAAATAAATACAAGTCCCTCGTAACAACATTCAGGACACATCAAAGCTCCTCATGCTCAGAAAAGTTTCAATAGTAAATTTTGATTTGAAGTCCTGAAATATGCCAACAGTGCTTTGGTCAGGGCAAGTTCCGCGGCTTCAACCAACCTATGGATTCACATGGTGGTCAATCCACGTACATGAATTTTCAAGCAGTCGTCCAACTGAATAATAAATCACTTTGAACTAAGTTCTAAAAAGTAATCTACTGGAAAAATGGATCAGCAACAGGAGAAAGAAATAAAATTAAAAAAAGCCTGGGAGAATTCCTTGAACAGAGAGAACAAATATGAGAAAACACACAGAAAACTTTCAACCATGACGACAAAACTTTCAATCAGAAGAAAAAATGATCTACAAAGGCTAGGTAAATGATGAAGCATGCCCAGAACTACAGGAATACTTGCAGAAGCAGAAACAGAAACAGTGAAATACTCACTATATCATAAACAAATACAAGTCCCTTATAGCAAATTCAGGACACATTAAAGCTGCTGGTAGTCAACCACAAGACTATATATAGCAGATCAGCTCCATTATGCATAGAATGGACTCAATATTTTGACATCCTCACTAATGTCATCAGTGCCCAATAGTGAGTACAGAACTAAGACGGCACACATGCTCACACACCCCCCCACAAAACGCACACACCACGAGCATGAACTCACAAGAAGCTCTGTGAACTGAGTTTCTACCACTTTTGATTAAAGCTCTTCATGCCCAGAAAAGTTTCAATATAAATTTTGATTGAAATTGCTAAAATATGCCAAAAATGTTTTGGCCAGGGCTAAGAGGCTTGAACCAACCTATGGATTCACATGGTGGTCAATCCACATACACATTAAATAATATGTGGAACCTTCGAACTTTCAAGTGCGAAATAGACTTCCCAATGAGGTTTGCCAAGATTAGCCATGTATCGGCTCACAACTCCCACTGCATGGGAAATATCTTGCCTAGTAACAATGATAGCATACAAGTGAGCCACAGGCTGATGCATATGGAACCTTTCATGTAATTGGTTCCATCATCATTTTTAGGACAATCAACCTTAGAAAGCTTCACTAATGGCTGCAATGGCGCTCACAGAGGCTTTGAATTGATCATATTAAATCTATCCAGTAATTTTTCTAGTATTTCTCTTGAGATAAAGGTAATGCAGCCTGCAGCATATCATGTAAAGCACAAGCACTGGGTTTCCATCAATATCCTGTTTGATATATAAACGACCAGCATCGCTTCTGTTCAAACTCATGTTTGAGCATGAATGTATCGAACTACCTATACCATTGCCCAGGAGCTTGTTTCAGCTCATACACACTTCTTTTTGTCGAGTACTAAATGTTCTTTCCCAAGATTGGCATAACCTTCAAGTTGTATAGCTCCGCATCAAGATCGCCATGCAAGAAAGTTGTGCTTACATCTATTTGGTACAGCTCTTAAGTCCAAAGCAGCAATGAAGCAAATAACACATGCACTATGATCAATTTTACCACAAGAAGAATTCATGGAAATCTATGCCCCGAGTCTGAGCATATCCCTTTGCAACCAGCCTTGCCCTATACTTGGGTTTACCATCAGCTGTTTTGATTTTGCAATCAACCGTCTTATAGTTGGGTCTGCCGTCAACTGTCTTGATTTTGTACAATTATTTGTTAGGATTCAGGAATGGCTTTCTTACCTTTAGGCAATTCAATAAAATCCCAAGTGTCATCGGCATGCAAGGCTTTATCTCTTCTTGCATAGACAGCTCCCACTTCTTTTTCTGCTCACATGGCTTGGCCTCTCTAAATGTAAGAAGCTCACCCTCATCTGCTAGCATAACATAATGCAAGGAGGGGTCATATCTGTTCAGTGACCTAACACGTGTAGATATTTTCACCCAATGGTCCACATTCTTCTAAGTCTAGCAAATTCAAAACTTGTAAACTCAACCTCATTGTCTAAACTGGTAAGCATTCCAATGTCTTACCACTTAGGATCCACTTAGGATGATTATAAATGCATGCAACTCTTTAAATGCAACAAAGGCTTCATCTTTTAAATTTAACAAGAAAGCCCAGAGCTTTTTCAAAGAAAGTAAACAAAAGAAATAAAATAAAGTGCACCCTGCATAGATTTGGAAGACATAATACACACATCACAATGCACAAGACCAAGAAGATTACGCTTAGAGGACACATCAAAGTAAAAGAGGAGTTCGCTTGTTTTTCATAATGGAAATCATTCAAAAATCAAGTTTTATGCCTTCAGCATCAACTCTATGCATAGAAAATAACATAATAAGGCCTTTTCCGCTCATATGCCCAAGCCTTTTGTGCCACAACTCCATGTGAGAGTTCACCTCTGGTTGCAGCTTTAGAACTTAAAATTTCTCCAAAATTGGAAGAAAAATCTCACTTGAAATGGAAGTGATTCCAACCAATTTGACCTGCGAGATTGAATTTCAAGTACGTGAAACTTCTGTGGTGGCTATGGGAGTATACTCAAGACCGAAGAAAGAGATTCTTATGAAAATTTTAAATAGACAACATTTGCACCTAAGAATAAAAGTGACTTTCAAACGCAGCAACTTCATTAAGAAAAGCGAAGAGTTTTCACAAAGTCAGTCTCTAAGCCACAAAATTCCTTCAACTTTCTCGAGGTTGAAGTAGAAAAGTGTCTGGTGAGACTTTGCCACAAAAAGTGACTTAAAGCTCTGGTATCCATTGAACATGAAACTTAAGAGCTTTGCATTAATGCCAAATATGCTTAATTTGAACGGAAAAAAGTGCAATCACTCCCCAAAAAAAAAGGGTGTTCCCTATAGAAGCTTAAGTTTGTGCAAAAATTAATGGAGGAGTCAAAGAAGCTGACATACCAAGATTTTTAAGAGTCCCTTCAAATTGAAGTGGGTTGGGACCTTAATTAGATTAATAAGAGACTCTTGGGTCTTTTCGGCCCCATAAGCATATCATAAGTTCAAGTAAACATATATTTGAAAAGCTTTCAAAAGATGTATCATATGGAAAAAGCCTCTTGAAAAAGATCTTGTACACTGCAGATGGAGAGAAAAACAAAGCAAAAGAGATAGAATTTAAAGAGAGAATCAGAGGATAGTCTGAATATAAACTATATTCATGAAAAAAAGACACTAAGCACACCACTATCTTCTTCTATCAAAGTTTTTCAACAACAAATTTAATAGGTAGGAGTCTGCCAAAAAAAGATTCAAAACCTAAATATTCATTATGTTATCAAAGAGCTACAAAAGCAAATCCAAGAGTTGCAAACAATAGTGAATATATCTTCCCCAAGTATCCCAAAGATATCTAATAAGGAGAGAAGCCCAAAGGTGAACATGCTTGAGAAATTGGAAGGAACTAGATCGAAATTTCAAAGATTTTCACAAGTAGTAAAACTCTTCATAAAAATGAAACCAGACATGTACCTAAATGATTCTTCTCAAGTGGGATCCATAGGAACTCCGTTATGCAGTCTGGCTCTTTCATGGTTTGGATCCATCTTTGAGAAGGATCTGGACAACTTGTATGATTGCTAGGCTACAAAAGCTCAAATCTTCCTATGAAGATACCAGTTGTTCAGCTCACATCTTCCTTTGAAGATACCAGTTGTGCACATGTCACAGAAACAAAGGTAAGAAAGTTACATCAGGGAAATAGGCATGCTTCTGTTTATGCATCGGAAATAAGACAAATCCTTTGTGATCTCACATTGTGTGAGGAATATTTCAGCAACCAATTTCAATGGAGCTTTAGCATGAGGAATATTTCATCAACCAGTTTCAATGGGGCTTATATGATGATGTCACGGATCTCATGTTAACCATGCCCAAGGTAAACATTTTGAATGAAATCATGAATCGAGCTATTGAATGCGATAATAGCTTATTTGAGAGGAAACAAAAGAAAATTGTTTGCATCTGAAACTGGGATTGCAAGTCCTATGTGATTCCTCAACGATGTATCTTGGAAGAATTTCAACCAAAACCCATGTAGTAACTGATATTCCATAATACCAAACTCAAAAAAGCTTACACCGAAGGAAAGAAAGCACCGCCAAAACAATGGATTATCTTATTTGGAGAATCAAAATAGTGAACATATGGTGATGAAATGTCATAAGAAGAGAAAGCAACTTGGATTTCGCACTACCATGACCCCATGTCTTAACCAAAGAGTCGTGAAAAGAATCAAAGATCCAATACATACGCTCAAGAGAAAGATGTCTTTGATTCCATACCTACATATACAATGATCCCGTTTCAATTTCATCATGGATATGCATCATCGTTATGTTCCAAATGTTGAAAATGCAACCTCCCACAAGAGGGTGCACATATACACTTAGTTTTGGTCAATTTTAGACAAAGTCAACCTGGACAAACTAAGGTCCGAGATGGTCAAAATATGCAGAAATTTCTTATTACATATTTGCAAAGAGCTACTCAAGAGCTATCCAATAATATGACTAGTTTTCATCAGTTTTAGATCAAGGGCTGAGATTGAAGCTACAAAAAGCACACAAATCAATGGTCCAAATCTTTCAAAACCAAAAACAATATTAAAAAATCAAAAAATCATTAAAAAAAAAAGGTACTCTGGGATTTTTTGCAGTGATTTGCGGAACTGAGTTTTTTAGGCTTTTTTGAGTGATTTTATTGCATGTTTTTTCATAGGACACATAAAACTACATAAAGACAACCTCATATGCACTATTTATCATCCTTGTGGCATACGACACATCTCATAGTCTACACTAGAGTTTTGAGAACATCTTGTAAGTATTTTGAGTATTATTTTTGGAGCTCTTTGGCTTCTTTTGCCAATCTCTTGTATACATTGTCTCTATTCTCTCTCTCTGTTCTCTCTCTATATTAATTGTGGGCTTTAAAATCCAGCCATTGGTATCACAACATGTGGATTTTGAGAACTTTGAGAATATTTTAAGAGACTTTTCTTGAGCATATTACTTGCTTAAGTGAGAGATATAGCTAACTCCATGGTCGAGGTTGATAGATTCAAAGGTCATAATTCTCACACTTTGCAAACAAGGCTGCAATATTATCTCATGATCATTGATCACTGATCTTTGGGATGAAGTTGAAGCAAAAGTTAGAACACTTCAGCATGGAGGTATTGGTTTATATACAACTTCTTTGGACCATTATATGAATCAAGCTCAAGAAGCTCACAGTGTTGCATCATCATCATCATCATCAACTTGTGCAGGAGGAAGTACCTATGCAGGTGGGGCTACACAAGCCAAAGGAGTTCTTCCTCCATGCAGGTGGGGCTACACAAGCCAAAGGAGTTCTTACTTTACCTGCAGATCTAAGACCAAGTGTAGAAGCTATATCAAGGAACAAAAAAGCTGGGACCAATAACCTAGGAGACCATAATCAAAAGATCTATGTTTTTATGGATACTAGGTTTGCAAGATTTTTTTTTTTTTTAAGAGGGAAGTATTAGAAAAGGGGAAGAAAAAGTAATCATAGGTCCATATTAAAAACTCTTTCATTACATGTGAAACAAGGGCCCAAACATTTACATTTTATCAAAAGCTCATGGTAGTCAACCACAAGACTATATAGCCTTCAACTCCATTATGCACAGAAGTGACTAAAACTATGACATCCCCACTCACATCATCAGTGGCCAATAGTAGGTACCGAACTTTGCAACCCGAGTTTCTGTCACTTCCAAAAGCGATAGACAAACTAAACCATTATGAAATCTAGCACAAAATGCAAAGTAAAGGCAAAAAAGTTAAGCACAAAAGTTTACATGCTATATGCGCTTATCTACTGGTCACAACTCAGATGAAAAATTCCACACTTCAAATCTGCATGTCTGCTAATATGACAAACGTAAGTACAAAAATGAATCCAAGAAAGCCCAGAATTCACCTCAAAAAGAAAGTGCAATTATAAGCTCATGTAGTCAACCACAAGACTATATAGCCAACTACATAGTATGACTTCATCAGCCCAGAAAGCATAACTAGCATTAAAAATCAAATAAAAATTCTGAAATTCGTTCAATCACTTCATAGAATTAGACTTGAAAACCTGTTATCTACTACTTTCAGCCATTAGGTAAGACACCCATTCCTAAAATCTTTCTGCAAAAATCCTTATTTTAAAGGAAAAAGAACGGTGATGATACACTTGTAAGACCAGCAAGAGCTTCATTGGCACAACTAAACATGGTGTTGGAAACTCAAATTTCCATGGTGAATGCTTAAAATTCTGAGTTAGACGGCAACTCTGAAAGGAAAATGCTAGATCCCTAGGGCTAGTCTTCATATTTTGGTAGCGATTGCCACACCTTAAATGAACCAAGTGAATAATTCTATTTGCATTGCAAACAAAGAAACCATAATTAGATCTTTGTCAGCAGGAATAGAACTATGCACTTCTGATGGCATCGATCAACTATCTTCGGTGTAGTTTTTGTCCAAGTCCTGACGCTGTACAATTATACAAGTTTGTTTTCATAGTTTTGTAGCTTATCTCTGCTGCGTAGATGTAATGCGGACATCAAGGACTTATGCAGCAGCTGTCTCAGGTTGGATTATCTTACATTTTCAAGGACTGTCGTTTCCCTTTCTGACTCCTTTGATAAGCCCAGTCTCCTGTACAGAGATTACACCTGATGTATCAGCATAGAAACACTCGCATAGCAACAAGAGGTGAGTATTCTACATGTCCAAGTGCAAACTTGCGTACCTGAGGATCAGGGATTGGCTTCGTCTTCTCCACGTAGCGGTACCTATCAGCTTCAGCTCTTAACAATAATTGAGCCTGTATCCGCAACAAAAAAAAGAGATTACACGCAGACACCCTACCCTAATGATTGGTAACATCACAGGCACGCGTTACGATAAGTTACCTCACGTTCCTTCTGAGCATCGCGCTCAGGCTTGATCCAAAGAAAGTACGCGGCAGTACCGGCGACGATCCACGCAGCAATATTGCTTCGTCCCGTGACACCTCCTAGAGCGTTGCTAAAAAATGATCGAACATTACCCAGCACTGTGTCCCTCGCCATCTTTCCAGAAAAATACTCCCGATGACGATGGACAAGAACAGCCCCTAACCTCTACTAAGCAATCTCAGAATTTCGATAATCACTTTGCAATGCCATGAGAAAAAAGATTTACATGATTTAGCCCAGGTTCACCGAGAGGACGGGCACAATGTCCATGGCCTGGTCCACATGCAATTGTACAATTAATCCTTCAAAAGTGAAGCGAGTCGGACGTGAAAACCATTTTGAGAAAAGGCAACTTTTAAGTGAGAAGAAAAAAAGGGAAATAT
This sequence comes from Ceratopteris richardii, assembly GCA_020310875.1. Taxonomy (NCBI): domain Eukaryota; kingdom Viridiplantae; phylum Streptophyta; class Polypodiopsida; order Polypodiales; family Pteridaceae; genus Ceratopteris; species Ceratopteris richardii. The sequence continues at coordinate 119,945,423 of CM035418.1, forward strand.
GGTTGTTGAGCAACAATCACGTTATGTACATAACATAGTCAGTTCAATATATATATATATATATATATATATATATATATATATATATATATATATATGTGTGTGTACAAATTTGCATACATACTACGTGTGCATACACGCATACGATTGTTAGCGCAATATGGTAATATTATGTACCCTGTAGATTGATGGACTTCACACCGTTCATTTCGTAATATCAATGTATTTTTTTCTCCTAAGTTTCTTCTCGTCATGTTTTTCTGTGTTTTTCCTTCTAAAACCCCAACATGAATCACAATAGATTGCTGCTTGTTGAGAATAGTCATGTCGAGATCTACTTTAGGAGGGCTCAAAGAAGACGACTTCTTCAATTTCTCCATTGAAGCTCATTAAGGTTCAAATTCACACTATTTCAATTGTTGCATATGCAATTTGGTTGTAGATCTTAATTAGGTTTTTTTTTTCTCAATACAAACACCTCAAAGCGTTATAAATCTCTACAAGCTACTTTTTTCCATTTTTCTATCAATGCTTTGCAAAAAGCTTCAAACTTTTTCCATGGAAGAGCTTTGGTGAATATGTATGCCACATTATCTTGTGTAGGCACGTATATCAATCAATATCTCTAGCATGAAGGTGCTATCTAACATAATGATAATGAACCTCAATGTGCTTTGCGCATGCATGACACGTCGAATTTCTAGCACCTGCCAATGCACTCTGACTATCAATGAGAACATGCATAGGTGCATTCCATGCATAGATCCATCAATAGGCATCTCAACCATATGCACTCCACTATAATTGTGAGTGATACCTTGTGGTCATCTTCACAACTTGATGTGGCCACAATAAGTTGTTTGTTACTCAACCAAGATATGCATGATCCTCCAAGGAAAAATCAATAACCACCAGTGGGTACTCATGTATCATAACAACCAGCCGAATCACTATCTATAAAAGCATGCAAGCATGGATGAGCATCTCTACCATAAAAGAGACCCAAAATCAAAGTGCCTTTGAGATATCTAAACACAATTTTACCGCTTGTTAATGCTTAGTGTCAGGGCTACACATATCAAGAGAATGTCATCAACATAAAGAACAAACACTATAAGATCAACCCCATCTTTGCATACATAAAATGTGCTTTCAAGTGGACTACATGTAAAACCAAGAGCAATTGAGTGCTTATGTAAAATCTTGTCATACCATGCACGTCGAGCTTGCTTAAGTCCATACAAAACCTTATGCAAGTGGAAAACCATATGCTCTTGACCTTTGATAGTGAATCAAGGAGGTTCCTTCACATAGACCTCTTCTTGCAAGTTGTCATTCAACAAAGTTGCTTTTATATCCAATTGATGCGCTTTCCAACCACAATGGGCAACCAATGCAATCACACAATGAATGGTAGTCATGCACAAAGTAGGTACAAAAGTCTCATCATAATCAATGCCATATTTTTGCACATAACCTTTTGCAACTTATCTGGCTTTGTGGCGATCAATGCTACCATCTAAATTTCTTTTAATCTTGTAAACCCACACATATTGTTCATACTTTTTGGCAATTCACGTAGCTTCTAAGTATAATTTTTTTGAATAGGATCCAACTCCAATCGCATGTGCTCATCCAGTTTGAATCATCACATGCATCTTCATTGTTACTTACTACCAGCAGGGTATTCTCATCATCTTCTTCACTATGGTCTCCATTTAATTGAGAGGAATCTCATGTATGCATCATTTAGCAAAAATTCCTTCTCATTTTGATTAATTTCATAGCTTCAAAGTACTTGTCTTTCTTCACTCGGATGTTGCTTCATGGTTTCTAGTGTATTTTGAAAGAGTTTAGAAACTAGTTGCCACATAATTCCATGATTGTTATCATGGACAAAGGAGACCATCCTGAACCTCAGATTCCATGCGACTTCTATGTCTCATGATTGGTTCAGAATTTGGAGAAAACAAAGCTTCCATTGCATCTGAAACATGCCAAAATCCTAAGATCGATTATCTTCTTTCTTGATTCTGATATCCAAAGGTCATGTTTCAAATTGATGACATCATCAATTTGTAATTGCTATTGATGAACCACCCTTGAAATCCTATATAAGTAGGGGTTGGTCACATACGTAGTCAGTCTTTCCAATGCTCGTCTTGGGAGCTCAAGGAGTCATGATCACCAAGTAAGTACTTTCAAGTTTCAATCTTGTCCTTTGATCTAGTCTTGTCTAGTCTTATATCTTGGGCATCCTCTCTTTTCATGTTGCAATCTCATAGTAGAAGATCCTTTCTCGTTATTCCTTGTATCTAGTTCATCTCCTTGAAACCAGTTCTTGCATTCGAGAGATCTTGCTTCAGACCTATAGTCCCAGGTTGTGGGATCTTCCGTTTCATCTCTAGTTGAGTTATCTATACCTATCAGTCTCGAGTTGTGAGACTTCTTGTATCAGTTATATATTCTTGTATCTTTTCCCTATGTGTGTGATCTTGTAATCAAAAGTGTAATTCCAAAATCTTGTCTAGTCTAATCAGAGTGCAACAATCTAGTGCTTCCTTGACATTTTGGCAAGATTGGCTTCTATCCAAGACCAAACATCATGAAGAACACTTATGAACAGATGGTGGTATCACTTCAAAGTCTCCAACAACAAATCGAGGACCTAACTTATTGACAAACACAAGTCGAGATGGGACATCCGGTGCATGTAGGCACACTCCTCCAAGAATTACAAGAACAAATCAAGAATCTTCAAGCAAATCAAGGAAGTATTCAAGTGAATTAATGGCCTAGTTCGTCCTTCATGAAGGAAACCAAGATTTGCATGTGAGAAAAGTTTGATGATGATCGCACAAAGTTCCACAGATTTCTCCAGCAAGTTAAATTGTACATCCATATGCAACCTGATAGATACCCCGTACATAATGTATATGCATATATACATACTTACATGCATACATGCACATACACACATGCATACATTTGCATACATAATGCACATGCATATGCATACATAATGCACATGCATATGCATACATACACACACTCACATATAGACCTACATACACATATACATGCATACATATGTACACGTACATATATTGATTTCTAATCCATTCTATTTTATATGTACAGGTATTATGGATCCTAGTGAGAAAGACGAAACTCACTCTCATAAAAAGTCTGATGAGATCAAGAGTTCTGCCTGATACTTTAGGGATAATCATGCATGACTACTCAGAGATGCCTCATGATGAGCTGGATTTTACGATCGAGATGCTTACCCAACGATCAGAGGAGGTCTCTTCTATGGCTCCACATGCAGGAAGACAGCTATCTACTCATAGGTATGTTTTCACAAATTTATTTTTATTGATATTATAAGACATATTTTTATTTATTTTTATCTATCTATTTTCAGGACACCTATACCACGTCGAGATCATGAGAGCAGAGCACAAGTGCCTATGAGGACATGCATAGGCACCTTAGGGCTGGAGTGCGATATAGAGCCAGAGGGGAATATAGTGTATATAGGGAATGAATTGGAGTTCAAGAGAAGAATGCGAGCATTATGCGACTCTTACCTACGCGTTGTCCACTTGCAGTGGAAGTAAGTATACATTTTACATATATATTGAAATAAATATCTTATGTTTTATTTACATGATTTTTTTATTTTTGTAGTGAGCATGATGAGAGGGATAAAAAATATGTAGAGATAGAGTTTGGGACAGGATGGTTGCATAAGTGGTGTTTATAAGAGATGTGAACACTTATGGCTCATCATCATGATAATGCAAGGTACGCATTGCTTTTATGTATATATATGTGGATATGAGTATGTGCGTTTATGTATGTATGTATTATGTATGTATGTATGTATGTATGTATGTATGTATGTATGTATGTATGTATGTATGTATGTATGTATGTATGTATGTATGTATGTATGTGTGTATGTATGTATGTATGTATATGATAGAGAGAGAAAAGAGTGCAACTAGAGGTACAAATACACGCATACACACACATACACATCATACATGCACATTTACACACATATACACATACATTCACATTTATACATACACACATACATGCACATTTACACACACATACACATGCATGCAGTTACACACATAGACACATACACATACTCACATACACATACACATAGATAATCATATGTACACACACACACAACACATGCATACACACATATAGGTACACATACATACACACACATGCATATGCACATATAGACACACATACATTATATATATATATATATATATATATATATATATATATATATATATATATATATATATATATATATATATATATATATATATATATATATATATATATATATAATTACGATATGAATTATATATATGAATTAGGATATGCATATATATATATATATATATATATATATATATATATATATATATATATATATATATATATATATATATATATATATATATATATATATATACTATTTCAAAAACCCTAATTCAGAAACACTAATTTTGATATTACGGTTTTACAAACCCTAATTTAGAAACTCTAATTCATCCTTCTAGCCATATGATTGAAGTATATGTACACATTGCATCTATTCCTCCGACCACCTACTAAAGAGACGTCTCTCCTCCCAATGTTATGCCTCTATATATAGCTACTCCAATCAACGAGGATCATAACATATATAAAGATACATACACATCATGTAGATACACATACATAAATATAAAATGGAGTAGATACATTATGCATCACACATACATGCCTATATGCACACATTTATATATATACATGCATACATATTTACATGTACACATTTACACATAGACACATATACATATATACATCTACACATCACATATACATGCTTACATGCACACATGTATGCTTATACATGATACACAATTATAAACACACTTGCATATATTACACAAATGCATATGCATATATGCACATGTGCATACTAACACATGTATACATATATCACATATGCACACACATAGATATACATGAAACACATATATGTGCATACTCACACATGTATACATATAATATACATGAATATCACACACACATATGCATACATACATGACAAAAATTTGCTCCTCGAAGATAAAGTTATATATAAAATAATTAGGCATACCCTCGAGCTTCATGTTCTAACTTAAAAGAACATGATTTCATCTCTCTAGTAGGATTCATCGATATTTAGCTGAATAAAGAAAAATCTATTATCTGATATTGATTCAAGTTATTGATCGATAACTAGAGTAGGATTTACTATCTAATCTGCTCATATGTTTTCATTATTGCCATCATTTTGGTAAGACATCAATATAGTCTCATCTTCATTATACTTATTGATTTCATTTATTTCTTCTATATATAGATCTGTGTTTTCATGAGTGACATCATCTATTGATAGATTAATATCAATTTTTGGTAATTCCTCTTCATCATCAGTAGAATCAGCATGTAGAGTATTATCCTCTTCATCAAAAAGATTAGTATCATTATCATGTATAATGATTCTAATTTCTCTTTCAGATGTTGATGTATCAATATCTGATGGTGAATTATCAAGAGGACTTTCTTTGATCTCTCTAACAATAAAATGTTCAAACAATGACCTACCTCTAGGTTGAACATGAATGACTTGCCACCAAGGCTGAGCATCAGGGTTTTTATAAAAAAATGCTTGTTCAATATGCCTAGGAAGAATGTATGGTTCTCTAGTAGATCACATTACCTCGGAAGAATCAATTGCCCAAAACCCAGATAATTCCTTCCTCAATGTGCAATTACTACCATTATACTCGACTCAAAATATGTAAAAACAAAAAACCATTATTAGGTGCTTAAAAAAATAATAAACTCTATCATAAAAGATATAAACCTTTTTCTACCTGTTTGAATGTACGAAATGATATTTCATAGATACCAACAACAGTTGCCACATAACCAAGTTCGACATCTATAAGGTTCGTGTCTTTTGAGCTAGCACATGATAGTTGCTTGAAAGAATCAACAATACTAGAATCCTTTGTTTTACGTAAAGAATCAATGGCTTTGATTTTAATATGTTGTCCAAAAGCCCACATATTAGTGAACATTCGAGCCTGCAAAAGAAACGAAATTAGTAAAGAGAAACTAATATACATATAAAAAAATATATATATTATTAAAATAAAATTACCTTTTGTTCACAACCTATCGTTAACTCTCTTTGCTCATCTGAGATTTCTTCATTATTTGTGTTGACGCGTTGCAAACGACTATATAGCCAATCTGTGAAAGAATATATATTTGTAATCTCATTATTATTGAGATTACGTTTATATCTTTTGTTTCTCTATCTTTTACTTCGAAGCTTTTGAAGTTCCTGTTCGTACTCGCTAAGGAATGTTTGCATGCATTCGCTATTATATGCTACAAAGTAGAAACATCGTTTCTTTTTTGAAATGTAAACAAAAATGGAACTCCCTTACCTGATAATACCTTGTCTGTTATTTTTGAAGAAGACTCATTGGTCCATGCATGTGGAGCTTCTTCATGAACTCTTTCAAGGTACTCACTAACATAATACATGCACTCTTCAAGCATCCAACCCTTTGCCATGGATCCTTCTAGTTTCGCTCTTTGCCGCACATAACCTTTTAATATTCTAATAAATCGCTCGACCCAAAACATCCATCGAGTGTTGACAACACCTGCAATCTCTATTTCATCTATAAGATGGACTAATAAATGACCCTGAATATCAAAAAATGAAGTAGGAAGCTCTTTCTCCCATCAAACATAGTAGCTCTTTGCATTCATTCTTTTTTTTTGTAGGATCGAGTTTCTATCAATCTCTTTTGATGTAATCCACCTATACATATCATTAAAAAAATTATAAAGAAGTTAATTAAAAATAAAAGATATCAAATATTCATATATTTAAATATAAAAGTATCATACTTACTTTAGAAGCGATCCAAGATGATAGATCACATCTTGTACTCCTTTCATTGTACATCCATCGATAACCAAAGGTAAAATATGTTTCAAAAAGTTATGCCAATCATGGATCTTTAACCCAGATAAACTTTTATCATCCATAGTAAACATGTTCTAGAAAGATGCTCCATATCCTGTAGGAGTCCAAATCAATTAAATCCTATTGTTGATAGTCTGTATCTCTTTTGTCGTAAGTACCCAAGGAGCAGGTGCATAAGTCGTTTCCTATCGATGTCTATCAAAAATTGGCCATAACTGCAGTTTTGAGTTTTGATCATTCAAATCATTCCTTGATGCTATGGGATCTTTTAGTCCAAGAAGATGCTGCCATAATGAATAACCAATATTCTTGAATATATGCATAGGGTCAAGAGAATGACTTACTTTTAACTCTTTCCAATACTCCAAAGAATACCATATTGATATATTCTTTGTGAGTTCCAATTTTCCTTTACCTCTCTTCACATTCTCATTAGCTTCATCATCACTCAGGATTTCTGATTCTGGATCTATCAGAGATCCGTCTCTCCATTTTTTATACCAATCCATAAGCATCATAGGTTTTGGACACTGACTTGTTTCAAGCTTTCCATTAAAATGTATCGCTTCTCTTTTAGATCTTAATGGATGGTTATCAAGCAAGATTCATCGATGTTGAAGATAAATATTTTTATAACAAATCATCAACAAATCATCACAATATGGATAATCTTTATAACCCTTAGTAGATATTCCTACATCATGAAAATGATAAAAATATAATTAGATTAACTCATATTTATTTGTATGCATATTGAATGAAAAAATTTACATCAATACCTGAACAAACACCATATCCTTGAAAATCGTGAATAGTCCAAGCCGCAATACCATGAACCATAATATATCTTTCATTGATGCTTTTCGATACATCAATGACATTAATACCTCTCCGTAACTCATGGAGATCGTCAATGAGAGGAGCAAGATATATATTCATATCTTTAACTTGTCTTTTTCCAGGGATTAAAAGTGAAAGCTTTAAATGTTCCTTGTATGGCAGAAGATTGTAGTTTATGACTACCACTGGCCATGTTGACTATTTACAAGATTTCATGGAGAATGGATTAAGCCCATCTAATGCAAATCATAACTTTAGATTTTGTGGATTTTGTGCAAAATCAGGCCATGTAGAATCAATATGTTGAAAAGCAACACTATCATGAGGAATTTTGATTATTCCATCAGTACTTTTATGATCATGTCCCCATGTCAAAAGCTTTGATAATTTGGGGCTTTGAAACATATGTCTAATCCGTGGAGCAAATGGAAAATATCTCAATAATGTTTTTGGGATTATACCTTCTTTGTCCTTATATCGAGGAGATTGACATTTTGAACACGTCAAAGAGTTTGCATATTCACCTCTATATAAAATACAATCATTAGGACATGCATGTATACATTGATAATCTATACCAAGATTGCTGATTATCTTCTTCATTTCATCATGTGAGGTAGCAAGAATATCCTGACTTGGTAAACAAATTTTAGATAATAACCTATAAGTTCATGAAAAAAAGACATATTAATAAAAATAAATAAATAAATAACACACACACACACACATATATATATATGTATATATATATATATATATATATATATATATATATATATATATATATATATATATATATATATATATATATATATGTATGTATATATATATATATATATATATATATATATGCATATAATTTTATATATGTGTATGTGTATGTGGATGTGTATATGCATGTGCATGCATGCATATGTGTATATGTATGTATATATATGTATGCGTATGTGTATCCATATATGTATGTGTATGTGTGTATATATGTGCATGTATGTATGTATGTGTATGTATGTATGTGTATGTATGTATGTATGAATGTGTATATATGTATGTATATGTATGTATGCATGTGTAGTTGTGTATACCCATGGAGGTATTAGGTCCTTTGGAAAATAAGACAAGCAAATTTCCCTCGAAGATTTTGGAAGATGGATGAATGGTTTTAAAGTATGTGCAGACAGAAAAGTTTTCATTCAATGCAAGTTCTTGTTCTTACCTTAGCTAAGGTAAAAACAAAAACCTGCACTGAATGGACACTTTTTGTCCGCCCATCCTTTAAAATTATTTTTCCATCCTTCAAAATCTTCGAGATAAATTTACTTCTCCTATTTTTCAAATGATGTAATACCTCCATAGCTAACTCATACTTAAATGTGATGGTCTGGGAATGAATATCTCTGAATGATATTCCCAGAATCCTGTGACAAACATTTCTCCAAACATCTGTTTGAAGCAGGCTGGTAGATACTTTATACGCGCATGCCATGCATATACAACATTAATAGATGGTGTTGCGCTCATGTCGTAGACAAGGTCCTGATTACCTTCATTAAATCCAAGAGCTGACAGATAAGGTTCTTTGACATTCTTGAAGGTCCTGAAGGTGACCAACATGAGCTCAAAAATTTTAAGACACATTTGGGCCATGACATCTGGTACATTTTTGAACCGGACCCCCCAATGCCGAATCGTCGAAATCATATATCCTATGGTAGGTTGGCCTTTAGGTGGTGCTAAGTAGACATAATTGAGCCATTTCTCACATCCTTTGGTTGTCAGCACAATTTTTGTGTATTCCGGCCATGACCTTCTTTGAAATACAAGGCAGTAGCATGGGTTGTATTTGATATACAAAGGCATGTTATTCCATGTCCTTACCATCTCAGGGTAGGTTTCCAGCAGACGAATCCTCCACGTAGGTTGGTGTATATTTCCCTGCTTGGCACTTGTTGGGATGTCGTCCGGTGCAAACTGTGTAGCCGAGGTTGGTTCTTTTGAGGTGTGGTGCTTGATTTCAGCATTGTAATCCGCCATTAAGACACAGAAAGGAACATACAAATCATCGGATGAGCCGATCCACCTATGATGGGAGAGGTTTCTAAAGTAATCCGATTTTATGACTACCTCTTCCAAACGTGACATGGAAGCTATCTGAGCTGCCACTCTGTCATCATGGGTTGTGGCCACTTTCTCTAGCCTCTGCATCCATTCAGGAGCCTCGATCTCGATGGTGTCCATGCCCTCTTCTGTTTGCTTGCCCCTTGGTGCAGGCATGGGAACGTATGGGTCTTCGAAGGTTTCCTCTACTTCAATTGGCACTAAGTCTTCAGGCTCGGGCCCTACAAGAGGAGAGGGTTGACGCTCGTATTGCATGACTTTACTGCGTAATTCTTCGAGTTTTGCTTTGAGTTTTGCGACTTCTTTAGATGTGTCGACTGCGGCTGTGACTTTGCTTGGTGGCTCTTGCTGAGTTGCCAGTTGCTTTAGTAGGTCATCTCTTTCTCTTTTTAATGTTGCATGGGCCTCCAGGAGGTCGGCATGGGTTTCCAACACAATTTGCATATTCTCTAAGGGAATGGCCTTGAATTTCTCTAGGTCGATTTCCTACGGGGAACCCTCCATTGCTGCTTCCAAGTTTTCTTCATTTTGTTTCTGCAGCCGTTTATTCTCTTCGAGTGCTGTAGACATGTGTTTTCGTAGGAGGGCCAGGTTGCATCTAAGCTTGAGATTCTCCATTATCTTGGAGTGTAGCAAATCATCCATATGTTGCCTTTCTTCTACATCTGACTGAGGTGGATTGGCTACTAACTGCTCATGTTGTTCCTGTAAAGTGGCGTACTGTTGTTGTAGTAGCCGCTTTTCCCTTTCGAGATCAATGAATCGTACTTGAAGTTCTTCATGGCTTCGAGTCGCGTATGTTGGTTATCAAGATGCTGATAGTGATGTTGTAGTTGAGACATACTCTGATACATATTATTAAATACATTATTAATGGGGGTGGATGCGGGAAGGGTGTTGAATGCAGAGGGAAAGGGAAAGGGGAAGGAAAGTGTGGATGCAGTGCTAGGAAATGGTGAAGTGGGTGGTGGGGGAATGGGAGATGGTGGATGTATGGGGGGAGGGAGAGGTGCGGAGGTGGGTGATATGTCCATAAAATCAAAAGTGGATGCAGTAGTGGGAGTGATTGTGAACATGGGAATTGTGGGTGCGGTGATAGTGGTGAAAGTGTACAGTGGTGTGTGCAATTGTGAAAATGAACTGCCAGGAAGTGTGATTGGGGGAATGATGTTTTCCGTGGCTGCGGTTAGAATTATTGTGTCAGTGGTCGTATCGACAAGAGAGGTGGAGATAGGGTGTGTGGGTTGACTGACGGTCTGTGCTTCGGTATGGGTAGTGGACTCGGAGGCGGTGACAGTAGTGGTTACACTGGTAGTGGGAGGTGAATGTGGTGGAGTTGGAGGTAGGGGTGGCAAAGGGGGTGACGGAGGTGCACTTGATGTATGGGTTTCCTTAGTTTCATGAACGGTGTGTGCAGTGGCCGTGGATGTGGATGTTCCTTGTGGTTCTGATACTAATACATTCATCTGTTTTCCTGATTGAGGGGGACGTCTGCCGTATCTTTGCTCCGTTCTTCATGATTGTGCAAGGGCGGTATGAACCATCTCAGGTACTCCTAAAGCATCAGATATCATGTCAAGAGTGGCGCGGTATTGCTCGTCTACACCTTCCTCCTCAAGGATTTGATTCATGAGGGCTTTGCCTGCTGCTAGGGACAATCTATGTTGCTCTTGAACTCTGTTCATGGTATCATAGAGCTTTTTCAATTCCTTCGTATAAGCCGGGGCACCCTCAAGTACTTGCAGAGCTTCTTGGTCATATTCCTGCTCTTCTTCCTCGAATTGTCCACCATGTTCCTCCTCTTGTTCTTCTTCTTCTTCACCCTCCACATTGATGACATCTGGTTGTCTGGGATGGGGTTGGTCTGTAGCAGTTTGTTGTCCACTAGCTTGCTCTGCCTCGACTTTCGCGTTAACAGCTTCGATTATTCTGGCAACCTCCTCATCAGTTAGGTCTTCTAATGTGAATTCGTGAGGAAACTCTAGGTCAGTTGATACAGGTGGGAACACCAGATTCGGTCCATCAGTGCTATGTCTTGGTAATTTGATAGTGAAGGGTTGTACCCGCCTTGGAAGTCGTGGAGTTGTCTCTGGTGTCAATGTCGCACCGCGGGGTTGTGCACAGGGCATCTGAACTGTGCCTCTCATTTTCTTAGATGGTGGTCTTGTGGTTGATAGTCTACGTTGGAATTCCTGTACCCTAGTCCAAATTAATGCCCTCTGCACTGGCACAACATCCATACAGTACAGACTTTTGTTTTTTATACCACCTTTGATGAGCCAAGTGGATTTGGTCGATAATCCAGTGGGGCATATTGATTGTCAAATCGAAGGCGTCGGCCAAGTATAAACTAAACCATATCTTCTTAGGTGGCATTGTGAACCTCTCTTGAGCGGGAAATGCAAAATGCTGCATGACCATTCGCAAGTGAATGGCAAGTGTAGGTGTCATTGCCACCATGTCCTTTAATTTCGTCAGATTCCTGTTCTTCATATTGTCGGGGACCATAGTCTCTTTCTCCGTAGGAATGTGCATACCTTTCATGTCTAGAGCTTCCCTCACCAAATTGATAGTCAACCTAAAGCGCTTCAACTCATTACCCCTTGTGAGAGATGGGAGGACAAAGGTGTTGTATCCCTTTTTGTCTTTGCTCAGGGTGAGGGTGCTAATCAAATATGAGCATCTTAGAAAGTCGGGCTTTGGCAATTGGAATTTGAAGTAATCGTAGAGTCCCACCTTCTTCCATATAGGTTTCAGCCCTTCATTATTTTGCAGTTTCTCAAATTCCCTGGTGAATAAGTGATATCTGCCCCAGCGCCCATTGAATTCTATCTCGGCCTCCCACATGTAAGTGCCTTCACCTAGAGATCCTGCTACATCACTGAACCAATGTGAGTTTTTGCTGACCGGCATTGTGTGCCCTTGTTGAGGATTTTGAATCGGTATGGCGTGTAATGTCCGCAATGCCACTGGGCGTTCCTTCAATTCCTCCTCAACGGGAAGACTTTCAATGTCCACGACTTGGGGGCTGGTGCCTGCCTGGGAGCTAGTTCCTGCGGTATCTGCCATGTTACTTCTTGCCTCTTGACTCTGTGAGAATATAGAAACAGGTGTTAACATTGTAAAGGACAAGATAGAACCGTTTTTGTCGCCATTACAACATTAACATGAGGTTTGGGAGAGATTAGTAGGCTATTAAGTGCTCGATGCTTGTGCGTGTAGTTAGAAATTGGGTAGACCTAGAAGCTAAGTGGAATGATGTAGTGAGAGAGTGATGTAGTTAGTAGGTGGGCATGGATTTACAACTGGGGTCTGGGGGTTTATTACAAGTCTTAGGTTGCCAAATGGAGTGGATGGGCTTTGATCTTGATTTCGTGGAGACTCTAAAGAGTTTGATAGGGGTATCTACTTGAAAATGAGGCTTTTTAGGGACCCATTTACAAGTGATTCTACTTGTGCTCATGGAAGAATATGTGCCCGCGCGTGATGTATAAGCATGGGCATCTGATGTTCGAGTGAGTGAAATATGTTGTACCGGGTGTGGCCTCGATGTAGCTATTTGAGCCCGCAAGCAAGCCTTAGGCACCCAGATTTGTCGTGATTGTGGGCTGGCCTTCATTGACTTCTTGGGTACCCAAATAGACTTCACTTTCGTAGAAGAATTTATGAAAGACTTCTTATTAGTGTCGCGTTGTTGATTACTAATAAGAGGTTTCGGCCGTGAGGTTGGCATGGTCGCAACAGGGTGTTCGCCTTTCCACACCCACACTTGTTTCAACGACTGATATATTCTGCTTCGCACGTGTTTTTGGCCTCCAGTATAGGTGGTACTCTGCTCCTTCTGTTTGATCTGCCTTTGGTTGCTGCATCCCTCTGGCCTTTGGAACAGAAGGGAGTGCCGTCTTATCCTTGACTCCGTTGTTGAGACAATCCTCTTTCTGCATCATACAGTTTTGGACAAGAATAGCATTGTCAACTTCATGTGTGCCCCTGGAAGGACCAGGAGTTCGTGCCTTACTTAGTGCCTTGAGTGCCTCATTTTCCAATTCAACGGTAATTCGACTCTGATTTACCCATACCTGAAGAAGTCCACTCCTTAGGTTTAGGTTGACTGCATGATCATAGATCCAGTCCTGACCCAAGACAAGAGGCTCAGTGAGGTCCTCATCTTGACACACTAGTACTTTGACTGTCATTGCTTCGTCTTGAATATAGAGGGGAAGTTCCACCTCACCCATGCAAGGGGTTTCCACACCTCCCAATCCTATGAGATATGCTTCTATAGGATTGATAGTTAATTTCAACTTTTGACAGTAAGAAAATTTAACAACACTAGTGGCTGCACCTGAGTCAATCAAGGCTCTTACAGTCCTTGCACCCTTTCCTTGTCCTATCTCTAAGGTTATAAAAGGACGTCCATCAATTATCCTATGAGAGCTAACACCTGAAACTTCACACATAGCCACATGATATCCTTGATCTGCATATGCATCTGTCCTAGGTTGCTCTCTACCCTGTCTTCTCAACTTCATTCTCCGGATGCGTTCCAATGCTTCTGCTTGAGCTTCTTCGCGAATTCGTCTTTCCTCTTCTTTGCGTTTCTTAGCAATGTTGAGTCGATTTAGCATCTTTTCCGTCAGAGGTTCCTGATATAACTTAACTCTGCATCCGCTTATGTAGCTCGGGAGAATATCCCCTTCTAATGTGGCTAGTTGCACTGCTCCAATTGTTGAGATTCTATTAATGATCATGGGTCCGTAGCCTCTTTTCTCTAGTTTTCTCGCATGTTGTTTCAAAGTGTAGACTAGTACTAGGTCGCCTGCCTTCAAACCTTTATCCTTAACGTGGGCATCAAAGTATGCCTTCTGTCGTTTCTTAGCTGCATATATTCCTGCCGCAGCTCTTAGTCGGGTTTCACCTAATCGTTCAAGGTTAAAAATTCTCGAAGAGAGTTCATGACCCGTCCACTCATGCTCCTGTGCTACTTTCAATGTGGGTATTAAGAAGTCCAACGGTAGCACTGCATTTTGGCCAAATACCATCTGAAAGGGGGTGGCTTGGAGTACCGTTTTGTAGGTGACTCGGTATGCCCAAATAGCATGGTGTAGCTGTTTGTCCCAATCAAAGCGTTTATTGTTCACTAATTTCGTCAGTACATTGCATAAGATCTTATTTGTGCTCTCTGCTTGGCCATTAGCTTGAGGGTGATAGGGGGCAGACTTCTTATGTACTACCAAGAATTCTTGGAGCAGATTTTCAATAACTTCATTCAAGAAGTGAGTGCCTCTGTCATTGACTAGCTCTATAGGTAACCCATATCTGGTGAACACATTCTCAAATAGGAACTTAGCAGTTGTCTGAGCATCATTCTTTGTCGTAGCTTTTACCTCTACCCACTTTGTTAGATAGTCCGTGGCAACGATGATATACTCAGCATGTGAACCCTTGGCTGGGGGATTAATAGGACCTACAAAGTCTATTCCCCACTTAGAGAATGCACGTCCACCCATCACAGGTTTCAGTGGCATCTCATCTTTGCGTATAGGATACTGAGTTCTCTGACAAACATCACACCGTTTCACATAGGTATGTGCATCCATGTGAAGGGTCAGCCACCAAAAGCCGGCAAATAGTATTGCCTTGATCACCCGATCTGGTCCAAAGTGTCCTCCTGCTACACCTTGGTGAGTAGTTTCCAAGATCTTGAGATATTCACTCTCATGGACACATAGTCTTAGGTAACCATCTTTACCCCGTTTGTATAAATTATCACCAATGATGGTGTAATCCAAGGCTTCTGGTTCCAAACTTCTTTGTCTGGCCAAAGTCATATCTTGAGGGAATGTTTTCGTCCTCAAGAAGGCTACTAATGGTTCACTCCAATCTGGCACTAAAGACACTTGATAAAGAGTGGCATGTTCCACAGGTGGTTTAGTGCAGTAGATTGGACATTCCTTGCACAATCTTTGGACATCAGCTTCCATAGTCGGCCAATGCACTCCGAGTCTCCTTAGTGTCTGTAGGGTTCGTTGCTTTGAGTAGTGTTGCTCTAATGCACCTACATGTGCTAATTGCAACCATTTAGCGTACTCATCCTCTTCCACACAACAAGCCAAGATCCCTTGATCTGTGTGCTTGTACATACTTCCTGCCATGATGTGATACTTTTGGGCCTTTACTACCTCGTTATCCTGTGTGTTTATTACTGGGTGGTTAGGTCCGTACGTCAATACTGGCACTAATGGCTTAGCCCACTGCGGCACCACTTCCAATTAAACAAGTAAGCATCAAGAAGGTCATCTGACACTCCTTGTGGGGCTTCTCCAGATGTGAGCCTAGAGAGATGGTCTGCTCTCAAGTGAGTCTTCCCTTTCCTTACCACAACCTCGAAATCATATTCCATTAGCAAGAGAAACCATCTTACTAATCTTCCTGTATTGCATGGTTTGTTCACGAGATATAGCAGTGCCTGATGGTCAGTAAAAAATTTAAACTTATTTGCAAGCAAATAATGTATAAACTTTTTAACTGCATATACCATGCCTAGTCCTTCTCTCTCCGTAGTGGTATAATTTCGTTCAGCTGCATTCAATTGTCTACTAGCATAGGCAATTGGAAGATCCATATTACCTTCACCGTAGGCTGTGTGAGTACACATCCAATAGCATAATTGGATGCATCAACATGAACATGGAAAGGCTTACTCCAATCTGGTGTGGTCAAGATTGGTGCTGAACATAATCGCCGTTTAAGCTCATTGAAGGAATTCTCACATTCATTAGTCCACTCAAAGTTAGTCAAAAGTCCATACAGAGGCTTTGCTATGATGGCATACATGTGTATAAACCGTCGGTAATAACCACAATGCCCCATGAAAGCTTGTACTTCCTTGACATTCTTTGGCCTAGGTAGCTCCGCTATGGCTCTCACTTTCTCTTCATCAGTGGATATGCCTAGAATCTTGCCTTGCCTGACCATAAAAACACACTTTTCTGGGTTCAGGCAGACTTGATATTCTCTACATTTGTCAAAAATTTATCTGAGTTCAGGAATATGGGTTTGTCTAATGTTGGAATGAGCACAGAGATCATCAACATAGACCTCTAATGTTAGAAGTATTCTTCATCTGATGCAAAAGGTGGGTCCATGATGATTGACTCTAGATCGGAGTCACTTGCACCCTCAAATGCATCAGGGCTAGGTTCACACTCTCCTAACACTGCCTCTCCCATGTTTGGCTCTATGGAGAAGACTGAAATGTCATAGCCATCTTCATCACAGTGAGGTGTCCATTGTTCTTCATTGATGGCTACATCCATTGTTGCTAGGATTTCTGCCCAGCCGTGGGGTTCAAATTCTTTGTCAGGAAAGACTACAGGTGCATAGGCTGGGTCTTGAATTGATCTATGTGTTTCTTTTGCACCTATCTCTCTGGCTTCTTCTCTCTTCTCTTCTTCTACTGCTACTTTGCACATCCATAAGTGGGTGTCTTCATGCATCCATGAGGATCCTGATCCTATGGAATGCACCGATTCTGTATCATCTTTGGCTCTATGGAGGGGATTCCATTGGATAGGAGGGACATCTCTATGAGAGTAATCTTTGAGATTCACTTTGGTTGTAACACCTAAGTGTTGCAGGTACAAGGAGTTGGTTCCCCAGTCCTGTACCACTTGCAACTGTCGCATAAAGGGTCATCCCAATATTATTTCATAGGCATGATTTTTGCTAAAATCACATATAGCAAATGTATGCTCGAACTCAACACATGTGGTGAGAGTTATTCCTTCTAACAGCCCTAAGGGTCTCTCTATGTGACCATCGGCCATTTGCAGTTTCATCCTCGTGGGCGTGAGTGCTGGCTTGCCCCAACGCTTCCATAGGGAAGTGGTAGCAATTGCAACTCCTGCGCCTGAGTCTAAAATGGCCTTGGTGGTGTATCCTTGATGGGAGATAGGAAGATATGTGTTTCCTTCTTCGCCCTCACTCATGTCTCCTATCTTGTCCAATGGTATTTCTGGCACTGTTCTTTGGGATCCTACCTGGGAACAAGGTTTTGATATCTCTGGTACTTGTTTGGCTACATGTTTCCATAGCTCTAGCCTTACTTTGAGTAGCTCTTCTAAGGTGAGGTTGCACTGTACTTTAGTGTTTTTCACTACCTCTATGTTCCTGTTGGTGCATACCAATCACCAATTGAAGGCTTGGAAGATCAAATGATGAAGGAAGAATCAATTCCTAAAGTGTGGAAGAAGATCACAATCAGAGGACAAGAGAAGTGTACACATATGTACATTAGCATAGTCATAGATGACTTAGATCTTTTGTTCAGTAAGAATTATGTACAAATTATCTATAAATACCTTTAGAAAAGTCGGGGCATGTATGAGAGCACATGAGAGCATATGTGACAATAGTCATATGTCAAGAATGAGGGAGATAGAAGTCATGAGATAGAGGAAAGTGAATTTGAGTTAGCTCTCATCACTCAGTTGTATTTTCTCTGAGTAAATGAAAAATTTTGCGCCCGATGTTTCTGCGTGTTCTCCTTCTACAGTAGATCAATTGTGGAATGCTTTTGTACAAGTCTAAGTTGAGAGTTGCTTGACCTCTGTGCAAAGTTTCAGCTTCCAATTGTAATCAGGCTGAGTGAATTAAGTGTAGGAACATTCATATGTGAAGTGTATTCACTGGTTCCTAAAACAGGCGCATATTTCGAAGTCAATGTTTTGATCATTTCTCCTAGCACAGTTTAAAGTTTTGCATGAGTGAAGGCTTAATCTTTAAGTTGGAAGATAAGCTACTTATGTCTAGAAGCATTTTGTAAAAGGGGTTCTATTCAAGGAGAACCAAGTCTTAAAAGTTACAGGTGTAAAGTCGACTGTTTTGGATAACAGTTTCTGACATAGGTAACTTGAGAAGTTGATTTCTCAAGCTACACTTAATCTTTTGGAGTAATTCAACTTGGAATAGTTGCGCAATCTCTAGGAGATGATTCATACAAAGTTTCATAAAAAACTTTACAGATTTGATAGGTCAATGTTGAGAAATAGTGCAGCAGACTTTTCTGTGTATCACCTTCTTCACAGATTTGTTAATTTTTGGTAATTAGCAATTGATCCTCTAAATTAGTGGAGTGTTTGACTTACTCTTGGTATAGAGGTGCTCTAATCACAAGAGTAAGTTGTTCTTTTGGAGATTAACACTCTCCATCAGTGGTATCAGAGCAGGAAACATCAATTTGAAGAATTTTGAAGAAAAGGAGGATCTCGACTGCTGCAGATTCAAGAGATTCAACATTTGAAGGATCAAGAAGTGAAAGCTTGGAGCTAAAGCTCGAGGAGAAGACTATTTGACATCAAGAAAGGCAAAAGAAGTTCAATTCGAAGTAAAGGTATATACATTGTTTGTAAAGCTTGAAGTTTCAATACACAGGTGGATACAAGATGGGAGAAAGCTTGCAGATTGATAAGCTAGATAGGGAGAACTATCCAGCATGGTCCATGAGGATGGAAGCACACCTCATGAGCAAAGATCTTATATCATTTATTACAGGAGATGAAGAAAAACCAGAGTTTGCAGATCCAAGTATTCCTACTAGGGAAGAACTTGCAATGCTGAAGACTTGGATGAGAAAGGATGCTCAAGCAAGGAGTATCATCTACATGGCTGTAAATGATTACCTTTTACCTCACATCAGAGGTTTAGAAAGTGCCACAGATGTTTGGAATGCCTTGGAAGAGCATTTCCAAAATACAACTAAGTCAAGGAAGTCCTCACTATGGGCTGAGTTCACAACCTTCAAGAAGAAGAGCTCACAATCAATTTCAGATTATGTGGCAAGGATGAAAGATATTGCAGATAGCTTGGGAGCAGTGGATGAAGATATTGAAGAAGAAAAGTTGGTAAGACAAATACTTACAGGTCTAAGAGGTGATGAGAAGTGGAAGCCTTTTATATTATCCATAGAGTTGTCACTTGATCACTTTACTCCTGACCTTAATCAATTGCTAGGACATATGTTAACCTTTGAGCAGGATCTTAAAGGAGACAATGATAGAAGTACAAGTCAAGCTATGTACTCCAAGGACAAGAAAAAGAATGGCAAAGGAAAGCAATCAAATGATGATGAAGGGAATTCAAATCAAGCCAACTTCACAAAAGGGAAGACAAATTTCAGAGGTAAAGGAAGAGGAGGTAAGAACAAAGATAATGCTAAAACTTGTTGGATTTGTGGCAGAACAAATCATTTGGCAAATGATTGTTGGTATAATAATCAAAATGGAGGATACAACAATCAGAATTATAGTCAAAGAGGTAGAGGAGGCAGAAACCAAAGAGGCAATTTCAGAGGAAGAGGTGGTAGGACATCATATGGTAGAGGAGGTGGAAGAAACTTCCAATCTCAGTCCTACAACAATAATTATTACAATTATGCATCAGATCAGAAGGATGACATGACTCTTATCTTGAATGCAACTCATGAATCAATGGGAGAAGATCAAAGAGTGTTTTATATTGACTCAGGGTGCAGCAACCATCTGAGTGGGAATCTATCCTTGATGACTGATATGGAAGCAAGGGTAAATGGACATACAGTTCAAACAGGTGACAATACCAAACATAAAGTGGAGAGCATTGGATCAGTGAAGACAAAGAGTGGAAGTACACTTCTGAGTAAGGTACTTTATGTTCCTACTATTCCTAAAAATTTGATAAGTGTAGGGCAAATTGTGGAGAAAGGATATGAGGTAAGATTCACAAATGATGGTGTTTATGTACAAGATCCAAATCAGGGATATAGAAACATAATTGCAGGTAAAAAGGAAGGAAGATTGTTCACTCTCAAAGTCCAAGGTAATGTGGGACATGCATTGTTTACCTATGGAGGTCAAAAGGTATCTGAATTAGACCTATGGCATAAAAGGCTAGGTCATTTCAATGAGAGAGCTATAAAGGAGATGTCAAAGAATCAGGTGGTGCTTGGATTGCCAAACATTGAAGGGCAACATATGGTGTACAAGTGTGAAGCTTGTCAATTAGGTAAAGCACATAAAAGTTCTTATAACAAATCAGGGTATAAGTATTCAAACATGCTTGAATTGGTTCATACAGATGTATGGGGTCCCTCAAGGGACTATAGCATAAATGGATCCAGATATTATGTGTTATTTGTTGATGATGCAACCAGGTGGATTACTTTGTATGTAATCAAGGACAAATCAGAAGTCTTTAAGACATTCAAACATTTCCATGCTTATGCAGAAAGGATCACAGGACAAAAGCTAAAGAGGTTAAGATCAGATGGAGGGGGAGAGTATTTCTCAAAAGAATTTGATGATTATTTGTGGAATGCAGGTATCAAAAGAGAAGTAACTTGCAGGTACTCCCCTCAACAAAATGGAGTAGCAGAAAGGAGGAATAGGACTCTTGTAGAGTTTGCAAGAGCCATGATGAAGGAAAAGAATTGTCCAAATTACTTATGGGCAGAGGCCATTAACACTGCAACATACCTTGTGAATAGGTTGCCTTGCAAAGCTTTGGATGGAGGAACCCCTTATGAAGCATGGTGGGGTAAGAAGCCTAGTCTTGATCATTGTAAAGTATTTGGATGTATTGCATATGCTTATGTTCCTTCACAATTAAGACATAAGCTAGAACCAAAAGCAGAGAAGTATGTGTTTATTGGATATGATGATAGACAAATGGGTTACAGGTTGTGGAGTCCATCCACAAAGCAATTTCTTGTTACTAAAGATGTAACATTTGATGAGCAAAACATGTGGTATACAGGATCACCAAATGAGTATGCAGGTGTTGAAGAAATACAAAGGAAAGGAAAGGCAAAGGTAAAAGTATGTGAAGAAATTGTTGATGAAGTTGACTCTAGATGTAGAGTGCAGGATCATGTGGAAGAAGGGCCAAGATTTGATCCAGAATCAAATGAGGCTGAAACTTCAAGAAGTGCAGAAATCAGGAGATCTACAAGAGAAAGGAAAGAGCCTATAAGGTATAGTTATGATACATCTTTCCTAACAACAAAAGATTATGCCTACATTGTGAAAACAGAAGAAGATCCAACCACTTATGAAGAAGCCAAAGGTAAACAGAATTGGGAGAAGGCAATGCAAGAAGAGTATGATGCTCTACTTGAAAATGAAACTTGGGAATTAGTACCAAGACCAAAGAATCAGAAAGTCATTGGATGCAAGTGGGTATATAAAACAAAGAGGTTTGCAGATGGTAAGGTGTCTAGATATAAGGCTAGACTTGTGGTTAAAGGTTATGCCCAAACTTATGGGGTAGATTATGATGAAACCTTTAGTCCTGTTGCTAAGATGTCTACAATTAGGACATTGATTGCTATTACTACTTGCAAGGGATGGAAATTATCACAACTGGATGTGAAGAATGCATTTCTTAATGGTTACATTGCAGATGAAGTATATATGGAGCAACCAGAAGGATTCATGGAATCAATTGGATCAGATTATGTGTGTAAGCTCAAGAGAGCTTTATATGGGTTGAAGCAAGCCCCAAGAGCTTGGAATTACAGATTGGTCAAGTTCTTGAATGAATGTGGTTTTCAAGCATCAAAGGCAGATAGTAGCTTGCTAGTGAAGGCAAGTGAAAATGGATATATTTACATGTGCATTTATGTTGATGATATTATTGTTACAGGAACAGATGCTCAAGGAATCAATGAACTCAATAAGCAAATAGAGAAGGAGTTTAAGATAAGTGATTTGGGAAACTTATCTTATTTTCTAGGAATGCAGATTGTGTATACTCAACATGGAGTATATGTTTCACAAGAGAGATACTTGAAGAATCTTCTAGTCAGGTTTAACATGGAAGATTGCAAGACCTCAACTACACCATTGGAGGTAAATCATAAATTAAGCAGGTATGGAGGTGAAGAGTTCAATGACATGAAGAAATATCAGAGTTTGGTAGGTAGTCTGATTTATGCTACCTTGACAAGGCCAGATCTATCATATGCAGTAGGTGTGTTGTCACAATTCATGCATTGTCCAAAGAAGACTCATTGGATTGCAGCCCAAAGGGTACTCAGATATATCAAGGGAACCCTAAGTGAAGGTTTGTATTATGGTTTCACTTCTGACACAAGAATCAAAGTGTTTAGTGATGCAGATTGGGCAGGTGACTCAGATGATAGAAGGTCTACTCATGGATATCTATGTTATGTTGGAGACAAGTTAGTGTCTTGGTGTTCAAAGAAGCAACACACAGTTGCTTTATCATCCACAGAAGCTGAGTATAAGGGAATGGTAGAAGCTGCAAAAGAAGTGATATGGTTGAAGACCTTGATGAAGAGTTTTGAGTTTGATCATAGTACTCCAATAATTTTTGGAGACAATATGAGTTCTTTGTATTTGGCAGCTAACCCTGTTTTTCATGCCAGGACTAAGCATATAGAGATACAGTATCATTTCTTGAGGGAAAAGGTACTAGATAAAGAGATTGAAGTGATGTACACTCCAACAAAAGAACAAGTGGCAGATATGATGACAAAGAGTTTGGATGGACCTAAGTTACAAAGGTTCAAAGACATGGCAAGTATAAAGAAGACAGAGAAAACCTCAATTGATGATTGAGGGGGAGCTGTTGGTGCATACCAATCACCAATTGAAGGCTTGGAAGATCAAATGATGAAGGAAGAATCAATTCCTAAAGTGTGGAAGAAGATCACAATCAGAGGACAAGAGAAGTGTACACATATGTACATTAGCATAGTCATAGATGACTTAGATCTTTTGTTCAGTAAGAATTATGTACAAATTATCTATAAATACCTTTAGAAAAGTCGGGGCATGTATGAGAGCACATGAGAGCATATGTGACAATAGTCATATGTCAAGAATGAGGGAGATAGAAGTCATGAGATAGAGGAAAGTGAATTTGAGTTAGCTCTCATCACTCAGTTGTATTTTCTCTGAGTAAATGAAAAATTTTGCGCCCGATGTTTCTGCGTGTTCTCCTTCTACAGTAGATCAATTGTGGAATGCTTTTGTACAAGTCTAAGTTGAGAGTTGCTTGACCTCTGTGCAAAGTTTCAGCTTCCAATTGTAATCAGGCTGAGTGAATTAAGTGTAGGAACATTCATATGTGAAGTGTATTCACTGGTTCCTAAAACAGGCACATATTTCGAAGTCAATGTTTTGATCATTTCTCCTAGCACAGTTTAAAGTTTTGCATGAGTGAAGGCTTAATCTTTAAGTTGGAAGATAAGCTACTTATGTCTAGAAGCATTTTGTAAAACGGGTTCTATTCAAGGAGAACCAAGTCTTAAAAGTTACAGGTGTAAAGTCGACTGTTTTGGATAACAGTTTCTGACATAGGTAACTTGAGAAGTTGATTTCTCAAGCTACACTTAATCTTTTGGAGTAATTCAACTTGGAATAGTTGCGCAATCTCTAGGAGATGATTCGTACAAAGTTTCATAAAAAACTTTACAGATTTGATAGGTCAATGTTGAGAAATAGTGAAGCAGACTTTTCTGTGTATCACCTTCTTCACAGATTTGTTAATTTTTGGTAATTAGCAATTGATCCTCTAAATTAGTGGAGTGTTTGACTTACTCTTGGTATAGAGGTGCTCTAATCACAAGAGTAAGTTGTTCTTTTGGAGATTAACACTCTCCATCAGTTCCTAGGTATGACTGAGTCCTCATTTCGTACCATGACCATGGGTGCTCTCATACAAGTAGACTTAGCTTCCCATGGGCCTGTGAAGTGGGGTAATTCTTGTAGAGAGTTAGACTCAAAGTCTAATCTTTCCTGAGATTGGGTGCTCTCCTTCTCCTCATAAATGGATGGGATGTCTTGTGGGAATTGGTTGTGTGCATCATCCACAAGTTCAATGGGAGGAGGGACTTCACTTTCTTTAGTCCATTTGTCTTCTTGAATCTCTCGTAGGAATTCTGCTGTGAACCGATTCATAGAAGATGATGTGTCTGGCTCCGTAGAGTTAGGCACATAGGCTTCCGGTGCAGAAAGACCTTCCCTTTCACTTGCCTTGTCCTTGTGTTGAGAGGCGGGTTCCTTTTCTGATTGTGCAATTAGCCTCTCTATTCTTTCTAACAGTCCTTCAAAGTGCAGCTGCGTCTTAGCTGAACTAGAGATATTAAAGAGGCGACTAGCTTCAAACATGGTTTGAGCCAGCTCCACCATCTTAGCACAAATTTTAGTTCGTTCAAGCTCTAATTCTGCTCTAGGGTAGCACTTTTCATGATCAGTTACGTTTGGCCCTACTTGGATCCTGGCTTGATATGCTTTGAGCATCATGTTTAGGTCCTCGGGAGTGGGATCTGCTAGGACTGATCCTACTCTAGGGGGTGGTGGGATTAGGTGAGGCGGGTTGGAAGGTGGCGGGTCGGATGGAGTTGGGAATGGTGGAGGTGGAGTAGTGTGAGAGGGAGTTTGAGATGTGAGTTCGGTTATCCTGGCTCTCGTTTCTCTTAGGCTTTCCTCAAGTTCACTCATTTTCTTTGCCCATTGTCTCTTCATTCTTTCACGACTATCTCTCCAAGCTCTAGTCCTCTTCTTTGTCATGCTCTCCGTTTCACTAACATCTGGGCTCTTTTCCTGGCCTACGCTTTGGTTCTGTTGCAAGGCTTGGGCTCTAGTGATCACTTGCATTGGCGTGGTGGACGTCACACTTCCTGTGGAGTCTACAACTAACCCTACGACATTGATAGGAGTGATTTTCGGCATATTATTAGGATTCTTTGGGCAGTCTCGTAAAAGGTGCTCCTTTCCACAATCTTGGCAAAAGCCTTGAATTGTCACTGACTGGGGTTGTGTAGGTGGAGGTAAGGGGCAATCACGAATGAGGTGATCTCCCTGACATCTGTAGCATGGCCCTCTAGGGAATGGGGGTCTTACCTGCCTAGGTTGGGGTCTAGAGTTAGGGTTTGTGTACATTACATTGGTGTACTCTGGCTCCCAACTAGGTTCACTTGGTTCTCGACTGTAGTAGGACTCACCATGTTCAGGAGATTGCATGTAGTAGGCTTGGGGGCTGTCAATATGCCTCGAATCAAAGCTATGGTCACTCGGGTCACTTTCAGAAAGCAATGGTGTTACAGGGACTATAGCTCTATTCAGGTTCTCTTCTACAGCTGCATATTTTACTGGGATCACATTAGTAGGAACAGGTGGTTGTTGTGCTAGCACTGGCTGGGGTCTCAGTTGGGCCTGATATTGCAGTTGTTAATTTTGCTGGGGCCTAGTATACTGTTGTGGTGGGTATTGACTCTGGTATCTGCCTTGTTGAGGGTATGGCTGAGGGTAGGTTTGCCTAATAGCTTGCTTATTGTATGGGCAGTCTTGTGCGGTGTGATTTGTGTATCTTCGTTCTATGGTGCAGTACTGGCTACTAGGATTTACTTGGGGTTGAGCCATAATGGGACATACATTTGCCACATGGTCACCTCCACAAGTATAGCATCTTTTCATTGGGGAAAATCTTGGGATCTGTTTGCTAGTGACACCTAATTTCTGAGCTACTTTCTCTGCAAGTTCCTCAATTGATGTGGATTGCGAGGAAGAGAGGCTAGAGGCACTATCTGAGTCTTTGTAGATTTTGGAAAGCTCTAGTTCTTCCCCTAGGTTATCCTCGATGTCAATGCACATGCGTACACACTCTTCTATGGTCCTAGGGTCCTTCAAGTACACATATGATCTCAATTTGGTACTTAGCAATCCATCCAAGAACAAAGCCACTTGCTTAGCTAGCGTGGGTAACTCAGGGACAGGGCATCTCTCTAAGTATTGCCTAAATCTTCTTCCAGCAAGTCTCACAGTTTCCTGAGGGGTTTGCTTGAAGCTGTGAATCAGCGAGGAAGTGTTATGTCTTATGCCACTTTTAGAGAATTTGATAATGAATGCCTCTAGAAGTTGGTCTATGCTCCTGAACTGCCTCTCGTTTAGTGGCTGAAACCATGTTAGGGCAGTGTTCCTAAGGGTTAGACCAAAGGCATTGTACTGTGTGAACAGATCTTCAACTTTTTCAACCCTCAAGACTTGCCTAAACTCAGCCACATGATCGTATGGATCTCCAATGCCATCAAAGTAGTTCTTCATGGACTTAACTAGCTGAGTCGGTCTCAAAGTCCTTGTGTGCTCTCTAGGTCGTGGTAGAGGGAACTCATCCGCATTTCTTTGATTCCTTGGAGCTCTAAGTACCTCAGGTTCCACTCTATTTGTTTCCGTCCTCGTTCTTTCTCTGCCCCCTGGGTTGGCAAAGCTTACTTATGGCCTATCTCTACTTCTGTCTCTTTGAGTTCCATGAGCTTGGGATGTTCCAGCTCTAGGGTGACCATAGGACACGTTTGATCTTGGTTGGGGGAAAACGAATTCACCCTTCCAAGTATAAGCATGCCTGTCATGTTCTGTAACCACAAAGATCCTCTCTGAAGCATGATCTAAGTAGGTCACTCTGCCTGGGCTATCAGGATCTTTAAACTCATAGATCATGATTGACCCTACATCACTTGGCCTATCAGATTTATACCTCCAAAAGGCTTCATCGGTCTCTTGGTTTAAGAGCAGATCTATGCTCTTGTTATCCTGGGGAAGCCACTTTGGCGTGATAATCCTAGTGAGAACTGATTTGCCTCGAGGGGTTCTAGGTTCCATACCCATGTTTCCTTGCTCTAGGTCACCCATGTCCGTTTCTGGAATCACATTTCCGAATTCATCTGTCCTATCTAGGTGGCTGGTGACTACGTATATGGTTCCTTCTTTGTCCAGGTATGCTCCATTTTCAAACTTGACAGCTGGGTGTTCTAGTCCAATGGATTGGTTCGGGTTTTTAATCTGGGCCACAGATCTTTCTAGGCCGTCCTCATAGATGCTTGCACCTAATCGGTTGGTCCTAATGTATTCCAACTGCGTCTTGTAAGGGCCTTCCACCCTATACAGATATGGCGCTCTTGAACTTCTTGTAGGTCTGTCCATACCTTGAGACATCTCTGATTCACTAATCTCAGAGCTAGGGTAATGCGAGTGGTGGCTCAACTGCTGGGCCCAAGACCTAGCAGTATGATTAATGCTAGCCTCTGAAGACCTAAGACTTTGTCTTTCTCTTACTAGATGTCGTCCCGATCTAAGGTTCATATGCCTGTTTAAGTAGACCAATTTTGTGCCCAAAGTACAACCTCGTTACCGATCAATTGGTGTCAGTCACTTGATTCTTTTTTAGTATGTTATTGTGTTTACGATCTTGTCTGGAATCACATCGTCAGGAATACTTGAGTATTTGTCGTATTTTAAGTTGATCGTTCCACTTAAATTCTTTTCCTTTAAAGTTCTCGGTCACACACAAGTTATCTCTTGAACTTGATTTCTTAGATAGTCTTTGACTTGTTTTGCACCTATCGTTGCCCTGACTTACTCCTAGCACTACTCGAGCTTAGCCTAAGCTAAGAATTGACAAAGGGAGTTGAGAATATTCCGACCTTTCTTGCTGATCCCTTGCTTTATGATGCTCAAGAACCCGGTTCTCAAGCTTGCAAAGAAATCCTTGCTTTGGACGCTCTCAATTGCTCTTAATGGACCTGTGAAAGTCCCAAAAATTAGCTCAAGATTCAAATTCAAATGACAGACAGATCACGTTCATGCATGTAATTTAGATATCAATCACGTCCCCTGTCTCTATTGCTAACAATTCTAGGTGTCTCTTGGTTTTGCTCCCTCTAGGTATGATAATTGATACACAGGATTTTTCTCAAGACACACTTGTATGGACCTCACAAATCACTTATTGCTAGACCAATTATGCCCAAAAACTATCCCCAAATCTTGGAAAAAAACCCTAAATTTTTTGGTCGAAAAGCCTGTCAATCGCGATCGACAGGTCTGTCAATCGCGATTGGCAGAGGTGTCCGTCGAGGCCTGTCGGTCGCGATCGACACGTCAATCGCAATCGACAGCGTCAATCGCGATCAACAGAGTCGATCATGGGTCCTGTCAATCGCGATCGACACATTTTCTGGGTTTTTCGCTGTAAATTCAATCGATCGAGGCTGTGTCCATCGCGATGGACACGTGGCTACGTGAAAAAGTCAATCAATCGTTGAAATTCAGTCGGTCGCGATTGACAGGGTCCTATGTGGCAGTCAGTTAGTCGTGGGGTCTGGCGGTCGCGATTGACAGATGTTGTCGATCGTGGCTGTCGATCGCGATTGATGGTGTCAGTCGCAAATGACAGATAAACATGGAATTTTTCAATTTTGTTTAGTGATTTGGAATGTGCTCTTTGTGCTTATCATTATGGTGCACTTAGTTTTACCAATTGGTCGAATTTTCTGTCGATCGCGATCGACAGAGGTCGATGACACAGAGACAGTTTCTGAGTTTTCTGTACCTGCGCAGCGTGCTGGAGGGGATGATACAACTGGATCCTGTAAGAAAACTCAACAAACATGCAAAAACAATGCACACAATATTTCTCTCTCGCTCTCTCTCACAAGTGGAATGAGGGAAATGCGGTGGAGAAGGTGATATGGTAAAAAAAACTGAAAATTTTCGCGATGATGGAGATAGAGATGGAGATCGGATATGGTGAGGATGATGATGGTGATGATGGTGATGAGGTAAGAAAGAGAAAAATAAGAAGAGTGAAGAAATTACCTACAATTCCAACGTCTCAAATCTACGTCTTACCATCACACGCTCGTCCTCAAAGCTCAATCCCCGGCAACGGCGCCAAAATTTGGTGTAGCTCAGTGATGAGTAGCACCTCCTTTAATGTCAATCGGGGAAGACGTGAGGATGGTATGATGACCTCGAGCAAGTGAAGGCACAAGTGCGTGAGTGCAAAGCACACCAACATGCACACACATACACACACGCGCACACAAGGCAAGACAAAGAGTGAGAAGCAATGGAGTTCTTTAGATTACTTTCAAAAAGCTCATACAAGTTTAGATCAATTACAAGCTCTCCCCAAAAATGAGCTCTCTAGCTCTATTTATAGTTTTTGACTAGGTTTTGGCCGTGTCCAGACCTAGTGTCCAGCCTAGTTAAAAATTAGGTTCTAGGGCCTATTTGAAAACTCAAACGAAGTCTAAAAATTATGAAAATTGGTAGGTAGCTACTTCGAATGCTCCTCAAGCTCAAGGACTCCTTGGCTTGCACAAAATGGAGCTACAAAAATATGAAATGGTATCTACAATGGCTTTTAGTGATGAAAACCACTATTGTTGTAGGGATTTCTTCTAATGATTTGACATACATATCTTCGAGCTCCCTACTTGCTCCTTCTCCTTGTGTGTCCCCTTCTTTGATATGCTTTAGTGTCCTGAGAAAATATTGGCCTACTTGCCAGATCGTCGTTGACTACTCTGTCTGCTTATGCTTTCTCTTCTCTCTGACTCCCTTCGTAAGCTTCCTTGCCTTGTGAGTCCTTCAGTTCCAACAGACATGTACGAGGTATAATAACATAATGAGTATGAGAAATATTATCATCATCATCATCGAGCAAGTATTCTTGTATATCAATAGTAATTTGATTTTGTATATGGTTTTTAAATAAAATAATGACATTAATTTATAGAAAAAATACATACCCAAGCATTATCATGTTGACCATGTGGTGGTGCATGCTTAAAAGTACCATACTCTGCTTCATGTTCAATACATTCCAATCATGGTCTTCCATACGTGCCATAGCAAGAGTTACACCAACATATAATATGATCTTGATAATAAAATTCATCATAATTCCTATCGGAGGACACATGTGAAGTCATTGCATGGGTAGGAGGTGGTGGAGTGCCCTCATATTGATCAGAATCTGATTATAACAAAAAAAAAGATCAGTTATGTATCTATCAAATATATTTAAAATTAAAAGTTTGATAAACTTACAGTATATAGTTCTTGCATGATTAAGAGATGGTGGTGGAGTTCCATTTGATTGATCAAAATCTACAAATAATGGTATTAGATATTAATAATCTGATTATTTACATACATAAACATTCACATATACATATTTACACATACACACATTTACACATACATACATATTCACATATACACAAATACACATTATTGTGGGATAAATGCATGTATTTTGTATGAATGCGTGTATATGCATGCATGTGTATGTGTGTATGTATATATGTGGATATGTATATTGTGTGTTTATGTTACATGTATGTATATGTGTATATGTATGCATATATGTATGTGTATATGTTTGTGTGTATATGTGTATGTGTATGTGTGTGTATATATGTGTATGTATTTTGATTCTTGTTTTTTGTTTGAGATTAAAATAACAGGAGATATTGTATGGTGGAAAAAAATAAGAGGTGACCTAACATACCACCTGATACATGGCAATTTTTTCATAGACAGCTACATCTTCAAGAGTCATTTCCTCAACAAAAGGTATACAAATTCATAGTTTATATTTATAATTCTCATATGTTTTATTAATTTTTTACCTTTAATTTATGTATTTCTTTTTTCTTTAAATAAACAAGCTACTGCAAAGAAGAGAGTTGAGTCGGACCACACATCGCACTTAGGCCAAATGGGCCATCATGGTTTTATAGCTACATTTGTAAGTATATGTGTTATTGTAAGTATATTTTTTATTTTAGTTAAAATGCAATAAACTAATCTTTTTTATTTGTTTCAATGCAATGAAAGGATTATGGTCGATATCCTACGAAACATGAGATCGAGTATGCTACGCATTTTGGATATCGACGTTTGAGCCAGTATATACGAGATCATCCAGATGCATATGTGAGTATTATTAAATTTTATATAATTATTTTTTTTATGGATGTTCTAATTGTTTTACTTATTTATGTTTGTTATATGTAATACAGGAGTATTATGGAGAGGCAAATATGGATGAAGTGGAGAGACAAACACATGAGGGACGATCTCGATCGTCACAGGGTGCTCACATAGATACATCGGATCATGCAGATGATCAAGATGATGATGATGAGGATGATGATGATGATGATGGTGATGATGATGATGATGATTAGGATTCTTGATTATGACATTGGATATGTATATATATATATATATATATATATATATATATATATATATATATATATATATATATATATATATATATATATATATATATATATATATATATATATATATATATATATATATTGTTCATTTCAGTTATGTTTTGAATTGTGTGTATGGTATTAAGTAACGAAAAGTCTTGTTCTATTGATTTTTATTATTGTTAAGATTAAGCATGTGTTTTATTACTTTAATTATATAATTCATTCATATTTATGTGTGCTTTTGTGTATATAAAATGTATATATGCACATGTAGGTATATATCTATATGTGTAAGTGTGTCTATATGCATGTATATGTATATATGTATCTATGTATATATGTGCATGTATGTATGTGCATATGTATATGTGTATATGCATGTATCTGTATGTGCATGTGTAAGTTTATATGCATATGTATGTGTATGTGCATGTGCATGTGCATGTGTATGTGTGTATACATATGTATGTATGTGCATGTATATGTGTGTAATATGTGTGTGCACTATGTGTGTGTATATGTATGTATGTACATATGTATATGTGTATATGCATGTATGTGTATATGCATGTATGTGCATGTGCATGTGTAAGTGTATATGTGTATGTATGTGTATGTGCATGTGCATGTGTATGTGTGTGTATATGTATGTATGTGCATGTGCATGTGTAAGTGTATATGTGTAGAGGAGGTACTGGGGTATCCGCTTTTAACAAAGGTAGAGAATGCAGATTAAACACGTCCAGTACGTCACCTACTCAAGGGGGGTTCTCTTTAGGGAAGTATACCCTTTAACACTTCTGTGAGCAGGTAAATAACAATTTTTGCATAGCAATGTGAATACTTCTGGAAAGGTATATATACCACAAGTGACCAAGGAGAACCATACACTTCTTGATTCGACTCAAATGGTTACAAATAAAATCCGTCAAAGGAAGACTCAAAACTAATGCTCAGAGCTTCCTGGCACTTCATGTAGAAAGACACAGCTCAATACAAGCGAATGAGAATTTCTCTAGAAGATCAGAATTACAATATTGCTATCCCGATTGAAGAATCCAAGTCACTCTCTTACTCTATGGTGCTCATAGCCCTCCACTGGGAAGCCCAAGCTCTGTATTCACTCCCACCCAATGAAGTAACACCCGATGAGGTAACCCAAATGAGCACAAATCCCTTGATTTTATAGGCCCCAATAGGCCAAGAGCCTTGCCGAATCCTCACGTCCATTGATCATGCGCCGGTTGAATGCCCAAAATTGGAGGGTAGGTCAAATATTCCCTTGATTTGAATTGGATCCCCAAAGATAGGTAGTCGTCGTGAATGGTTGGCGGCCACTTTTACTCTTGTCAATACACTTTTACCATTGCACCTTTGTCTTGAGCCTTCCACTGCCCGCATGATGTGCGAGACCCAATCTTGCTTTTGATTCATTGTACTTCTGTACCCATGTTCATCCTGAGAAAAGCTCCTTCATGATTGGCTTAGATGTCATTTTCTTCTATGCTCTGCATGCTCCTCACAACCCAGTGTTTTCTGACAGGTGTGTGCATGTATGAATATGTGTGTGTAGGTGTATGTGGGCCTATATGTGGGGTGAGAGGGTATGTGTGTGGGGATGCATGTGTGTATGTGTTGGTGTGTGTGTGTGTGAGTATACGTGTATGTATGTGTGGATGTGAGTGAGCATGTGTGTGGGTATATTGATATCACTGTGAAAGATCACATAATGCATGTGTGTCCGCATCTAAACCCATATCAGGGGCATCCATATGCGACTTGTTAGTGTGAACACAATTGAGGTGAACACTACATGTGTGTGTGAGCGTGGTATGTGCATGAGTATGGGTGTGGGAGTTCATGTGGGTGTGTGTGTAAGCCGGTGTGTATGCGTGTGTTTGAGGATGTGTGTGAATGTGTGTGCGGGTGAGGAGGGAGTGTGTGTGTGCGGGTGAGGAGGGAGTGTGTGTGTGCGGGTGAGGAGGGAGTGTGTGTGTGCGGGTGAGGAGGGAGTGTGTGAGGGGCGGAGGTGGGTGAGGGGCGGGGGCGGAGGCGGAGTGAGAGGGTGAGTGTGGGCGGGGGCGGAGGCGGAGGTGGGTGAGGGGCGGGGGCGGAGGCTGAGTGAGAGGGTGAGTGTGGGCGGGGGCGGAGGCGGAGGTGGGTGAGGGGCGGGGGCGGAGGCGGAGGTGGGTGAGGGGCGGGGGCGGAGTGAGGGGGGGGGAGTGTGGGAGTGTGCGTGGGGCGGAGGTGGGTGAGGGGCGGGGGCGGAGGCAGAGTGAGAGGGTGAGTGTGGGCGGGGGCGGAGGCGGAGGTGGGTGAGGGGCGGGGGCGGAGGCGGAGTGAGAGGGTGAGTGTGGGCGGGGGCAGAGGCGGAGGTGGGTGAGGGGCGGGGGCGGAGGCGGAGTGAGGGGGTGAGTGTGAGCGGGGGCGGAGGCGGAGGTGGGTGAGGGGCGGGGGCGGAGGCGGAGTGAGGGGGGGGAGTGTGGGAGTGTGCAGGGGGCGGAGGTGGGTGAGGGGCGGGGGCGGAGGCGGAGTGAGAGGGTGAGTGTGGGCGGGGGCGGAGGCGGAGGTGGGTGAGGGGCGGGGGCGGAGGCGGAGTGAGGGGGTGAGTGTGGGCGGGGGCGGAGGCGGAGGTGGGTGAGGGGCGGGGGCGGAGGCGGAGTGAGGGGGTGAGTGTGGGCGGGGGCGGAGGCGGAGTGAGGGGGTGAGTGTGGGCGGGGGCGGAGGCGGAGTGAGGGGGGCGGAATGAGGATGGCGGGGGCGGAGGGACATGGCGGGGGGCGGAATGAGGGTGGCGGGGCAGAGGGGGTAAGGCGGAGGTGAGGAGGGCTAGAAGGAGGGGGTCTAGCGGGGGGTTTGGCAGAGGTGGGTGGGGGAGGAGAGAGAGAAGGGAGGGGGAGAGAGAGGGGAAGAGAGACAGGGAGAAGAGAAAAGGGGAGGGAAGAGAGAGGGGAAACGAGGGGGAGAGAGAGAGAGAGAGAGAGAGAGAGAGAGAGAGAGAGAGAGAGAGAGAGAGAGAGAGAGAGAGAGAGAGAGAGAGAGAGAGAGAGAGAGAGAGAGAGAGAGAGAGAGAAGAGAAAGGGGAAGAGAGAGAGAGAGGAAACGAGGGGGAGAGAGAGAGAGAGAGAGAGAGAGAGAGAGAGAGAGAGAGAGAGAGAGAGAGAGAGAGAGAGAGAGAGAGAGAGAGAGAGAGAGAGAGAGAGAGAGAGAGAGAGAGAGAGAGAGAGAAAGAGAGAGAAATAGAGAGAGAAAGAGAGATAGATGAGAAAGTGAGAGGCCGGAAAACAAATCAACCGAATTGGAAGCAAATCTGACTGCATCTGAGAGCTTTCCTCCACATCAGAATGCCAAGAGCTCTAACCTCTACAGACCCCCACATCAAGCTTTTGCACCGTCTCGGTGCAATTTCTTCCTTATTCTGCTTATTTCAAGAGATCTAGTTATACTGCAATTACTGAAAAAACATGATATGTACAAAGGGTGTAATGCTTCCATTTTGACCTAGTTCAGATACTTCTTCACCCGGGAGATGTTGACAAGGGGCATCCTTTTACCCTGCAGATCTTCCAGATGCACTGCACCATGTGGCAATACCTTGATAACCTTATATGGTCTTGTCCATTTGGGTGCCAATTTAGTTGGAATTGGTGGGATTTGATGCACTAAAACCATGGACCCTTCTTGAACTTCATTGGATCTCAGAAACCTGTCGTGCAATCTCTTGCGCTCTTCTTGTGTCACCAGAAGTTTTTGCATTGCTCCTTCTCTGTATTCTTCTAATGCCACCAATCTCTGAATGGGGGGTTCAATTCCAATGGTTTTGATTTCCATTTCCTTTCTGATAATAAACTCGAATGGTGCCAATGCCTCTTTTCCATATACTAACCGAAATGGAGTTTCGCCTGTGGTTCCCCTCTTCGTGGTTCTGAAAGCCCAAATTGCACCGATCAATGCTAGCGGCCAAGAGCTTTGATGATCGAAAGATAATTTGCGAAGCAATCCAATCAAAATCTTATTGGAACTCTCTGCTTGGCCATTTGCCCTGGGGTAGTAGGCACAAGATTTTTTATGGAAGATTTTGTACCTGTCAAATATAAACTGGAGCAATTGATTCACAAAATGTGTGCCCCTATCACTAGTAATTTCCAGTGGGCAACCAAATCTTGAGAAAATACGTTTATACATAAATTTAGCTACTGTTAAAGCCGTGCAGTCCACAGTAGCTTTAGCCTCTATCCATTTAGTGGCATAGCATGTGGCCATCAAAATATACTTTTTTCCTCCAGGTTGACCAGTTGGGCTAATTGGCCCTATGAAATCAAGACCCCATCGTTCAAATGGGAGCCATCCTGTAGATATGACCAATGGTTGGAAATTCAATCTGGTTGGCGCGGGAGCACACCTCTGGCAGATGTGGCATCCTTTAGAAAACTTGATTGCATCCTTGAAAATATGAGGCCACCATAAACCTTTGTGGATGATTCTATGAGCCAATTCTTCCCCCTTTAGATGTCCTTCACTGTGTACAGCCTCCAGCAGAAGATTTACCTCCTCTGGATAGACACACCTTCTCAATATATCATCTTGACAGTATTTATATAAATTCCCATTTATAAGAGAATATGCTTTGGTTTTTAGGAGCAATCTTCTCTTTTCTACAGGTGTCAAGTGCTCTGGGATCTTTCCAGTAGTCAGAACATGGAGAATTTCATCATACCAACCAGTCCGAACTGCTACTAGAAAAAGATTGCTATCCACCAATTCATCATTAATACCTGTTGCCTTTTTGCTCATTGCCGTCTTGGACAATTGATCTGCCATGTAGTGCTCTTTCCCTGGCTTAATATGAATATCGAAATCAAATTCTTGGAATAACAATAGCCATCGCCAAACCCTTCCAGCTACTCTGGGCTTGTTAATCACGTACTTCAAAGGCTGATGATCAGTTATGACAATAAAATGCACACCTAAGAGGTAATGCCGAAATTTTTGAAGAGAGAACACGATGGCCAAACCTTCCCTTTCGGTAGTGCTGTAGTTTCTTTCTGCTGTGGTAAGCAATCTGCTAGCATAGACAATAGGTTGGTCTACCTT
Source organism: Ceratopteris richardii (assembly GCA_020310875.1). Taxonomy (NCBI): domain Eukaryota; kingdom Viridiplantae; phylum Streptophyta; class Polypodiopsida; order Polypodiales; family Pteridaceae; genus Ceratopteris; species Ceratopteris richardii. The sequence goes on from CM035418.1 coordinate 119,982,637, forward strand.
ATGTGATGATGGTTGAGCCAAGACTGCTCCAACTGCCTGAAGACTGGCATCTGTATGTACATGGAACTCTAATGACCAATTATGAACAGTTAAAAGTGGGGCAGTACATAGTCTTAACTTTAATTCGCAAAATGCTTTCTCAGCTTCAGGAGTCCATGAGAAAGGGACGTTCTTACTTGTAAGCCTGGATAAAGGCTTAGCTATTTCCGAATACATTCTGATAAATCGTCTATGATATCCTGCATGGCCCAAGAAACTTTGCACTTCCTTTGGGCTTTGTGGAATTGGCATGGAAAGGATAGCAGTGATCTTTGCCGGATCAACCGTTATCCCTTCAACTGATACTATGTGGCCTAGGAGAGTGCCTTTGGTCACCAAAAAATGACATTTAGCAGGATTCAACTTCAACCCTGTTTTGAGACACTGCTCAAAGATTTCCTTTAGATTATCCAAATGGTTATTGAAATCTTGAACTATTGCCCTCTTGTCTGTTCCTGAAAATACTGAAAAATCATCCATAAAAATGCGCAGAAATGAGGTTAACCATTTCCCTAGTATGAGATACATAGTCCTATTGAAAGATGCTGGTGCATTCTTCAAGCCAAAGGCCATACGGGTATAAACATATGTGCCCCATGGAGTAACAAAAGCCGTCTTATCTCTATCTTCAGGATGAATGGCTATCTGATTGTAGCCGCTGAACCCATCAAGAAAACTGTATAGAGAGTGTCCAGCTACTTCTTCAAGCACCTGCTCTGTGAATGGCTGAGGAAAGCCATCTTGAATAGTTACCTTATTCAAGGCACGAAAATCAACGCATACTCATATTTTGCCGTTTTTCTTTGGTACAATGACCATGGAAGAAAGCCATCGTGAGTGTTCTACAGGAATAATAATGCCTGCCTCTTCCAGTTTTGTTATTTCTAGCTTTACTGCTTCTGCATACTTTGGATTAAGTCAGTAAGGTCTACTTCTTGCAGGTGAAGCTCCTTCCACTAAGGGTATTCGGTGTAATCCAAGCTCCTCTGGTATCCCTGTTAAGTCTTTATAGGACCATGCAAAGACATCTTTATAGGCAAAAAGTAGGGAGGTTACCTTCTGCAATAAAGAGGGATAGTGCCATAACCAAGCAGCCAAGTGAACTATATGAGGATTCTCTTCATCACCAAGATTTACTTCTTGAACAAACTTTTCAGGATTGGACTTACTTGAAAATTCATCCCCATTGTATGCAGGAGCAGAGTTCAATTTATGATCCACAATCTGTTCCTTGATCCATCCTAAAGGTATATTTGAGAATGGAAGTTCTTGAAGGTCACACTTAGCTTCCTCTGATGCAGGCACAACTTTGTCACTTTCTGGTCCTGCAAGCATAAAATCATCTGATTCCTCGTGTTTACCTGCCTTTTCCCTACATACCATCTTAGTGGCGCTAAGTGTTGAATTTTGATTATTTGACTCAATTAGAGATTTCTGTCCTTCAGGAGGTGCCTGCAAAAGATAAGCTTGACTTCCTTGCTTACTCTTTTCTATTTTGTTCAAGTGAAGAACATCAGTTTTTCCCTCTTCCCGTCCTCCTTGTGTTGCTTCAGCAAAGTCCTCATTTACTTCACATATCTCTACTGTGCAGCATTCTGCACTTCCCATCATCCAATTTAATAGAGCATCATCTTCTGAAGGCATTACCTGGGTTTCCATTGCATATCCAGTAGCCTTGTTGATGTCTGATCCTTCTTCCAAATGTAACTGTAAATGATTGTTAGTACTTGTGGAAATCCATAACTTGTTCTTTCCCCAATCCTGTAGAGCCTTTGCTTGCCTTAACCAATGCCTTCCCAAGAGTAGAGGGTATGAGGTCTCTTGTGGCAGGGCTGTAACGACAAAGTCTAAAACAAAATGACAACCCTACACTATCATAAGTACCTTTTCGACAATGCCCACTGGTGCAACCCGACGTTGATCTGCTAAGGTGACTGTGAAGGGTGCTGCCTTTGTGGGATTCAGCCTTAGTTTCCTCATAGTGAAATTAGGCATCAAATTGATGCCAGAACCTCCATCTATAATAACACCTGCTAGAGCTTCATCCTTGATGAAAACGGATAATCTTGAGCTCTGATAATCAGCCAAGGGTGCAGGAGGAAAGTCCACCATAAAACCATCTATGCTAGGAGGTGGGCACAAGCATGCAGAATGTATAATCTTCAGCAGATCACTTCTTACTTTAGGATCTATCTTTATGAGTTGATACAGGCTAATCTTATGATGAATACCTTTCAAAATTTCTTCAATGTTCACTTCTTGCTTGCCTTCAGAAGTACTTGTTGGTTGATCTTTTAGCAAAGTAGTCGCCCTCTCATAAGCTTCTTCCATTTCTTCTTGGTCCTTCCATCCCACCCTCTTTTCTACAACTCTATCTTTGAGTCCTTGTTGTTCCTCCTTTTGGGCTACTGCCGCTTGCCTGGCTCTGGTCATCATTGGCATGGATGAAGATGAAACAACATAAGATTGAGCGGTCATACCTTCTACTGGTGGGGAGACTGCAATCATGTGAATTGGAGTCGGACGACCTCTTGGGCAATCTCTGGTGTAGTGATCCTTAGCATCTGGACAGTGCTGACAAGGGGGTGCATCCTCTGGAAGAGAACACCTATTCTGCATATGGCCATACTCCCCATAGCGGTAACACATTAGGGGCCTATTGTATCTAGGCTTCGCAGGCTGATTCTCTTCTCTATTAGCTGTATGTGAGGTGCTAGCATAATATGAATCTAAAACTTGATGGTTACCTCGTTGTTGCGCTCCTTTGAGGTAGTAGCAGTCTCTAGCTTCATGACCATCTTTGCCGCAGAATTGACAACTGACCTTGTTAGGACAATTACCATTGGAATGTCCACTATTGCTACATATTGTACACCAAACCTGTCTTCGTATGTCCTGTGTGGTTCGCAAATCTTCGAGCTCACGACGAAGTTGAGCTACTTCATCAACAGTGTGGGGTGGGGGCAGCGACACAACCTTCTCTTCTTGGCGACTTCGCTGCATTCTTAAGGCTTCCAACTCCTTCCTGAGTTGCTCGATGGGATCCAAGTCCGATGCATAATTTGCTTGGGCCTCCCCTTCAAAATGTAGTCTAGCCTCCTCAATGCGCGATGCAGTTGCAACAAAATCATCAAGTGTTGCATCCAATCTCAAAGATTCACGAAGCTTCTACTGAGATGACTTGGGCAGAGCTTTCTCAATCCATTTTTTTACTAAGAAATCACCTGGAGCATGTGGCAGACGTGAAACAAGTGCTTTTGTTCTAGTGTGAAGTTCGGGGAAAGATTCACCTGATCTCAATTTTAGGTTCTCCAGTTGATCTAGCGCTCTTTCAGAGGAGTTGCTTGGTCGGAATGTCTGCGAGAATGCCGTCTTCAGTGCCTCCCATGTAGCGAAGTGTCCATCTGCATATTGACTGTACCATTTGTCTGCAAGGCCTTCCAATGTAGATGGGAAGAGTACCAACATTGCATCTTCTCGGTTCTGCAATCCTCGTCCGCGGCATAATGAGATGAATCTCCTCACGTGGTCGTCCGCATCCTCATAAGCCAATCCCTTAAATGTAGGGAACTTGATGTTCAACCTAGAGAGTAAATGAGAAAGTTCCTCCATGGGCACTGGTGCTTCTTCTGAAGTTCAGAGGAAAAATCCAACGTCCTCCTCAGTTTTTCTTTTGAAAGCGGGGTTGAAGCCAAATCAATGGACAAATTTAAGGGTAGAGGGGTACTAGCCGAAGGTAGAGCTGACTTCTTGAGGCTCTTTTGTACACGAAGGGGCTCTCTGTCTGCCGGAGTGTGGGTCATGTACCCACTCACAGAATGCAAAAATCGAGAAATTAATGCAATGACAATTATATAGTGCACACTAGATACCTCCCACAAAAATGCAAGGTCCCACCGTGCGTGCCAAACTATAGAGGAGGTACTGGGGTATCCGCTTTTAACAAAGGTAGAGAATGCAGATTAAACACGTCCAGTACGTCACCTACTCAAGGGGGGTTCTCTTTAGGGAAGTATACCCTTTAACACTTCTGTGAGCAGGTAAATAACAATTTTTGCACAGCAATGTGAATACTTCTGGAAAGGTATATATACCACAAGTGACCAAGGAGAACCATACACTTCTTGATTCGACTCAAATGGTTACAAATAAAATCCGTCAAAGGAAGACTCAAAACTAATGCTCAGAGCTTCCTGGCACTTCATGCAGAAAGACACAGCTCAATACAAGCGAATGAGAATTTCTCTAGAAGATCAGAATTACAATATTGCTATCCCGATTGAAGAATCCAAGTCACTCTCTTACTCTATGGTGCTCATAGCCCTCCACTGGGAAGCCCAAGCTCTGTATTCACTCCACAGAGTGACTCCCACAGTAGACTTGAAACCACCAAGAGCAAGAAAAAGACTTCTGCACGAATCCTTCGTCAATGTAACTCTAAAAAAATGTACCCAAAAGTGTGTGTATAGTGTACTCCCAGTGTGCACAACACCCAATGAAGTAACACCCGATGAGGTAACCCAAATGAGCACAAATCCCTGGATTTTATAGGCCCCAATAGGCCAAGAGCCTTGCCGAATCCTCACGTCCATTGATCATGCGCCGGTTGAATGCCCAAAATTGGAGGGTAGGTCAAATATTCCCTTGATTTGAATTGGATCCCCAAAGATAGGTAGTCGCCGTGAATGGTTGGCGGCCACTTTTACTCTTGTCAATACACTTTTACCATTGCACCTTTGTCTTGAGCCTTCCACTGCCCGCATGATGTGCGAGACCCAATCTTGCTTTTGATTCATTGTACTTCTGTACCCATGTTCATCCTGAGAAAAGCTCCTTCATGATTGGCTTAGATGTCATTTTCTTCTATGCTCTCTGACAGGTGTGTGCATGTATGAATATGTGTGTGTAGGTGTATGTGGGCCTATATGTGGGGTGAGAGGGTATGTGTGTGGGGATGCATGTGTGTATGTGTTGGTGTGTGTGTGTGTGAGTATACGTGTATGTATGTGTGGATGTGAGTGAGCATGTGTGTGGGTATATTGATATCACTGTGAAAGATCACATAATGCATGTGTGTCCGCATCTAAACCCATATCAGGGGCATCCATATGCGACTTGTTAGTGTGAACACAATTGAGGTGAACACTACATGTGTGTGTGAGCGTGGTATGTGCATGAGTATGGGTGTGGGAGTTCATGTGGGTGTGTGTGTAAGCCGGTGTGTATGCGTGTGTTTGAGGATGTGTGTGAATGTGTGTGCGGGTGAGGAGGGAGTGTGTGTGTGCGGGTGAGGAGGGAGTGTGTGTGTGCGGGTGAGGAGGGAGTGTGTGAGGGGCGGAGGTGGGTGAGGGGCGGGGGCGGAGGCGGAGTGAGAGGGTGAGTGTGGGCGGGGGCGGAGGCGGAGGTGGGTGAGGGGCGGGGGCGGAGGCGGAGGTGGGTGAGGGGCGGGGGCGGAGGCGGAGTGAGGGGGGGGAGTGTGGGAGTGTGCGGGGGGCGGAGGTGGGTGAGGGGCGGGGGCGGAGGCAGAGTGAGAGGGTGAGTGTGCGCGGGGGCGGAGGCGGAGGTGGGTGAGGGGCGGGGGCGGAGGCGGAGTGAGAGGGTGAGTGTGGGCGGGGGCAGAGGCGGAGGTGGGTGAGGGGCGGGGGCGGAGGCGGAGTGAGGGGGTGAGTGTGAGCGGGGGTGGAGGTGGGTGAGGGGCGGGGGCGGAGGCGGAGTGAGGGGGGGAGTGTGGGAGTGTGCGGGGGGCAGAGGTGGGTGAGGGGCGGGGGCGGAGGCGGAGTGAGAGGGTGAGTGTGGGCGGGGGCGGAGGCGGAGGTGGGTGAGGGGCGGGGGCGGAGGCGGAGTGAGGGGGTGAGTGTGGGCGGGGGCGGAGGTGGGTGAGGGGCGGGGGCGGAGGCGGAGTGAGGGGGTGAGTGTGGGCGGGGGCGGAGGCGGAGTGAGGGGGGCGGAATGAGGATGGCGGGGGCGGAGGGACATGGCGGGGGGCGGAATGAGGGTGGCGGGGCGGAGGGGGTAAGGCGGAGGTGAGGAGGGCTAGAAGGAGGGAGTCTAGCAGGGGGTTTGGCGGAGGTGGGCGGGGGAGGAGAGAGAGAAGGGAGGGGGAGAGAGAGGGGAAGAGAGAGAGGGAGAAGAGAAAAGGGGAGGGAAGAGAGAGGGGAAATGAGGGGGAGAGAGAGAGAGAGAGAGAGAGAGAGAGAGAGAGAGAGAGAGAGAGAGAGAGAGAGAGAGAGAGAGAGAGAGAGAGAGAGAGAGAGAGAGAGAGAGAGAGAGAGAGAGAGAGAGAGAGAGAGAGAGAGAGAGAGAGAGAGAGAGAGAGAGAGAGAGAGAGAGAGAGAAGGGAAGAGAGAGAGAGAGGAAACGAGGGGGAGAGAGAGAGAGAGAGAGAGAGAGAGAGAGAGAGAGAGAGAGAGAGAGAGAGAGAGAGAGAGAGAGAGAGAGAGAGAGAGAGAGAGAGAGAGAGAGAGAGAACGAGAGAGAAATAGAGAGAGAAAGAGAGATAGATGAGAAAGTGAGAGGCCGGAAAACAAATCAACCGAATTGGAAGCAAATCTGACTGCATCTGAGAGCTTTCCTCCACATCAGAATGCCAAGAGCTCTGACCTCTACAATATGTTTATGTTCATGTGCATGTGTATGTGTGTGTATATGTATGTGCATGTATATGTGTAAGTGTATGTGTATATGTTTGTATGTGCATGTATATGTGTATATGTGTATATGTATGTATGTGCATGTGTGTGTATGTGCATATGTATGTACGCATGTGCATATATATGTGTATGTGTTTGTATATATACGTATGTGCATATGCATGTGTATGTGTATACACATATACAAGTGTATGTACATGCATGTGTATATGTATCAAACATGCATGTGTATATGTATCAAACATGCATGTGCATGTGGATGCATTTCCATTTGCATCCATGTGCATGCATGTGGATGTGCATATACATGTATTTAAGTATATGTTAATGTGTGTATATGTATGTATATATGCAATAATGAATGCATGCAAGTCTTTTTATGTGGTTGTATAAATGTTTGTGCATATGCATGTGTATGTGTGTGTGTATGTGTAAGTGTATATGCACATGTATGTGTGTGTATGTGCATGTGTATATGTGTGAATGTGCATCTTCATCATGTATAAATGTATATGTGCATATCAATAAGTGTGAGTATGCTAAATAATGAAAATAACACAATTCAAATGATATACAAAGAATGGAAATTGTACTTACAATAGTTAGCCATATTTATTGCTTGGTTAGCTTCTTGAATAACTTGCAATAAAGGGGGAGAGAGAGAGAGAGAGAGAATTCAAAGAGAGAAAGAGGTAGAAAAAGAGAAATAGAGACAAAAAGAGACAATAAGATAGATATTAGACAAAACAACAATTCTGCAAGCGATTGTTTCAGCTTGTAAGCACAACACAATTGCAAATGTTGCATTGCTCTTCGATCAGATGTGTGTAGATGCCGATTGAAGAGCCTCCACATTTTAATTTTTTTCTTCAAAAACCCACCGTGTAAGCGATGCTAACACATCATAAATGCCCATGCACATAGCGTCGCATAAGCGATGATAATTAGCATCACTTATGTGATGCTTTTTTTAATCATCGCTTTAGTGATGCCCAATGTGAGTGTTGCATATCCCGTCGTACCACACATTGATAAAACATTGAATTTTCATCGTTTAACCGATGTTCCATGCTCGACGCTTGTTGTGATGCTTTATGCAATTTTATAGCGATGAAATTGTGTCGCATTAATCGTCGCTATGTGCCCATATTCCTTATAGTGGTGGTAGAATAATGACCAAGACCTAAGTCAACCATAAGGCATCTGAGCCACACATACTCAATAGTTATTGTGGAAGCTACCTATACTCAACCTCACAACTAGAAGTGGCCATAGTAGGCCACTTCTTACTCAACCAAGATAATGCATGAGCTACCAAGCATGAAGCAAAACCCACTAGTGGACATATAAGTGTCATAGAAACCATCCCAATATAAGTAAAAAAAGGCATGTGAATCTGGCGATAATCATCCCCCCTTGGGATAAAACAATCCAAGTAAATGGGTACCATTCAAGTAGTGAAAGATGCACTTAATTGCCTGCCAATGCTTGATACTTGAGCAATGCATAAAATTGCTCATCTTAGAGACAACAAACCGAATATTAGGCCAAGTTATGCATAAGAAAATTAAGCATCCAACAACCTGCTGATACAGAACAACATCAAATGCTTCTCTAGCATCATGAAGACTCAATGATAAGCTTGTTTCTATGGGAGTGGAAATAGGTTTGCAATGTCTAAGTCCAAAGTGCTACAATAATGTGTCAATATATTTCATTTGATACAAGGCTACTCCCCCACCAACTTACATAGATTGAATGCCCAAATAATGATTCAAATGCCCCAAATATGACATCTCAAAAGAGGCATGCAAATTATTGTTAAATTCAACAATATGCTTCTTGGTAGGACTAGTGAGCAACATATCATCAAGATATACAACAATGATTAAACAACAATGACCCGAAGCACATCTGCATGCTTAACATATAAGGCGATCTCCTTTGGAATGTTCTCAAATCCATGTGCTAGCAAGTAGGCATGTATTTTTTCATGCCAAGCACATGATGCTTGCTTCAATTCATACAATGCCTTTTTCAACCTGCACACACATTGTTTTTTTGCTCTTTCTACACAACACCATGGGATTGAAATACATAACTTCTTCATGTAAATCACCATTTAGAAATGCAGTTTTAATGTCCAATTGATGTACATTTCAACCATGATGTTCTTCTCCAAGTGCACATATGCTATGGACATTAGCCATTTGGCACGTGGGAGAAAAATTATCATAAAAATCAATGTGTTTCTCTTGAGCATAAACTTTGGCAACAAGCTAGCCTTATACCTATCAAGTGTTCTATCAGACTTACATTTGACTTTGTATGCCCATTTAGTGCTAATGACCTTTTTGCTTGGAGAAAAATCACATAAAGACAAAGTACCATTATGCAAAATAGCATCATATCTGAATTGCATAATAGCCATCCAATTTTCTAAATTTTGTGCTTCAACAAAATAAATAAACTCATTCTCATCACAAAGTTTAGAGACAACCATTGCATAACAATTTGATGTAAAGAAAGCATCATAGGAGCCTAAAGGAGTATGATATGACCAAGATGCATCTAATTTGCTATCTCTCAAAGTCTGCACCAACCATTTAGGCATAGCTTTTTCCTTTTTTATGTCATGCCTTTCATCAATAAGTGTATCATGTAAATTTTCATAAAAGATGGAATGATCTAGATCATCATTTGAAACATGTAAAGGCCCAAGGATTGCCTCATTAGGAGTAGCACTAGATTATCCACTTGTAAAAAGAGGCAACAAAGTGTCATACACATTCTTTGAGTGAACTGATGTCTCCCTAATACATAAAAGTAAGTGTTGAATTGCATCTTCTAGAGAAACCACATTATAATGAAATTTGACTCAACTTTTGTTAAAAACGTTCTTTGTTGTAATTCCACGAGTCTATTATTAATCATCCCTTTTCTTGGAGTTTTGGTGGCAGGAAGGGCTTGCAATTTGGGTTTCTCATCTATTCCCTTTTAATGTTTCTTAAATTTGATTTTTGTTTTTGCTTCTAATTTGCCTTGAGTTTCCTTTCGCTTTATAATTCAACTTGTGGTTGTAGGATTAAATAGTGAAATGTCGCCTTAGAATCTACATTTTTTCCATGAGAGATTTCATGTTCTTACGCATCCATAGCATGTATTCATCGAATTCAAATTCTTATGCTTCATATATGTGGAATATTTTTTTATAAGATAAAATAATAAGAAATAATTGCCAATTCAACCAAGAAAAATATGTTTTATCTTCACAAAAGATAAGGAATGAAACAAAAAGCATATTTCAAGCGTTTATCGAAGGAATCAAAGGAATGTCATGATTATACGTACAAAATTAATCTTATTTATTTATGATCCCTAACAAAAAAATAAAACAACTAAAAAAAATGAAGAACAAAAGTTCTAGCATTGCACAAACAAATTCCATAACCTCTCCTCTTGCATTTCTAATTATGAAACTTTATACTGAATGGACATAAAAAAAGCATGCCGTGGCCCTATGCATCCGTACCTTAAGTGCATGTTCTCCATGGTGCAAGAGAAGCATGCCTATGATTTTGGGCTCGCTAATGATATGGCTTTTACATGTTGTTTTACTCATTTAAACTACCGAGTGACCTTGATATCAAGACGTTTGCAAGTGAAAGGAGTTCTTACTTCATCTTGTGATGGCTTATGGAAACATAGCAATATAGATTCACTATATTTATTGTACAATGAAAAAGTTTGAAGATTTTATAAAATGTGAAGAGTTTTGATGTTCCTTAGGGGCTTAACTAAAACTCATAGGCCTTTAAACATCTTTATTACTTGATTTGATCAAAGGCATGGATTTTGCATTGTTATTTCTTCTTGTAAATGATTTCTTGTTATTGTCAGCATCCTTGGATGATTGCATCCATCATTTCTACTCTTTGTGGCTTTATTTACTTTGAGTTCTTATTGGTTGATCTTTATGGTTCTCTTAATTTGAGATCATCATTTAGATTTATGGTGTTGAGAAATTACACTATTTGGAATAAATTTGTAAATAATCTCTATTTCAAAGTGACTTATCTTGAATTTATACAATTTTTTGTGTGGATATTTCATTTGAGCTTTTGAATTCCTTTGATTTTCAACAATTTTTTTTTTGAGAATTTATGTTGGTGTTTATTTACTTAGAACTAATGAATGAAAAATCTTTTCTTCTCCAAAACCAACATGAATTTGTTGTTGGCATTGGTGATTATTTGAGAACTTGAACCTTGTTGAATGAGGTGAGCTAAGACTTAGTGTCTTTGATGAATATTGAATTTATATTGAAATCCCTTCAATCTCACAATCTTGTTCCTTCATTTCACTTTGACAAGCACTCACTTGAAGAGGAGGGAGTTCAAACTTCAATAATTTTAATATAACATACAAATTGTAGTAGAGCACTTTAAGTTAAAAATAAAAAATGATTAAATGCTCTAAATATGAAACTTTTTCTACTAAATGGATCTTATGAAGTTGAAGACTTATCTACCATTTATATTGGCATACAAAATTCCATGATCTAGAATAAGGGTCATAGAGTTTTGATACAATGATTTAGGTAAGATGGAATTCTAAATCACTTCTTTGGCATGAAACGCTATGACGATTACCATCATGTTATTGTTTCTTGGTTCAACAATACATTTGAATACATCTAAGCATTTGATTATTATCTTCCCACACATATTAGATAGGCTTCTAAGGAATATATTATTCCTTTATATCATTCTACAAGAGACAATCTAATGGTTCTCAATGCAGTTCTTCTACCTATAAGGGATTCTCACAAAATGACCTTTGACATCCCATATCAATGTTGAAAAATGAGAGAAGGACATCTACGATAAAAAGAAATTAAAAATTAAAAAAATGCATGTATTATAAGGATGATGATCATGTTATTAAGAATTATCCTAAATTGATTGCTCAAAATTGAAAAGAAGAAAGGATCTGGAATGGTTATTGAGTGCATCCATTAACCTTATGTGCCTTATAAAAAAGTGTCTGGTGGCCATTTGGCATTTCACATGGACACTAACAGTGACAATCTCCCACTAAAGGCCAATATGGCCAAAGTAACTATGGGAGAAAAATGAAGAATGATAAAGAATACCTGAGTTTAAGTATACAAACTATACCTCCCACCTGATGGGCATGTTACATAGTATACAAGTGATTGTGTAAGATCATGAATCAAGTAACCCCCATCAAGTGGCAATAGTGTCAAAAGCTATCTTGTGGTAGAGCTTTAGTCAAAGCATCTGTAACATTATCTCGAGTGTGAACCTTCTCAAGAATAATACGCTCAGTTGCAAAAAAATCTCTAATGAAGTGATACCTCACCTCAATGTGATTGGTCTTTGTATGATAGACTGGATTCTTAACCAAAGCAATGACACTCTGATTATCACTGAGCAAACGAGGTATATGCTGAGGTAAACCCATATCACAAGCAAGGCGAGAAAGCCACATTGCTTCCTTACATGCCTCACTTGATGCAACATACTTTGCTTCTTTGGTGGAAACAATTGTACATTCTTGAAGGTGAGATCTCCAAGAGATAACACCTCCAACAAAATGAAAAATGTACCGTTGTCAGGATGAAATCCCGCAGGGAGTGTGCATTGTTTTTTTTCAAAAGTTCATTGTTTTATGACGTTTTGTGTGATGTTTTGATTGAAGAGGGTATATTTTGTGCATGATTTGACTGATTTGATTGCTTGTGTGATAAGAAACCATGTTAGAGATGCATGTTAGAATTGTGCGTGTGAATAATTGATTTTAGATCCATAAAACTCTTAAGTTTGATCTTGGAAACTGACTGAAAATGAGGGTTTTACCCCCCTGAAAATGAACTCGAACCCTTGGAAACCCTTGGAGTTTAGGCCAAAATTGTAAATAAACCGTTAAATTGATGAGCTTGAGATAATTGTGAGCAAACCCCTAAATTTCCCAATCAAAAACCCTAGGTTCGACCCTTGGAAATGGCAGTTTCTGTAGGTCAAACCCTAAAAACCAATTAAATTGTAAATATCCAGTGTGAAACCAAAACCATAGTATAGGGGAAAAATTAAAAAGTCTGCCAAAAATAGAAAGTTCATTGAGGAGGTTAGAACGTTCTAGAAGGAAGTCCTAGGGAGGGGCCTATAAATAAGTCCAAACTCATTTGTTTCTTCCCCATCCTGTGGATTGCCTTTGTGGATCGTCTCCTCCAGGTTCATGCAAGTTTATGAAGTATATCAAGTGATTGAAGATTGAAATAAAGAGTACCCCACCCCGTGGATTGCCCTTGTGGAACATCTTTTCAGATCGTCTCCTCGAGATCGTCTCCTCGAGGCTCATCCAGGTTTCTGATTATATGAAGAGAAGTGAAAGCATTGAAGACTGAAGATAAAGAGTAATCCCCATCCTGTGGATTGCCTTTGTGGATCGTCTCCTCCAGGTTCATCCAGGTTTATGAAGTATATCAAGTGATTGGAGACCGAAGTAAAGAGTACCCCATCCTGTGGATTGCCTTTGTGGATCGTCTCCTCCAGGTTTATGCGGTTTCTGATTATCTGAAGTAAAGAGAAGGGAGGCTACTGTTGAGGATACCTGAAGTAAAGAGCGGACCGAAGTGAAGACCTGGAAGAAAAGCTTGGACCGCGAAGACCGAAGCGGAATCCCGTGGGCGATTTCTCGCACTGTAGCGGGGGATCTAGAATATACTAGCCGGCCCGCACTGTAGCGGCGGCGTTTATATTGTATCATCGCACCGCACTGTAGCGGTTTTATTGTACCATCGGCCCGCACTGTAGTGGCCTATTTTTGTATCATTCATTTTATTGGAGGCTTCAGTTTCATTTCCGTTGTATTGTTGAGCTTGATCTACATCACGTGTTTCACTGCGGTATCCGATCGTCTCTTTCCGACGCCCACGGTCCCACGTCTCGACACTTCTGAGGGGCAAGGGGCCCCACGAGGATCGCGCACGCTCCGGAGAGCACAGGCGAGGCGCCCAGCGCGCAGACGCCGCTCGCAGGACAGCGGGAACGGCGCACCAGAGCGGGGCCTGATCCAACCCCAGGCGCTGGCTTCCTGCCACGACCTCCTTCTTCCCGACACCTAAACCCGACGTGAAGCGAGGCGGTTGCCCGGTGATCCTCGACGCGTCACCCACTCCTTGAGAAGATAGATAGGAACCTCGGCATCGGACAGAGATTTCAGGTACTAGCATCTCAAGTTATTTGATTTTTTCGCATTGTTTCACACACACATTGAACAGAAAGGTTGTCTTATTGTCTGAGTTTGAGCATTCACTATTTGCACTAGTTTAGTCCATATATCTGTGCACAAGAAACTAAAATGAACAAAATGATTGAGGAACAATTTACGAAATACGAAGAGCGAATTAAGGAAATAGAATTTAACATGAATGAATCCATAAAATCAAAGTTTAGTATTGTGATGACCCTAATGCAAACTATAAATGCGATATCTGATACTATTCAGCTGATTGGCATAAGCATTAAAGACCTAAAAAATGAAATGGATTCTAAGATTTCTGAATTAAAACATAAAGTTGACATGTTGACAAACCAAGTTAATGACCTACAAGTATGGAAACGTGATAATGAGCATGAGGTAAAAGTCCAAAGCATATCTGCACAGAAAGAGTCAGTAGGCCTTAGAAAACCCACGCCTAGAGTGACACCTAGGAAATTAAGTTGGGATGAGAAGAGACCTATACGTTGCTTTTGGTGCGATCAGTTTGGACATGTGTTTTGGGATTGTCTAGCATATGAGAGTGCATGCAGACATAGACTTGTAAGTGAGCATGAAGGAAAAATTTGTAAGTTTCAAGATCAATTCCCTTTGCATTTGAATGTAGGAAAAGGTGGGATAAAAGAATATTTTGAAGATACTAAAACTAGATCAAAATCAATTCAAAGAGTGTGGAAACCAAAAAGACTTGAAAATAGTAAATCTGATGAACAAAAGAGAATACTATCTATTGAGAGTCAAGAGAAACCAATTGAAGAAACCAAAGGTAGACAAATAAAGGTCGAGAAGCAAAATATTGAACAGATACTAAGAGAACAAATGGAAATTGATCATAAAAGAGAGTCTGAAAGAGAAAAATCAAAGAAAGAACATGATGTATATGTTTCGTTTGATCCAAAAATTTTAACTAATGAGAATCTATTTGATCAAGAAAAAGTTGCAAAATTACAATCCCAAATGAACTTTGATAAACAGACTAGAAAAGAGTGAAGAAGAAATTCAAGAAGATACAAAATGTGATAAACGAGTTAGCAAAGCCGAAAAACAGTTGCTTGATGATATTATCAAGCAAATCGAGGGAAGTGTAAAGACCTTCAAAGACTTCTAAGAGTTTGAAGAAGAATAGAAGAAGTAGAAACCTAACGTTTCAAGACATATTTGCAAACCTTGAATGATGATTGAAGTAGAATCAGAATAAAAACGCATGAGAATGATCAGGAGCTATTGAGTGATAAAGATTGATGAAAATGCATGATGATGATTATGATGATTGAATGATGGAAGAATGATGATTGAATGATGATGATTGCTGATGATGTTTGATGATAATGAATGATATTGATTAAAGATTGATGAATGATGATGATGATGATAGTTGACCATGATTGATAAGTGATTCATAACAATTGATGTTGATGATGATTGATGATTAATGAATGAGGATGATTGATCATTCATGATGATAAATGATTGATGAATTATTGGTTATTGATGATTGATGATGGATGATGATGAAAGATAATGATTGATGTTAAAGATGATTGATGATGATGGTTTATGATGATGATGATGATTATGATGATGATGATGATAATACTGATGACATTGGAGGATACTGATACACTGGAGGATACTGATATACTGGAGGATACTGATGATACTGGACGATACTGATGACACTGGAGGATACAGATGACACTGGAGGATACTGATGACACTGGAGGATACTGATGACACAGGAGGATATTGATGATGCTGGAGGATATTGATGACACTGGAGGATACTGATGACACTAGAGGATATTGATGATGTTGGAGGGAACTGATGACACTGAGGCTGATGCTGATGAAGAATGATAGACCATGAAGATAAAGAAAAGCTGGATCAAAATGAAGAAAAATGACCAGGTGAAACGTTTCTGATTTGAGATGTGTTTTCTTTCTGATAGAGCATATGCATTGCATTGATGTGTGTGATAAAGATATGTATGAGTTTATGAAAATCATGTAGAATGAAGATAACAAAGATCTATTATGGGTTTGCATGAAGCATGAATGACTAAGAAATTATATGAGTGAGATCAGTTAGCAGACTAGAGACTTTTGGGAGTGAAAGCTTGGGGATGTGATGGCATGCTTAGACCGAGTGCATGTATATACTGATTGATTTGAACACTTAGTGAGTGGGAAACTTTGGATCTTACTATTTGTTTCTTATGAGATCTTACCTCCATATGGATCATGATTTATAAAGAAACATTCATACTCATGCCAGCTTATATGTGCGTGTATGTTGTTGGTGTGCTACGATGGGCTAGTAGGTGGGTGGAACCACCTTGGTCGGGTGATCAAGGCCACGAGCCGTAGCTAGTTTCGTCGTAGGCCTGACCTATCCGTTGTCATGCGCCTGTATGGGTCGGTAGGCGGGTGGAGTCACTCTGATCGGGTGGTCAGAGCCACGAGCTGACGTCGATTTCATGCAGGGCTGACGTTGTCTATGTCGTGTGCCATGTCGGATCGGCAGACAGGTGGAATAAACTTGGCCGGGCGGACAAGTCCATGAGTCGCACCCGATTTCGACATAGGCTGATTTGTGAAAATAAAGATAAAAATTATAAATGCTGAGCTGAGATGAAAAAGAAAAAGAAAAAGAAAAATGAAGAAAGAAAAAGAAAAAAAAAAGAGATCTAATGGAGAGTTGGACAAGTAGGAAATAAATAGTGGGAATCGAGGTGTATTCTACAAACTGAGTTAGTAGAAACATATGTATATGCTAGTACTTAGAATGAGCAGTTGGATCTGAACCAGTTGAACAAACAAAAGATCTAGAAAGCGGATGATTTATTCATGTGATTACTTGTCAGATTGTAGACGCAGAAACATAGTATGATGTTTGTGAAGCTTGAATCTACCTAATTTTCTAAAATTCGTACTAATCTTTATAAAAATTGCATGTATTGCATGAAGTCACGTTTTGATTTTGAGAAGAAAAAGATAAAAAGTATAAAGAGATTTCAAAAGGAACCCTGATACGCTTCTGTTGCATCTTGCAGGTTGGCCCATCGGGACGATGTGCAGGTTTAGCGGGGGCGAATGTCGAGATGAAATCCCGCAGGGAGTGTGCATTGTTTTTTTTCAAAAGTTCATTGTTTTATGACGTTTTGTGTGATGTTTTGATTGAAGAGGGTATATTTTTGTGCATGATTTGATTGATTTGATTGCTTGTGTGATAAGAAACCATGTTATAGATGCGTGTTAGAATCGTGCGTGTAAATAATTGATTTTAGATCCATAAAACTCTTAAGTTTGATCTTGGAAACTGACTGAAAATGAGGGTTTTACCCCCCTGAAAATGAACTCGAACCCTTGGAAACCCTTGGAGTTTAGGCCAAAATTGTAAATAAACCGTTAAATTGACGAGCTTGAGATAATTGTGAGCAAACCCCTAAATTTCCCAATCAAAAACCCTAGGTTTGACCCTTGGAAATGGCGGTTTCTGTAGGTCAAACCCTAAAAACCAGTTAAATTGTAAATATCCAGTGTGAAACCAAAACCATAGTATAGGGGAAAAATTAAAAAGTCTGCCAAAAATAGAAAGTTCATTGAGGAGGTTAGAACGTTCTAGAAGGAAGTCCTAGGGAGGGGCCTATAAATAAGTCCAAACTCATTTGTTTCTTCCCCATCCTGTGGATTGCCTTTGTGGATCGTCTCCTCCAGGTTCATGCAGGTTTATGAAGTATATCAAGTGATTGAAGATTGAAATAAAGAGTACCCCACCCCGTGGATTGCCCTTGTGGAACATCTTTTCAAATCGTCTCCTCGAGATCGTCTCCTCGAGGCTCATCCAGGTTTCTGATTATATGAAGAGAAGTGAAAGCATTGAAGACTGAAGATAAAGAGTAATCCCCATCCTGTGGATTGCCTTTGTGGATCGTCTCCTCCAGGTTCATCCAGGTTTATGAAGTATATCAAGTGATTGAAGACCGAAGTAAAGAGTACCCCATCCTGTGGATTGCCTTTGTGAATCGTCTCCTCCAGGTTTATGCGGTTTCTGATTATCTGAAGTAAAGAGAAGAGAGGCTACTGTTGAGGATACCTGAAGTAAAGAGCGAACCGAAGTGAAGACCTGGAAGAAAAGCTTGGACCGCGAAGACCAAAGCGGAATCCCGTGGGCGATTTCTCGCACTGTAGCGAGGGATCTAGAATATACTAGCTGGCCTGCACTGTAGCGGCGGCGTTTATATTGTATCATTGCACCGCACTGTAGCGGTTTTATTGTACCGTCGGCCCACACTGTAGCGACCTATTTTTGTATCATTCATTTTATTGGAGGCTTCAGTTTCATTTCCGTTGTATCGTTGAGCTTGATCTACATCACGTGTTTCACTACGGTATCCGATCGTCTCTTTCCGACGCCCACGGTCCCACGTCTCGACACTTCCGAGGGGCAAGGGGCCCCACGAGGATCGTGCACGCTCCGAAGAGCACAGGCGAGGCGCCCAGCGTGCAGACGCCGCTCGTAGGACAGCGGGAACGGTGCACCAGAGCGGGGCCTGATCCAACCCCAGGCGCCGGCTTCCTGCCACGACCTCCTTCTTCCCGACACCGTGATGTAGACTTATGATTGTCTACACAACCAGCGTCAGAATCTGTGTAACCAATAATGGATGCTTTCCCTGTACCTAAGCATAGACACTTGTCCGTAGTGCCACTCAAATATCTCAAAATCATCTTGACCACTTCCCAATGTTTCTTTCCAGGATTAGACATATATGTGCTCACAACTCCCATTGCAAATGCAATGTCTGGTCTCGTAGCTACCATAGCATACATGAAACTACCAATAATAGACTGATAGGGAATTTGGTCATGAATTCCTTTTCCTCATCTGATTTTGGGCAATCATCCTTGCTCAATTTTACATATGTCGGTAAAGGTGTACTCAAAGCCGTTTCACCCTACATATTGAACATGTGAAGTACTTTGGATCTGTACTCACTTTGAGACAAGTATATGCATCTTTTACTCCTATAAGGAGTAATGCGCATGCAAAGAATATGTTTGGCATCCCCCAAATCCTTCATATCAAATGTTTGACTCAACTTCTTTTTAAGAATTGACAAGTCATAAGAGGACTTCCCAACAATCAACATATCATTGACATAAAGTATCAAACATATCAAACTGCCATCTGAGCATCTCTTTATGTAGAGACAATGATCCTCATTGCTTCGAGAATAGCCTTGAGACCATAAAAGCATCAAACTTTTGCTACCATTGTTTAGGGGACTGTTTAAGTCCATACAAGCTCTTCTTGAGCTTACAAACTAGACTTTCCTTGCCAAGAACTACATAACCCTTTGGTTGCTCCATATAGATATCATCTGTAAGATCTCCATTCAAGAAAGAAATTTTCACATCCATTTGGAGTAGCTCTACGTCCTCAATTGCAATGAATCCAAGCAACATGCGCAAGGTATTCATCTTGACCACTGGAGAGAAGATTTCCTTGAAATCAACACCATGTTGTTGCTTAAAACCCTTTGCACCAAGTCGTGCTTTATACTTTGGAGAAGCACTATCTGATGTGAATTTCAACTTATATACCCATTTACATGGTAAAGCTTTCCTGCCCTTTGGCAAAGGTACTAAATTCCAAGTACCATTCTTGTGAATAGAATCCAACTCACTCTTCATGGCATGCTCCCACTTGACATGATCCTCTATCTGCATGGCCTCTTTGTAGCAAGAAGGCTCACCGGCTCTGTTAGCATAACAAAATCTAAACCTGGAACATATCTATCAGGTGGATGTGAGACACGTGTAGAGTGTCTCACTGGTTACTGAACAGGAACATTTGCAAACTGATTTGATCAGACATTCTCTTGAACGTCCCTATGTGTAGCATTTTTGTGCATGCTAACTCAAGGACTAGTATCCTTAGACACCACTCTTCTCACTTCAACCTCCTTAATGGGCTATTTATGCATTTTAGACTCATTGAAAATGACATCACTACTTTTGATGATTGAGCATGTTTCAAGATCCCATAAGCGATATCCGAATTTTCCTTCTTGACCATATCCAAGAAAAATGCATGTCTTTGACTTATGGTCCAACTTTTGTCTAAGATTCTTGGGTATATGAACATATGCTTCACACCCAAAAACTCAAAGATGATCATAATATGGTAGCTTCCCTATCCATAAATCTTGGGCCACTTTCAAACCTTTGGCAGTACTAGGTGAAAGGTTAATCACATGTAGTCAATACTGCTTCTGCCCAAAAGCCTTCTGAAAGGTTTGCATGATGCAACATAGAGACTAATCTATCATGAATATTTCTATTCATCCTTTCACCTACACCATTTTGTACTAGGGTATAAGGAGATGTAAACTCTCTATGAATTCCTCTAGATTGGTAGAAAAGGCTGAATTCATGTGAGGTATACTCACCCCCATTATCTGAATGTAAAGCTTTGAGCTTAGTTCCTTTTTTAGTCTCAATTGAAGCAAACAATTTTTTGAAAGTAGGGAATACCTCATCCTTTGATTTGATAGGATATACTCGAAATTTTCTAGTAGCATGATCTATGAAAGTGACAAAGTAAAGAGAACCACCTAATGACCTTATGTGCATAGGACTACACACATCTATATTTACGAGATCTAAAGGTTGAATTGAAGATTCAATGTGCATTTTATGCACATTTATGGTTTTCTTTCCATATTGACAATGCTCACAAAATGAAAAATCAGAGAAAGATAACACAGGTAAGTAGCCAAAATGAGAAAGATTTTCCATTCCACTATGAGATATATGGCCCAAATGACCATGCCAAATACAATCCATGGGTTGTTTAATAACAGCTAACAAGTGTTCTTTTTGTGATACAAAAAAGGATAAAGTGAGCCAACTTTGCTTCCTTTTGCAATAACCATATAGCCCTTTGATATGCGAAAGGATTGAGCACAGAAGACCATCTTATAACCAAGGTCATCAAGTTGACCAACTGACATCATACTACATGATAACTGAGGTACATGGTGTACATTATGCATAATAAATTTTGAATCATTAATGAATTGCCCAATCACATCTCCCATCCCGACAACACCACACTGATAAGAATCACCATATCTCAGAGTACCAAGAGACTTTGCTGCATAAGTAGAGAACTTTTGGAGGTAGATGTCTGCAGAAGCACGCGAACAACACAATGAAGGAGAAGAAGCTTGGAGCACAACACACAATATTGAATGTATTACTAGAGAATGTACAAAGATAAGTAGCCCATTAGGGCAATAGGCGTATATACAAGCCAGGGGGAAAAAACCTCCTAAAGAGGGAAAAAAGTACCCCGGTGGTCTTAGTGTGTTCATACATATCACTACCTAAATATATCAACAAATCCCCCCTCGGAGTGATGCGCTGAACAAGGAGCTGGCACTCATGTATAAGGAAGTGCCAAGCTATGTGGAAATCACTCCACAAAAGGAAGTAAGCCCAAAGCTTTGCGGAAAGCTTCAAACTTCTCCCTAGGTAGAGCCTTCGTGAAAAGGTATGCAATGTTCTCCTGCGTGGGCACATATGCCAAGTTGATCTTCCTAGCAGAGAACCTCTCCCTGACATAATGATAATGCACCCCAATGTGCTTAGTGCGAGCATGGAACACAGGGTTCCTCACAATTGCTAATGCGCTCTGAATGTCAGTGAAGATGGTGGTGGCAGAAGACTGACCAACACCCAAATCAACCATAAGGCGTCTGAGCCACACACACTCAACAGGCACTGTGAAAGCTACCCAATACTCAGCCTCACAACTCGAAGTGGCCATAGTAGGCTCCTTCTTGCTCAGCCAAGATATACATGAGCTACCAAGCATGAAGCAAAAGCCACTAGTGGACACACGAGTGTCATAACAACTAGCCCAATTAGAGTCAAAAGAAGCATTCAAATCTTGTGGTAGTGATCCCCCCTTGGGATAAAACAAACCAAGTAGCCGGGTACCACTAGAGTAGCGAAAGATGCGCTTAACCGCTTGCCAATGCTTGACTCCTCGGAAATCCATAAACCTGCTCATCTGTGAGACAACAAACTGAATATCTAGCCGAGTAATGCATAAGTAAATCAAGCATCCAACAACGTTCTTATAGACAACAACATCAAATGCATCTCCAGCATCATGAAGACTCAATCGTAAACCTATCTCCATAGGAGTGGCAATAGGCTTACAATCTTCAAGGCCAAAACATTGCAATAATGTGTCAATATATTTCGTTTGACACAGAGCCATTCAACCATCAACGTGCATAAAATGAATGCCCAAATAGTGATGCAAATGCCCCAAATCAGACATTTCAAATGAGGCATGCAAATCAGCCTTAAAATCAGCAATATGCTTCTCAATAGGACAAGTGAGCAGCATGTCGTCAACATAGACAACAATGATCAGAGGCACATCATTAGCACACTTAACATATAAGGTGCTTTCAGTTGGACGGTTCTCAAAACCATGTGCAATCAGATAGGCATGTATCTTCTCATACCAAGCACGTGGTGCTTGCTTTAAACCATATAATATCTTCTTTAACCTGCACACGTGGTTTTCATGCCCTTTCTGCACAAAGCCAGGGGGCTGAAAAACATACACTTCTTCATGCAAGTCACCATTCAGAAATTTTGTTTTAATGTCCAACTGATGTACATTCCAACCATGATGAGCTGCAAGTGCATAGATGCTCTGAACAGTAGTCATACGGCATGTAGGTGCAAAGGTTTCATCAAAATCAATGCCTCTTTCCTGCGCATAACCCTTTGCAACAAGCCTAACCTTATACCTGTCAAGTGTACCATCATGTTTATGCTTCAGATTGTATATCCACTTAGTGCCAATGGCCTTCTACCAGGAGGCAAGTCACATAAAGTCCAAGTACCATTCTTCATTATAGCATCATATTCAGATTGCATAGTAGCCATCCAATGTCCTAAATTTTGTGCTTCATCAAACAAAATAGGCTCAGTCTCATCATAGGGACTAGATCCAGCCATTGCAATCTGATGCAAAAGAGGCACTATGAGAGCCTGAATGAGTATGATATGATAGAGGTGCATCTAATTTGTTGTCACACAAAGTTTGCACCAGCCATTTGGCATAGTTTTTGCCTGCTCAATATCAGCTCTCTCATCAACTAGTGCATCATGTAAATCTGCATCAGAAATGGAATGATCTGCATCATCACATGAAACCTGCAAAGGTTGAGAAGTTGCCTCATTGTGACCAACACTAGACTGTCCACCTGTAAAAAGAGGTAGCAAAGTATCATACATGTCTTTGGAGCTAACAAATGTCTCCTTAGTACATGAAAGCAATGTTTGAATAGCATCTTCCACAAAAATAACATAATGGCTAACTAGAATGCATTTAGACTGTGGATGATATAGATGATAGCCTTTACTTTCAAAACTGTACCCAACAAAAATACATTTTACTGCTTTATCATCCAATTTTTTATGATGTTGGTCAGGCACTAATGCATATGCCAAACAACCAAAAACACGCAGATGAGCAACAGATGGCTTGCGATCATGCCAAGCCTCATATGGAGTGATAGACTAAATCCCTTTAGTGGGACACTTGTTGAGTACATATGCTGCACACATGACAACCTCAAGCCAGAAACTATGTGGTAAAGCCTGTCTCTTGACCATACACCTTGCCATCTCCATGAGTGACCTATTCTTTCGTTCATAAACTCCATTATGTTGAGTTGTATATGGCAGTGTACACTGGTGTTTTATCCCACGTTCAACCAAAAATGCATTAAAATCAGAAGACATATATCCCCCCCCTCGATCTGAAGGGAGGGTGCCCATTTTACATGTTGACAGATTTTCAGCCAAAACCAAAAACTGTTTGAAGCACATGAACACTTTGGAATTTTCCTTCAATGGATATACTCATGCATGCCTGGAAAAATCATCAATGAAAGTCACGAAGTAAAGATAATTTCCAAAAGAAGGTGTCTGAATACGACCACACACATCACTATGTACAAGCTGCAATTTCTGAGTAGCCCGAATTGAACCATCTTTTGGAAATGAGGAATGCTGCATTTTGCCCAAAATACAGCCTTCACAAACATGTTTTCTAGGTGCCTCAAGTTTGGGCAAAGAAGACACCATTTCAGATTTCTATAGGCGTAGCAAATTAGCAAAATTTAGATGACCAAATCGTGCATGCCAAAGCTTTGCATCTGACATAGCCCGAGAATCATGTACTACACATGCCGAATCATTCACAAATCTTTCATAGTCTATGAGCTTATACAACCCATGACATAAAATGCCAGAAGCAATAATCACATTGCCATTTGACATATCATGAGTTGTACATCTGTCATCAGTAAATTTCACAACCAAGCCAATCTTGGCTAATGTAGAAATTGATAATAGATTTTTCTTGATCCTTGGCACAAACAAAGCATCTAACAAAGTGAAATAACTACCATCAGCAGTAGTCAAAATGATCTTACCAACTCCCATAATAGGATAAGAGTAGTTGTTGGTGCATGTAACAGTATTCCCTGTAGGGGCATGCTCGAGTGAAGAGAAAAAACTACACTGTGAGGTAATATGTTTGGTCGCCCCACTGTCAAAGTACCAAACATCTGAGTCTACTGCAGACATGCACTGCTCATGAGAAGATGGGTCAAAACTGCAAACAGTAGTAAACACCCATTCTTTTTCCTGCACAAGATTAGCAGACTCCGTTTTTGGTGTAGAGGCTTTTGCAACAACCATTCCAACCTCTTTCTTCTTTGCCCCTTTAGCAGCCATTTTTGGATAGTTCTTTATGATATGATCATTCCCTTTACAGTACTTGCAAAACAATTTCTGCTTTTCTGGTTTTTTCTCATCTTTGTCTTGGTTCTTTGAATGTGCAGCATTTGCAGATTTCTGCTTACTAGTAGAAGAGCTCCATTTTCCTTTACCCTTCTGACTAGCCAAGAAAGCTTGATCTGCAACATGCATAATGGACCTGTTTTGCCTGGACTAATCTTCCTGCAATAGAACAGAGACTAACTCCTCAAATGACAAGGCATTTGGATTGCCTCTCATCATCAACCGAAGAGTAGAAGCAAAACTCTGATATGAATCAGGAAGACCATTCAGAATGGTATGCACAAGTGAGCTATCTGGTATAACCTCATCAGTAGAAATCAAGTGTTCCTTCAAGTCTTTGATCTTTGTTAGAAAACTATCCATAGAATCACCTTCATTCATGTGCTCACTCTCCAACTGTTTTTGGAGATAAGCAACACGAGCCTCATTCCTAGCTTGGTACAATGTGGTAAGTGTATCCCAAACATCCTTAGCTATTCTGCAAGAGCAAATGTGAGGAATAATGGCACGTTTGTTAGACAAAGCTATCAATGCATGAGCTTGAGCATCTCTGCCATCCCAAGGAATCTGCTCTGTAGTAGGTGCAGCAGAAACCGTAACACGAATAGGAATATGCAGAATATCATCATCTCTTGCAATTGTAACAGTTGCAGGTGTGATAGGACGTTTTTTGACACCCTACACAATATTCCACAGTCCTTTAGCAACCAATACATGTCGCATCATATAAGCCCACAACGGATAGTTGGTACCATCCAACTTATCCTCAACAAACAACATACAAAATACATCACTGCTTTCAGCCATGGCTAGTGACAAAAATACCTTGATGCAAAAAATTGATTGTATCTCAAAAAGTTGAATGGAACTGCCCAGATGAGTTCTGCTAAACCTGTAGCAAAGTTTGAGATGCTTATACTGGTGAATCAAAATAGGTATATACCTTTGGCACAAAAAGATGAAATAGCCTACACAAGCACTGTGATAGTGTGTTTGGAGGTCGAAACGAGCTCTGAAACACTCTGAGTATGCTCACCAAATTTCATGCGAATCTGAGACTGCAATCGTAGTGTCGACGGCACCCTAGATGAAGCGACGACCTACTCTGATACCAATTGTTGGAGATAGATGTTTGCGGAAGCACGTGAATAACACAAGGAAGGAGAAGAAGCTTGGAGCACAACACACAATACTAAATGTATTACTAGAGAATGTACCAAGACAAGTAGCCCATTGGGGCAATATGTGTATATACAAGTCGGGGAAAAAAACCTCCTAAAGAGGGAAAAAAGTGCCCTGGCAGTCCTAGTGTGTTCACACACATCACTACCTAAATATATCAACAAGAACCACTCTCTATGTGGTGTCACATGGCAAAAAGCACCAGAATCTAGCAACCATAGGTGGGAAAGAGAATCAGCCATAAGAACCTCATTAGGCATAATACTGCCAAGTTTCAACACATCAGCATCATCAAAAATTGCATTGATTTCTTCAATCTTCATGGTTGAAGTAGATGGTGCAGGTAACTATTTCACATGCCCATCAACATTTCCCCATTTACCTTTAGCATTCTTTAATACATAACAATCTTTCTTCGTGTGTCCTTTCTTATGACAATAATGACATTCGATATCCCTCTTCCTTGATTTACTTCTACTCTTATTTCATTGACAATTCTTTTCCTTGTTCTTGCTCTTACCACATTGTTGATTCTTTCCTTGGTAAGAATCATGAACATTATATGCATCGCCACTCTAAGTGCCAACCATAGATTTTCTACAATCTCCTCACTCAAGAGTGCTCCACATATATCATCATAAACTAGTTTACCACTAGGTGCACTATTGCTAATAGATATGCAAAATGTATCCCATGATGATGGCAAGGTGCATAGCAACAAGATTTCTTTCATTTCATTATCCATGTCCATTTTCTGAGCCTATAACTGGGCGAATAGAACATCAAACTCATTCAGTGAGCAGCCACATTGTGTGTATCCTTCATGCAAAGTTCATATAAATTTCTCATTAGGTACACTTTGCTTGATGCCGTTTCTTTTTCATATGTATTGCAGAATTTCTTCCAAAGCTCCTTTGCACTTTGAGAGTCCAATACTATAAAGTAGACATTATGGACCATGTGCAATCGAATGGTAGACCTGACCATTTCATCTGACTCATCCCAATCATCCTCATCCATGTCAGCAAGCTTCTTTGATATTCCATTTACTAGATTCCATTGGCTCCTCTGAATGAGCACATCTTTAATCTAAATCTTCCATAGAGAAAAGTTTGAGCCATCAAATTTTTGAATCTCAAAATGGTCTTTGCCCTGCAAGTTATATATCCTCCTCTAAACACTGGCACTAGACCTTGATCCACAAGACGTGCCTGAGACCTCTGATGCCATGATGATAGAGAACTAAATAAAATGATAATGGAGCTAGACGAGCTCAAGAATACCACTAAGGGTCATGATGAATTGGATGCATTCTTCATTTGAGCCTGTTAAGGTCTAGTCATCTACATAGAGGATGATGATGGTGTTGGAGTTAGACATCTGCGGAAGCATGCAAACAACAGAAGGAAGAAGAAGAGGCTTGAAGCACAACACATGATACTGAATGTATTACCACTAGAATGTACAAAGATAAGTAACCCGTTAGGGCTATAGGCATACAAGCCGAGGGAAAAAAAAACCGAGTAATGGGATAAGAAACTTTCTTTACTACAATTTTCATATAATAATACAACACATACCATTGCTCGATGTGCACCATATGAAATAGTTTACAGTAAAAAGCTTCCTACTCCCATGTCTATCACTCAAACTGATATTCCTATGGTTGTTTCTTTTGCACCAGATCATATTTCTACACTTCATGAGGTTCATGTGCACATGAAGAAGAGACAAGAATGATACATGCATAATGATGATAAGAAATGAGTAGCTAAACAATTTAATGAAAACAATTTTGTATGGTTACAAATAATTAAAAGACATTTGAAAAATATTTCACAACATCCTAAGGTTAAACTTGCACCACATTATTATGGAACATTCCATATTATAAAAAAAAAAATGAGAATGCTTTTAGACTAGACATACCTTCTCATTGAAATATACATAATTCTTTTCATATTAGTTTATTCAAATCCTTTAAAGAAACTTTAACACTCATTCCTATTTTAGATTATACTCCTTTACTTGAAGAGGATGTTGAAATTTTAGTTCCAAAGAAAAAACTTGATTATGATGTTACTACTACATGTACTAGTAAGCAATATCATAGATATTTAGTTAAATATAAAAATCACTCACTTGAAGAATCTCAATGGATCCATAAAACATCGCTAACTCCACATTATGATTATTTGATTTTTGCATATCATTCACAGTCACATTAAATTCTAGTTTTCGAATTCCATGCATGCGTTTTTACATGGAACATGCTTATGATTGTTTGGTGATGAGACACGTGATTGGCCATCCATGTCTGTTTTATTCTTATCAATAGAGGTAAATTTCTCATCAACTAGGAGGCATCTTATACTTTATGGAATAATGGAATGTTATATGGATTTTAATGTCTTGAGGTTTTTAATGTGATTTGTGTTTTGACTTAGCAGGTGAAGAATCATGAAGGTGTGAACGCATATGGGCCTATTCAAATATTTTTGAAGATAGTTAAAAGATAGTATTTTAGATATTTTTTGTAAAAATAATAGATCACTTTAGAAAGCGATGTTTTTGTAAAAATGGTAGATCACTTAGAAAGCAAAAATTTGTAAATAAAGCAGATTTTCATAAATGCACACTTTCGAAATGCCACCCTTATGTATCTTCTATTGAAGATGTAATGATAAATACATATAAATACACATACTCTGATAGACTCATCCATCAAAGTATGTGGGGGGAGATTGTACCCAATCTTGTGTCTTGTGTCTTGTCTCTATCTATTATGTTTATGCTTTTGTGAGATTTTGTTTTTATACTATCTCTACATACGTACGTCAACAAGATCCAATCAACAATCAGAAAAACTCTATGTACTTCCAAGGTCCAACTCTCTCTCTCTCTCCCTCTCTCTCTCTTTCTAAGAGATTTAGTGCTTTTTGTATTCTACATTGCATTTTTGTTAGAGAAGGAGAAATGTGTTCTAACTTTTGTGGTTAGGCATGTGAGAGAGAATCCCATGGTTGTGCATACAAGGAGCTTTGTCTCTTGAGATGAAGATGATTGTTGTATTGTAGACAATGCCTTTTTCATGCTTCTTTCTCTCTCTGAGTCTATCTGAGGCTGAGTTACGTGAGGGAGATGGATGAGCGATACATAGATTATGTGTTGCGCATTGCCACAATGCCAATTCTGATGCACACTCTTTGGTTGTTGTCCACCTGAGATTCCTTAAGAGAATTCTTCATGACTTTTTTGATACAACCTGGTAGAGAACCATCCTAGCAGCATGTAACTTAATAAACCTTCCAATTTGTTGTTGCTTATAGCATGAAATCCTCTTTGATATACTTGCTTGGACTCTTCTTTTCTATAACATCCAGATTGAGCTATGACCTCCCCTAATTGCACGCTCGCTTCACTATCCATCTGCTTCTTTATGATGTTCCTTGAGCCAATGCACTATCGTCACTATTATGGCAAATATGACCACCACACAATGTGTGCTACTGCTATTCTTGATCCCCTTCTACTCAACCACAATGCTTTTAATCGACTGCAACACTCGACCAATGTCTGACCACAATTTTTGAACAATGCTTGACTGAGGCGTCTTTTGTGGCCAATCACTTCAAGAACAAATATTTACTCTAACTGAAGCGAATTCATGCATAAGTGTGCAAGCATATTCTTGCTCACAAATATAATGAACAACCCTGATATACAATGGACCAGATAGATACAATGAACACCTTCAGCTCTTAAATGAATACATGTTTAGAGGAACACTATAAGTTATGTGACGAATGAGCGGACTTAAAAAAACCAAGATGAAGAATAATGAGTTGGAGGGTTTACAAGCATTGTAAAATGTGAGATGCGTCACAACATGGCACACATGATGATGAAAAACCATGAAGCACCTCCACAATCTCCAAGATCAAGGGTGGGGGGGAGGAAAATTGGGGTTAAAGGGGTACAAATTGATGAGTAAGAAGGTTAGGAGGGTGGGCAAATGACCAAAATGAGGCCTTAAAGAGAAAAATTTGATTGAAATAGCTTCTCTCAATGAGGAGAAAGTGAAACAACCAACACTCAAGCACCACCACCAAGATGACCACCAAATGCACAACCAAAAGAACCACCAAGAACTCCACCTAGCACTCTAATACCATTTAGAGAGTACATGCAAGAAAGTCAAATGAAAATAAGATTGTACTCACAAAAGAAAGAGTGTGAGAGACTCAAAGTGAGTAGACCAAGAAATGGGTAAACTGACATGGATTAGAAATGAGCTTGCCAAAAGCATGGAGTAGGCTCCTCAAGCTTCTAACCAAGTAAAAATGGGGGGAGAGGTCCTCCTTATATAAATTTGGGAGGGGCTTTCCAAAGTACATCAAATGTGGGATAATGCCCCTTAAAGGAGAATGAATACACTAGTAGAAGCAAATGGCAAGGTACCCAAATACAAAAGACATACAATATAAAATGGAAATATACTAGGAATGGAGTGCCTCCTGGATACAAAATGGAGATGCACTCATGCGGATACAAATATAAATGATGTAGGATCAATCATTGTTGATGACATAATTGATCCTACATCATCTACATTTGTATCCGCATGAGTGCATCTCCATTTTTTATTGATGAGGCACTCCATTTTCAGTTTATTTCCATTTTATATTATATCTCTTTTATATTTGGGTAGCTTGCCATTTTCTTCTACCATTGTACTCATTGTCCTCTAAGGGGCATTATCTCACATGAGATGTACTTTGGAGATCCCCTCCCAAATCTGTATAAGGAGGGCCTCTCCCCCATTTGTTTTTTTTTTATTTGCTAAAGAGACAATCCAAGAAAGTGATAGAGAGAGAGAGACGTCATTGGCTCTTCATGAAGTAATCACATGAGTACTATACTAAAGAGAAAAGTTTGAGAGAGTGATAGAGAGAGAGGTCATTTGCTCTTCATAGTGAGGCTTGTAGACGCAGTTGTAGAGCAATAGAGGATGAAGAGCACATGTCCTATAGGTTACTTGGCATGTTCCTCTAAAGGCACCTTGCAAGGTGCAATTTCAAAGGAGAATAGTCACATGATCGTTCAACTCTTGTTGAATCACACTCCTATCCCTCTCTATCAACTCAATCAAACTATTGGGAACTGTCTACAGAGATATATTTGCCTAGAATGTGCCTTTGACAACAACAAAAAAAAACACATTCACGTCTACTATTAAGCATTCCTGAATAGCTCAACTACGCTATTCCCTTGAGGCCTTGCTCGGCAAAAACGAAAATGGCAAAGAGGATTAGCCTTGCATAAAAGTTGAGCAATAGCTTCACATTCAAAACTCGACGGCTCTACCTACCAAAATGACATTGGCTCTCCAATGAGAGACATAGTGAGAGCGAGAGTAGATACTTCCTCTGGACACTCCCATTAGCAACTTCCCATTAGCAACTTTTCTTATCAAAGCAGAGAGCGAGAGAGAGAATAAACTCTCTTTGCAGTTGGAAACACCACGAGTTTCTCTCTTGAATCCTGTTGGTGAAAGACTTGACCAAGAGGCAACCATCGAACGTGTGCACATTATGAGAGAGAGAGAGAGAGATTGTAGTCTCTCTTAATAATCAGCATTGCACCTGAGTTCTATTTTGTTTGAGAGCACAAAAAGCATGGTCAATGCTCTGTAACAAATTGGGAGGCTAAGGGCGACACTATAAAGTAAGCATAATCGGCCTCTGTATACATCAACAGTGGGGTAAAGAACAAATTACATGCTTTGCCATGAATAACTCACTGTTGTAGCTAACTCCACCAAAAGAAGCCAATTGAGGACCTCTTCGACAATGCGCATGTGAATGAAGCTTCGCACGTTCTCTCAGGTAGAGGATTCTGGAATTGCATGTCACCATTTGGTTTTTGGGGGGATGAATTCAATAACGACATCATTTATGATGAATTCTCTTTGATTAGGGCATTGATTATAGAGTGCTTTTTATTCAATGATTACATCACTATGATGTCAACATACGTTTTTGCTCTTGATACACTACATTCATAATGGTCTAGGGTCACATTTTAATCCTTATAAAAAGGACCATTCTTATACTTAGCAAACTCAATATTCAAATTCATCACTCATTTTAATATGAGAGAATGAATCTTGGATAGGGTCACATGGTATGCTTTGTGAAATAGTACTTGTCTTCACTTCATTTCGATGACATAGCTTCTTCCAAGATTGCTAAGTGCTTGCCAACTTTTTGCATTCCACAACCTTAATATCTCATTTAGATCTCTCCACTTATTTTGTAATTTGCTACGGATATTTGACTCTTAATTTCAGTACTTCACTGGGCACTCATTGTAATCATTAAAGAGGTATCTTGTATTCCCTAAGGGATTCAACCTTGCTTGTGACCTCATTCTTGATAAATATTGTGGCATTATATTTAGCAGCCCTCAGAAAGGTTTATTTGTAGTTTTTTGAAAGGTTCCTTTGTATTATCCATAGGGTTTAACCTTCATCATTGGCACTCATTGGGTAGTAAGTGCCCTTTTGTAACATCAATAATAAACAAGGACTTTGTGTGTGAATTTGTGGGTTCGAGGCTAGTCTAAGCCCACCCATGACCTTTCTCCAAAGCCAAATCTAAGGATAACTTGGTGTGCAATGGGCTACTCTAAGCCCTCTCTCTACATTGACTCATCTCATCTTTGGTGCCAAGTGTAGGGCTATTCTAAGCCCCTCCTCTCTCCAAGGTTTCTATCTCATCAACAAGTGTAGGGCTATTCAAAGCCCCCCCTCCAAGGACTCTTTATTGCATTATCTAGTGTAGGGCTATTCTAAGCCCCCCTTCTCCAAGGTGTGTATCTCATTTGGTGCATGTAGGGCTACTCTAAGCCCCCCCACTCAATTTTTTGTGCAAATTTTGACTTTATATTTGAAAGCGTGGTATCTTATTTTTGGCAAGGATCATGTTGACAATTTCAAATGCAACATCCTCGAGTCAATTGTTATTTACCCTCCTTTACTCTAATCTCATGCCAAAAGATGAGAGAATCAATGGCACAAACTACAATCTCTGGAAGGAAATCATTAGGGCTTACCTCTATACGAACCTCTTGTATGAGGTAGTTGAAGGAACCAAAGAAGATCCAGATAACGAAAGTGATTTAGAAGCTTGGAATGTATGGAATGTATGGAATGTAAAGAACAAGTGAGCCTTATGCCAATTACCTGTATCTTGCAATGAGTTAACCAAAGGCTATATAACCTCTTGTAAAACTTTCTATGAGGCTTGGAAGATCCTCCAAGACCTATATGAAGACAAAACTCCCTCAAAGATTTACAATCTAGAAGCAGAGTTTCATAACCTATCCATTAGGCCCCAGGATCCTATTTCCAAAGTTATTGTCACATTTGAGGACTATCAATGTAAACTAGCATTATGTGGCCACCAAGTTTTGACTATCACCCAAGATAGTCAAAACTATTCGATCAGATGGTGGTGGCGAACTTATAATCACTACTTTGATAACTTCTTAAAGCAAAAAGGGATGAAAAGACAAGTCACTCAACCTCACACTCCATCCCAAAATGGAGTAGCTGAGAGAAAGATCTGAAGTGTGATGGAAATGGTGCAAACCATGCTTCACAATAAAGAACTACCCTTCAAGTTTTGGGTAGAAGCAATAGACACTACAATGCATATACTGAATCAAGGCTTCACTAGTGCATTGAACAACAAGACACCCTTTGAAGCCTACTATGGAAGAAAGTCTAATGTCAATTACCTTAGAATATATGGAAGTGAAGCATTTATCCATGTGCCAAAAAAGGTCAAAGTAATCTACAGTCTAAGCCTAAGAAGCATATATTCATTGGCTATAGTGAAAAGTCAAAAGTGTATAGACTATATGTTCTTGAGAACCACTCCATCACAATTTTAAAAGATATAATATTTAATGAAGCTTCAACATACTCAACTAAAGATCCAAGTACAAGACTTAGTTCGCCCATCTACACTTCAGAGGGGGCACATTCTTTTCAAAACACAACTCAGAGGCAAGTACTTCAAACAAACCAAGAAGATCACAAAGTCTCATTGAAAAGCAACAATGAGAACAAAGTCATTATGTAAATTATGCATTTATGCATCATATCCAGTAGATTCGAGAGCCTTTTAACTACAAAGAAGCTCAAGGACAACCTAAGTGGGAAGAAGCTATGCAAGTGAAAATGGATGCAATCAAGAAAAATAACACTTGGACACTTGTTCCTAAGCCTACACATCATCAAGTTATAGGATTTAAGTGGATCTATAAAGACGATTACAAATCAGATGGCACACTATACAAGTAGAAAGCAAGACTTGTTGCTAAGGGGTATATGTTACACTTATGTGATCCTCGAGTAGCTTTGATGTGAACCTTTTCCCTATGCATGGGCACTTTTTACTCTAGTTTTGGCTAGATGTTTTTTCCCCATGTTACCACATACATGATTCACTCATATGTGGTGGTACTTTGTATTTAGGGATATTATTCAGATCTTACTTCAGTTCAGTTCATTGTCAATAGAGAGAGCTATTTCCAACCATCGTCTTCTCCCTGTGTCTTGATGTGTTTGTGCTCTTTGTGTGTGCTTCTTGTGTGTCTATCGTACTTCTAAGCTTCCTCTTCCACTCATTCCTCTAATGATGCCGATTTGCAAAAGAAGAAGAGATGCAAATATTGTCGAAAGGCTGGTCATACTATTGATGAATGTAGAAAGCTTGTTAAACGGAACGAAAAGAAGAAGGAATCAGGCCTGTCTATTGCTGAAAATTCAGCAAATGCAAAGAATGATGAAGCTAACATGGCTCAAGATTTTTGGGCATGTGTTGTTACATGTCATTATGATGCTTCTTTGCATTTTAAATGTATGGTTGTGAGTGAGGCTGATTCGGATTGGTTCTTTGATAGTGGTGCTTCAAAGCACATAACATCATGCAAAAGATTTTTTGCCTCTTTGAAAGATGCATCCAAAGGAGGACATGTGGTGTGTGCAAACAATGCCTCTTATCCTATCATTGGAGTAGGAGAAATTGAGCTTACGGCTGCAAATGGAGGTGCGATTCTCTTGAAAAATGCATTGTATGTGCTCGGTATCAAGAAGAACTTAATTTCAATTCCGTTGATTGCCAAAGATGGACTTCATGTACACTTTGTTGATGATAAGTGTATGGTTCATGATTTCAGCAATGGCGATGTTATCGTGATGTTCGGTACATTATGTAATGGTTTTTATCGCATGGATACATACAAGAGGGCTGCCTAGAATGCCTTGGTTGCTCATACTTCTTCCATGGCTGAAATGGAGCTTTGGCATGTTCATTTTGGTCACTTGAACTTCAATAGTTTGCTTTACTTGCAAAAGAAGGACATGGTTATTGGTTTGCCTACACTTAAGTCCATTGAAAAGCATGCATGTGAAGGTTGCATTCTTGTGAAAATGCATCGTGCTTCTTTTCCAAAAGATAGTCATACACACACTACAAGAAAATTGCATCTTGTTCATAGTGATGTATGTGGTCCCATCAAATTCTCCATCTTTTGGGAAGCATGTATATTTTGTTACCTTCATTGATGATGCTACTCATCATACATGGGTGTATCCTATGAAAGCAAAGAATGAGGTATTTTCTTGCTTTAAAGCATTTTTAGCTATGGCTGAAAATTTTTCTTCACAAAAGCTTTTGATCTCTACGCACAGATCATGGTGTTGAATACATGTCACCTGAGTTTAATGCTTTTCTTCATGAAAGAGGTATTTCACACCAATGTATAGTGCCATATACACCTCAACAAAATGGTGTTGCCAAGCGTAAAAATAGAACTCTACTTGAAATGACACGATGTATGGTTAAAGGAAAGCATCTTCCTAATAAGTTTTGGATGGATGTGGTCATGTGTGCAAACTATGTGTTGAATCGCTACCCTACAGAAGCACCGAGATTCATCACTCCTTATGAGGCTTGGAATGGTCATAAGCCTATGGTTAGTCATATGCGTGTGTTTCGTTGTTTGGCATATGCTCTTACGCCATCACAACAACGTCAGAAACTTGATGACAAGGTAAAGAAATGTATATTTGTTGGTTATAGTGCTGAAAGTAAGGGATATCGATTGTACCATCCATTGATGAACACAATTGTTGTGAGTTGAGATGTGGTATCTGCTGAAAATTCAGTTTTCCCTCTACTTGAATGCAAAAAACAGCCAACAGTTAGCTCACAAGATGTGTTGGATACACTCATGCCTTTGTTCCAAAATGTTGCGCTTGACTATGGCCATGTAGACCAGCCAACTGAGGCTCAAAGGCTGAAAAATTCCAGCCAAATAGGGCTGAAAATGCAAAGAACTTCCAGCCAAACATGGCTGAAAATTTTCAGCCAAAAAATGTAAAAACTGCTGGAAATTTCCAGCCACATATGGCTGAACATTTGCGACAAAATATGGCTGAAAATGAGCATGAAATTCAGCCCACACATGATATAAATGTTGATGATGTATTACATAATGAATGCATGTCTATCAATAGTGCAAAAAGTATGCCAAAGTGGATAAAACAAACTTTGCACGACAGCAAATTGAGTGCACCTTTACTTAGTAGAACAAGATAAAGCTCTCACCATGCATCAAGTAATTTTGTGGATTATTCTCTTATTGCTACAACATGTAATGAAGAGCCACTCTCTTTTGAAGATGCATGTGATGATCCACAATGGATGAGTGCTATGCAATCAGAAATGGACTCCATACATAGGAATGGTACTTGGGAGTTATGTGAATTGCCAAAAGGAAAGAATGCCATTGGTACAAAGTGGGTTAACAAGATTAAGAGAAATTCTGATGGTAACATTGATCACTACAAAGCTAGATTGGTTGCCAAAGAATATGCACAACAATATGGCATTGACTATGAGGAAACTTTTGCACCTACTTCACACATGACTACCATTCGTACCATGGTTGCATTGGTTGCCCATCGAGGTTGGAAAGTGAATCAGTTGGACATAAAAATAGCCTTCTTGAATGGTGATTTGCAAGAAGAGGTCTATGTGAAGCAACCTCATAGGTTTGCTATGAAAGGGAAAGAGCATATGGTTTGCCGCTTGCATAAAGCCTTGTATGGTCTCAAGCAAGCTCCATGTGCATGGTATGACAAAATCCATAAGCACTTGATTACTCTTGGCTTCATATGTAGTCTGATTGAAAGCACACTCTATGTACGCAAAATGTCACTTATCTTGGTCTTTTGAGCTACTATCTTGGCATCCAGTTTGTATCCATTGAGGGGGGAATTGTTATGCATCAAGAAAAGTATGTTGAAAAACTACTTCAACGTTTTGACTTTGAGGATTGCAAGCCAGTTTCCACACCAGTTGAGATAGGATTCAAGTTCTCAGTTGAGGATTCTAGTGATGCATTTGACACTTCTCTTTATCAGCAAGTTGTGGGATGTCTTCTATATGCATGCAACACAAGGCTGGATATATAGTGTGCAGTTTCCTAGATGAGTCGATTCATGCATAGCCTTGGCACTAAGCATTGGAAAGCAGTAAAATGTGTGTTTAGATATCTCAAAGCCACTTTGAGCTTAAGTCTCTTTTATGGTAGAGATATTCATCCATGCTTGCATGCTTTTACAGATAGTGATTGGGCTGGTTGTTATGATACTCATGTGTCCACTCGTGGTAATTGCTTTTTTTCTCGGAGACTCATGCATATCTTGGTTGAGTACGAAGCAACCTACAGTGGCAACATCAAGTTGTGAAGCTGTGTACAGGGCAATTTTCACAGCTACAGTGGAGTGTATATGGCTGAGACACCTATTGATGGATCTTTGCACAGAGATTGATGCTGCTACGCATATTCTCACTGATATTCAAAGTGCTTTGGTTGTTGCACAAAACCCAGTGTTTCATGCATGGACCAAACATATTGAGGTGCATATTCTCATTGATAGTCAGAGTGCTTTGGTTGTTGCACAAAACCCAGTGTTTCATGCACAGACCAAACATATTGTGAGAGAGCGCCTTCATGCAAGAGATATTGATTTGGTATATGTGTCTGCACAAGATAATGTGGCAGACATATTCACCAAATCTCTTCCACGAGAAAAGTTTGAAGCTTTTCGCAAAGCTTTAGGCTTATTACCTTGTGGGGGCTGATCTATCACTCCCTGTATGTGTTCACATCATTCGCTTCAGGGGGGTTTGTTACACTTACGTGATCCTCAAGTAGCTTTGATGTGAACCTTTTCCCTATACATACATACATGATTCACTCATATGTGGTGGTACTTTGTACTTAGGGATATTATTCAGCTCTTACTTCAGTTCAGTTCGTTGTCAATAGAGAGAGCTAATTCTAGCCATCATATTCTCTGTGTGTCTTGCTACGTTTGTGCTCTTTGTGTGTGCTTCTCGTGTGTCTCTCACACTTCTACACACACACAACAATATAAACAACAACATGGCCTTGATTATGAAGAAACCTTTGCCCCTACTACAAGGTTTACCACCATAAGAATCATTCTAGCACTAAGTGCACATGTTCCATCTACCAACTCGACATCAAAAGTGCTTTCCTTAATGGAGACCTTTAAGAAGAAGTATATGTTGACCAACTAAAAGGTTTCAAGATGAAAGGAAAGGAAGATCAAGTCTACAAGCTTCACAAGGAACTTTATAGACTTAAGCAAGCTCCCAGGGCTTGGTATGAAAAGATTCACAAGTTGTTCGAAGATCAAGGATTTCAGAGAAGCGGTGCCAATGCAAAGTTATACATCTATCAGAAAGAGTCCTTCGTTGCCATGTGTTGATATATTTAGGTAGTGATGTGTGTGAACACACTAGGACTGTTGGGGCACTTTTTTCCCTCTTTAGGAGGTTTTTTCCCTCGGCTTAAATATACGCTATAGCCCTAATGGGTTACTTATCTTTGTACATTCAGTATTGTGTGTTGTGCTCCAAGCTTCTTCTTCTTCCTTGTGTTGTTCACGTGCTTCTGCAGACGTCTAACTTCAACAATTGGTATAAGAGCAGGTCATCGCTTCATCTAAGGCATCATCAACACCGCTCCTGTCACAGTCTCAGAATCACACGAGATTTGGCGAACATACCCAAGGTGATTAGGAGATCAAAACGACTTCACCTTGTTATGCCAAAATCGCGATCTGAGCTCATTTCGACCTCCAAATGCACTATCATAGTGCTTATGCATGATATTTTGTCTTTTTGTGCCAAAGATATATACAGGTTTTGGTTTGCTAGTATAAGCACCTTGAAGTCTGCTACAGGTCTAGTAGAACTTCTCAGGGTAGTTTTGTTCATCTTTTTTGATACATCATTCTTTGGCATCAATGTATTTTAGTTAGTGGCCATGGTTGAAAGTAGTGATGTATTCTGTATGTTGGCTATTGAGGATAAGTTGGACAATACCAATTACCCATTGTAGGCATATATGATGCGACATGTATTGGTTGTAAAAGGATTGTGGAACATTGTGCAAGGTGTTAAAAAACGTCCTATTACACCTATAAATACAAGTATTGAAGTTGATATATATGGCATTGAAGATGTTGATATTCTTCATATTCTTATTCGTGCTATGGTTTTTGTTGCACCTACTGTAGAGAAAATCCATTAGGATGGTAGAGATGCTCAAGCACATGCATTGATAGCCTTGTCTATCAAACGTGCCATTATTCCTCAAATTTTCTCTTACAGAACAGCTAAGGATGCTTGGGATACACTTACCATTGTACCAAGCTAGGAATGAGGCTCGTGTTGCTTACCTCTGAAAACAGTTGGAGAGTGAGCATATAAATGAAGGTGATTCTATGGATAGTTTTCTAACAAAGATCAAGGATTTGAAGGAATAGTTGATTTCTGCTGATGAAGTTATATCAGATAGCTCACCTGTGCAGACCATTCTGAATGGTCTCCCTAACTCATATCAGAGTTTTGCTTCTACTCCTCGTTTGATAATGAAAGGCAATCCAAATGCCCTATCATTTGAAGACTTAATTTCTGTTCTATTGCAAGAAGATCAGTCTAGGCAGAACAGGTCCATTATGCATGTTTTAGATGAAGCTTTCCTGGCTAGTCAGAAGCGAAAAGGAAAAGGGACTCTTCTACTAGTACACAGAAATCTGCAAATGTTGCACATTCAAAAAAGGAAGACAAAGATGAGAAGAAATTAGAAAAGAAGATTTGTTTTGCAAATACTATAAAGCAAATGATCATGTCATTAAGAGCTATCCAAAATTGGCTGCTTAAGAGGCAAAGAAGAAAGAGGCGAGAATGAATGTTGTAGGGGCCTCTACATCGAAAACAGAGTCTGCTAATCTTCTGCAGAATGAAGAATGGGCATTTACTATTGTTTGTAGTTTTAACCCATCTTCTCATGAGTAGTGTATGTCTGCAATAGACTCACGTTTGGTATTTTGATAGTGGGGCAACCAAACATATTACCTCACAGTGCAGTTTCTTAACTTCACTTGAGCCTGCCCCTATAGGGAATACTGTCACATGTGCTAACAACTCCTCTTATCCTATCATGGGAGTTGGTAAAATCATTCTAACTACTACTAATGGTAGTTCTTTCACCTTGTCAGATGCTTTATTTGTGCTAGGGATACAGAAGAATATGTTATCAGTTTTCAACATTAGCCAAGATTGGCTTGGTTGTGAAATTTGTTGATGACACATGTACAATTCATGATCTGTCGAATGGTGGCATGATTATTGCTTGTGGGATGTTATATCGTGGGATGTATAAGCTCATAGACTATGAAAGATCTGTGAATGATTCGGCAAGTGCACTACATGATTCTCAAACTATTTCAGATGCAAAGCTTTGGCATGCATGCTTTGCTCACCTGAATTTTGCTAGTTTGTTACACCTGCAGAAATCTAAAATGGTGTTCTCTTTTCCCAAACTTGAGGCACCTAGAAAACATGTTTGTGACGGTTGTATTTTGGGAAAAATGCAACATTTCTCCTTTCCAAAAGATGGTTGAGTTTTGGCTACTCAGAAATTGCAGCTTGTATAGAGTGATGTCTAAGGTCCTATGCAAACACCTTCTTTTGGAAACTATCTTTACTTCATGACTTTCATTGATGATTTTTCTAGGCATGCATGGGTATATCCACTCAAAGCAAAGTCTAAAGTGTTTATGTGCTTCAAAGAGTTTTTGGTTTTGGCTGAAAATCTGTCAGCATGTAAAATGGGCACCGTCCATTTTGATCGAGGGAGGGAATATATGTCTTCTTACTTTAATGCATTTCTGGTTGAACACGGGATAAAACATCAGTGTACAGTGCCATATACACCTCAACAGAATGGAGTTGTAGAATGGAAGAACAAGTCACTCATGGAGATGGCGAGGTGTATGGTCAAGAGTCAGGCCTTACCACATAGTTTCTGGCTTGAGACTATTATGTGTGCAGCATATGTACTTTACAAGTGTCCCACTAAAGCGTTGTAGTCTATCACTGCATACGAGGCTTGGCATGATCACAAGCCATCTATAGATCATCTACATGTTTTTGAATGTTTGGCATATGCATTAGTTCCTGAACAACATCGCAAAAAATTGGATGATAAAGCAGTAAAATGTATTTTTGTTGGGCACAGTTCTAAAAGCAAAGGCTATCCTCTATATCATCCATAGACTAAATGCATTTTGGTTAGCGGTGATGTTGTTTTTGTGGAAGATGCTATTCAACCTTTACTTTCATGTATGAATGAGACATCTATTAGATCCAAAGACATGTATGATACTTTGTACCTCTTTTTGCAGGTGGACAGTCTAGTGCTAGCCCTAATGAGGCAACTTCTCAACCATTGCAGGTTTCATGTGATGATGCAGATCATTCCATTTCTAATACAAATTTGCATGATGCACTTGTTGATGAGAGAGCTACTATTAAGGAGGCAAAAACTATGCCAAAATGGCTAGTGCAGCAAATTAGATGCACCTCTATCATATTGTACTCATTCAGGCTCTCATAGTGCCTCTTTTGCATTAGATTGCAATGCTATGGCTGCATCTAGTCTCTCTGATGAGACTGAACCTATTTTGTTTGATGATGCACAAAATTTTGAACATTGGATTGTTGCAGTGCAATCTGAATATGATGTTATCATGAAAAATGGTACCTGGTCTTTATGTGACTCGCCTCCTAGCAAGAAGGCCATTGGCACTAAGTGGGTATACAAGCTGAAGCATAAACCTGATGGAATAGTTGACATGTATAACACTAGGCTTGTTGCAAAGAGGTTATGCACAGGAAAGAGGCATTGATTTTGATGAAACCTTTGCACCTACATGCTAAATGACTACTGTTCATAGCATCTCTGCACTTGCAGCTCATCATGGTTGGAATGTACATCAGTTGGACATTAAAATATGGTTTCTAAATGGTGACTTGCATGAAGTGTATGTTTTTTAGCCCTGTGGCTTTGTGTAGAAAGGGCATGAAAACCAGGTGTGCACGTTAAAGAAGGCATTATATGGTTTAAAGCAAGCACCACATGCTTGGTGTGAAAAGATATATGCATGTCTGATTGCAAATGGTTTTGAGAACATTCCAACTGAAAGCACCTTATATGTTAAGCATGCTAACGATATGCTTCTTATCATTGTTGTGTATGTTGATGACATGCGACTCAATTGTCCTCAAGAGAAGCATATTGCTGATTTCAAGGCTGATTTGCATGCCTCATTTGAGATGTTTGATCTAGGGCATTTCCATCATTATTTGGGCATTCAGTTTGTGCATGATGATGGTGGAATGGATTTGTGTCAAACAAAATATATTGACACATTATTGTAGCATTTTGGCCTTGAAGACTGTAAGCCTATTGCCACTCCTATGGAGATAGTTTTACGATTGATTCTTCATGATGTTGGAGATGCATTTGATGTTGTTCTCTATCAATAGGTTGTTGGATACTTGATTTACTTATGCATTGCTCGACCAGATATTCATTTTGCTATCTCACAGATGCGCAGGTTTATGCATTGCCCATGATTCAAGCATTGGAAGGCAGTTAAGCGCATCTTTTGCTGCTTGAGTGGTACTCGGCTACTTGATTGTTTTATCCCAATGGGGGATCACTGGTGCTAGATTTGCATGCTTTTTCTAACTCTTACTGGGTTGGTTGCTATGACACTTGTGTGTCCACTAGTGGTTTTTGCATCATGCTTGGTAGCTCATGCATATCTTGGCTGATCAAGAAGCAGCGTACTATGGCCACTTCAAGTTGTGAGACTGAGTATAGGGAAGCTTTCACAGCCACTGTTGAGTGTGTGTGGCTCAAACGCCTTATGGCTGATTTGGGTGTTGATCAGTCTTCTGCCACCACCATCTTCACATATAGTGAGATCACATTGGCAATTGTGAGGAACCATGTGTTCCATGCTTGCACTAAGCACATTGAGGTGCATTAGCATTATGTCAGGGAGAGGTTCTCTACTGGAGAGATCAGCTTGGCATATGTGCCCATGCAAGAGAACATTGCATACCTTTTCACGAACGCTCTGCCTAGGGAGAAGTTTGAAGCTTTTCGCAAAGCTTTGGGCTTACTTCCTTTTGTGGATTGATTCCACATAGCTTGGCACTTCCTTATACATGAGTGCCAACTCCTTGTTCATTGCATCACCCCCAAGGGGGATTTGTTGATATATTTAGGTAGTGATGTGCATGAAGCTTCACTTTGCCCTTTACTTTCAGGATGAATTGTAGAGCAAAAGAATATTTTGGAACCTAAATTTTGAAATAATGTAACCCAAAAGTGATTACAAAAACGAACATCTTGATCTGAAAGAATAAATTTTGGAAAACCATGATGCACAAAAATAGATTTAATGAATAACTTAGCAGCTTGAGGTGCAGAAAGAGTCTTTTTACAAGGAATAAAACATGCTTGTTTACTAAACCTATCAACA
Organism: Ceratopteris richardii; assembly: GCA_020310875.1. Lineage (NCBI taxonomy): Eukaryota > Viridiplantae > Streptophyta > Polypodiopsida > Polypodiales > Pteridaceae > Ceratopteris > Ceratopteris richardii. Next base: position 120,026,731 of record CM035418.1, read on the forward strand.
ATTGTCCAAATCACATCATTATGAAATGAAGTTGTAAGAAGACCAGTAATAAAATCCATAGAAATTTGTTCCCATGGTCCACCGAGTATGGGAAGTGGCATTAATAATCCAAATGCTTTACCATGATGTCATTTCACATGTTAACACACAATGCAATTGGAAACATACTGTGCAATATCCTTTTCCATATTTGGCCAAAAGAAAAATTCTTTAGACATAGAAATAATACTTTGTATGCCCCAATGACCCATATTTGGTGGTTCATGTTGGAGTTCAAGGTATGTGGAAGCACGCGAACAACACAAGGAAGAAGAAGAAGCTTGGAGCACAACACACAATATTGAATGTATCACCACCATAATGTACAAAGATAAGTAACCCATTAGGGCAATAGGTGTGTATACAAGCCGGGGGGAAAAATCTCCTAAACAGGGAGAAAAGTGCCCCGATGGACCTAGTGTGTTCACACACATCACTACCTAAATATATCAACAAATCCTCCCTGGGAGTGATGTGGTGAACAAGGATCTGGCACTCATGTATAAGGAAGTGTCAACCTATGTGGAATTAATCCACAAAAGGAAGTAAGCCCAAAGCTTTGCAAAAAGCTTCAAACTTCTCCCTAGGTAGAGCCTTCATAAAAGGTCTCCAATGTTCTCCTGCATGGGCACATATGCCAAGGTGATCTCTCCACCAGAGAACCTCTCCTTGACATAATGATATTGCACCTCAATGTGCTTAGTGCGAGCATGGAACATAAGGTTCCTTGCCATTGCCAAAGCGCTTTGACTGTTAGTGAAGATGGTGGTGGCAGAAGACTGACCAACACCCAAATCAGCCATAAGGTGTTTGAGCTACACACACTCAACGATCGCTATGAAAGTTGCACCATACTCAAACTCACAATTGGAAGTGGCCACAATAGGCTGCTTCTTGCTCAACCAAGATATACATGAGCTATCAAGTTGGAAGCAAAAGCCACTAGTGGACACACAAGTGTCATTGCAACCATCCCAATTTGAGTAAAAAAAAGCATGTAAATCTGACGGTAGTGATCCCCCTTGGGATAAAACAACCCAACTAGTAAGGTACCACTCCAATAGTGAAAGATGCGCTTAACTACCTACCAATGCTTGACACCTGGGCAATGCATAAACTTGCTCATCTGTGAGACACCAAAATGAATATCTAGCTGAGTAAGGCATAAGTAAACCAAGCATCCAACAACTTGTTGATAGAGAACAACATCAAACACATCTCCAGAATCATGAAGACTCAATCATAAACCTATCTCCATAGGATTGGCAATAGTTTTACGGTCATATATTTTGTATGATACAAAGCTATTCCACCATCAACTTGCATAAATTGAATGCCCAAATAATGATGTAAATGCCCCAAATCAGACATCTCAAAAGAGACACACAGATCAGCCTTAAAATCAGCAATATGCTTCTCATGAGGACCAAGAGCAACATGTCATCAACATACACAACAATGATTAGAAGCACATCATTAGCACGCTTAACATATAAGGTGCTCTCAGTTGGATTGTTCTCAAAACCATGTGCAATCACATACGCATGTATCTTTTCATACCAAGCACGTGGTGCTTGCTTTAAACCATATAATGCCTTCTTTAACTTGCACACCTGGTTTTCATGCCCCTTTTGCACAAAGCCACGGGGCTTAAAAACATACACTTCTTCATGCAAGTCACCATTCAAAAATGCAGTTTTAATGTCAAATTGATGTACATTCCAACCATGATGAATTACAAGTGTGCAGATGCTACGAACAATAGTCATTCGACATGTAGGCGCAAAGGTCTCAGCAAAATCAATGCCTCATTCCTATGCATAACCCTTTGCAACAAGCTTAGCCTTATACATGTCAACTGTTCCATTAGGCTTACGCTTTAGCTTGTATACCCACTTACTGCCAATGGCCTTCTTGCCAGGAGGCAAGTCACACAAAGACCAGGTACCATTCTTCATTATAGCATCATATCTAGATCACATAGTAGCCATCCAATTTTTTGAATTTAGTGCTTCATCAGACAAAATAGACTCATTCTCATCATAGAGACTAGAGGCAGCCATATCATAGCAATATGATGCAAAAGAGGCACTATGAGAGCCTGAACAAGTACGGTATGATGGATCTGCATCTAATTTGCTATCACACAAAGTTTGCACCAACCATTTAGGCATAGTTTTTGCCTCCTCAATATCAGCTCTCTCATCAGCAAGTGCATCATGTAAATCTCCATCAGAGGTGGAATGATTTGCATGATCACATGAAACTTGTAAAGGTTGAGAAGTTGCCTCATTAGGACCAGCACTAGACTGTCCACCTGTAAAAAGAGGCAGCAAAGTGTCATACATGTCTTTGGAGCTAACAAATGTCTCCTTAGTACATGAAACTAATGGCTGAATAACATCTTCCACAAAGACAACATCATGGCTAACCAAAATATGTTTAGTCTATGGATGACACAGACGATAGCCTTTGCTTTCAAGGTTGTACCCAACAAAGATACATTTCACTACTTTATCATCCAATTTCTTGCGGTGTTGTTCAGGCTCTAATGCATATGAAAGGCAACCAAAAACACATAGGTGAGCAACAAATGGTTTGCAACCATGCGAAGCCCCATATGGAGTGATAGACTGCAATGCTTTAGTGGGACAGTTGTTAAGTATATATGTTGCACACATGATAGCCTCAAGCCAGAAACTATGTGGTAAAGCCTGACCCTTGACCATACGCCTCACCATCTCCATGAACGACCTCTTCCTCCATTCAGAAAATCCATTCTGTTGAGGTGTATATAGCACAATACACTGATGTTTTATCCCACATTCTGATAGAAATCATTAAAGCCAAAAGGCATATATTCTCCCTCTCGATCAGAATGGAGGGTGCCCATTTTACATGGTGCCAGGTTTTCAACCAAAACCAAAAACTGTTTGAAGCACATGAACACTTCAGACTTTTGTTTCAATGGATATACCCATGCATGCCTGGAAAAATCATCAATGAAGGTCACAAAGTAAAGATAGTTTCCAAAAGAGGGTGTTTGCATAGGACCACAGACATCACTGTGAACAAGCTGCAATTTGTGAGTAGCTCGAATTGAACCATCTTTTGGAAAGGAGGAACACTACATTTTGCCCGAAATACAACATTCACATACATGTTTACCAAGTGCTTCAAGTTTGGGAAAAGAGGACACCATTTCAGATTTTTGCAGGCATAGCAAACTAGCAAAATTCAGATGACCAAAGCATGCATGCCAAACCTTTGCATCTGAAATAGTCTGAGAATCAAGTACTGCACATGCCAAATCATTCATAGATTTTTCATAGTCTATGAGCTTATACAACCCACAACATAAAATGCCAGAAGTAATAATCAGGTCGCCATTTGACAAATCATGAACTGTACATTTGTCATCATTAAATTTCACAACCAAGCCAATATTGGCTAAAGCTAAAACCGATAATAGATTCTTCTTGATCCCTAGCACAAATAAAGCATCTGACAAAGTAAAAGAACTACCATTAGCAATAGTGAGAATGATCTTACCAACTCCCATGATAGGATAAGAGGAGTTGTTGGCACATGTTGTTGATATATTTAGGTAGTGATGTGCGTGAACACACTAGGACCATCGAGGCACTTTTTTCCCTCTTTAGGAGGTTTTTTTCCCCCGAGTTGTATATATGCTTATTGCCCTAATGGGCTACTAACTTTTGTACATTCTAGTCGTAATACAATTAGTATTGTGTGTTGTGCTCGAAGCTTTTTCTTCTTCTTCCTTGTGTTGTTCGCATGCTTCTGCAGATGTCTAACTCCAACAACTGGTATGAGAGAAGGTCCTCGCTTCAACTAGGGTGTCGTTGACACCTCTCTGGTTGTAGTCTCAGAATCGCACAAATTTTGTTGAGCATACTCAAGGTGTTTTCGAGATCAAAATTGCTTTGCTTTGTGGTGCCAAAATCGTGATCTGAGCTCGTTTCAGCCTTTGAACGCACTATTGTAGCACTTATGCAAGCTATTTTGTCTTTTTGTGCCAAAGGTATATACCAATTTTGGTTCACTTGTATAAGCGTCTCAAAGTCTACTATAAGTTTAACACAATTTGTCTGGGTGATTCTGTTCAACGTTTTGAGAGTCAATTTTTTGCATCAATGTATTTTAGTCACCGAGCATGGTTGAAAGCAGTGATGTATTCCTTATGTTGGTTGTTGAGGAAAAGTTAGATGGTACCAACTACCCATTATGGGCTTATATGATGCGACATGTATCGGTTACAAAAGGACTCTGGAATATTGTGCAGGGTGTTGAAAAACATCCTATCACACCTGCAATTGTTACAACTGCACGTATTGAAACTGATGTAGAAGGTGTCGAGGATGATGATATTTTGCATATTCCTGTTCGTGCTATAGTTTTTGTTGTACCTACTGTAGAGCACATTTGTTGGGATGGCAGAGATGCTCAAGCACATGCATTGATAGCTTTGTCTGTCAAATGTGCCATTATTCATCACATTCGCTCTTGCAGAACAGCTAAGGATGCTTGGGATACACTTACCACAGTGTACCAAGCTAGGAATGAGGCTCGTGTTGCTTACCTCCGAAAACAGTTGGACAGTGAGCACATGAATGAAGGTGATTCTATGGACAATTTTCTAACAAAGAACAAAGACTTGAAGGAACAACTGATTTCTGATGATGAGGTTATACCAGATAGCTCACTTGTGCAGGCCGTTCTGAATGGTCTTCTTGATTCATATCAGAGTTTTGCCTCTACTCTTCGTTTGATGATGAAAGGCAATCCAAATGCCTTTTCATTTCAGGAGTTAGTTTTTGTTCTATTGCAGGAAGATCAATCTAGGCAGAACACGTCTATTATGCATGTTGCAGATCAAGCTTTCTTGGCTAGTTAGAAGGGCAAAGGTAAATAGAGCTCATCTACTAGCAAACAGAAATCTGCAAATGCTACACATTCGAAGCAGGAAGACAAAGATGAGAAGAAATCAGAAAAGCAAAAATTGTTTTGTAAGTACTGTAAAGGAAATGATCATATCATAAAGAACTGTCCAAAACTGGCTACTAAAGAGGCAAAGAAGAAAGAGGTTGGAACGGTTGTTGCAGATGCCTCTACACCGAAAACAGAGTCTGCTAATCTTATGCAGGAAGAAGAATGGGTGTTTACTACTGTTTGCAATTTTGACCTGTCTTCTCATGAGCAGTGCATGTCTGCAGTAGACTCAAATGTTTGGTACTTTGATAGTGGGGTGACCAAACATATTACCTCGCAGAGTAGTTTCTTCTCTTCACTCGAGCCTGCCCCTACAGCGAATATTGTCACATGCACCAACAACTCCTCTTATCCTGTCATGGGATTTGGTAAGATCATTCTGACTACTATTGATGGTAGTTCTTTTACTTTGTTAGATGCTTTATTTGTACCAAGGATCAAGAAAAATCTGTTATCAGTTTTTGCATTAGCCAAGATTCGCTTGGTTGTGAAATTTATTGATGACAGATGTACAGTTCATGATCTGTCAAATGGTGACCATTATTGCTTATGGCATTTCATGTCGTGGGCTGTATAAGCTCATAGACTATGAAAGATCTGTGAATGATTCAGCATGTGCAATACATGATTCTCAGGCTATGTCAGATGCAAAGCTTTGACATGCACGCTTTGGTCATCTAAATTTTGTTAGTTTGCTACACCTGCAAAAATCTGATATGGTGTCTTCTTTGCCCAAGCTTGAGGCACCTAGAAAACATGTCTGTGAAGGCTGTATTTTGGGCAAAATGCAGCGTTCCTCCTTTCCAAAAGATGGTTCACCTATGGCTACGGAGAAATTATAGCTTGTACATAGTGAATTCTATGGTCCTATGCATACACTTTCTTTTCGAAATTATCTTTACTTCGTGACTTTGATTGATGATTTTTCCAGGCATGCATGGGTATATCCATTGAAAGCAAAGTCTAAAGTGTTCATGTGCTTCAAATAGTCTTCAGTTTCGGCTGAAAATCTATCAGCATGTAAAATGGGCACCCTCCATTCTGATTGAGGGGGGGAATATATGTCTTCTGATTTTAATGCATTTCTAGCTGAACATGGGATAAAACACCAGTGTACAATGTCATATACACGTCAATAGAATGGAGTTGCTAAACGGAAGAACAGGTCACTCATGGAGATGGGCAAGGTGTATGGTCAAGAGTGAGGCTTTACCACATAGTTTCTAGCTTGAGGTTGTCATGTGTGTAGCATATGTACTTAACAGGTGTCCCACTAAAGCGCTGCAGTCGATCACTCCATATGAAGCTTGGCATGATCGCAAGCCATATGTTGCTCATCTACATGTTTTTGGTTGTCTGGCATATGTATTAGCGCTTGGATGATAAAGCAAGAAAATGTATTTTTGTTGGCTAGAGTTATGAAAGTAAAGGCTATCATTTGTATCATAAAGATAAGAAAATGTATTTTTGTTGGCTAGAGTTTTTGTAGTCATGATGTTGTGTTTGTGGAAGATGTATTCAGCCATTACTTTCATGTACTAAGGAGACATATGCTAGCTCCAAAGACATGTATGATACTTTGTTGTGCCTTTTTACAAGTAGACAGTCTAGTGCTGGTCCTAATGAGGCAACTTCTCTGATGGAGAGTGTTAATCTCCAAAAGAACAAGTTGACCTTGAATTTAGATCACCTCTATATCAAGATCAACTTTAGACTCCACCAAACTTAGAGGTCATTCACCAATTTATCAGAAAATTGATTATTCTGAAAAATTCAGCTTCTTCAGAAAAGTCTGCTGCAGATTAATTACTCATTGACTAATCAATCCTGTAAAGTTTTTTATAAAACTTTGCACAACACTTCGCCTTAAGGTTGCGCAACTTTGCCAAGTTAAATCTCTCAAAAAGATTAAGTATACACTGAGAAATGTGTGAAACACTTTACCTATGTCTGAAAGTGCTTCTCTGCAATGGCGACTTTGACACCTGCAACTTCTTAGCTTTGGTTCTCCCAGCTCTGAACCCGTTTGATCAAGATCTTTTAGCCATAGATAGCTTACTTTCCAACTTAGATTTTGAGCCCTCACTTGTGTAAAACTTTACACTGTGGACTGAGCACTGACCATTTCTTTGAAGATGAAATGTGCGCCAGATTTTTTGACTCTCAGAACATCTTCACATATGAATGTTCCTAAACAAAATTCTCACAGCCTGATTGAAATTAATCTCTCAAATTCTAGCCATAGATAGATTAGCTATGGACTTAGATACGTGCAAAAGGATTCTTCAAAAGATTAAGCACAGAAGGAGAATGGGAAAGAAGATCGACGCGCAGAATTCTACAACATTTTCTTCTTCATTACTTTTCATACATATGGTTGATGATACATACAATGTTCATCACCTCTTCACCTATTCTTCTCTATCTGATCTATATCACTCTCTCCTTCTATGAATACGTATCTGTAGATATATATACGAGTCTAACTCGTCATCTTTTTCAAAATACATTGAACTATTTACAAGAGTAATATACAAAAGAAACATTTCTGATTCTATTTTCTTCCTCTGAAAGTAATCTTCATTCTTCCACATATCTTCTCACTTTGATCTTCATATAATCACTATTGATGATTGCTCTGCTCCAACAGCTCCCCCTCAATCTTCAATTGTGATTACCTGCATCTTCTTTATTCCTGCCATATCTTTAAACCTCTGCAACTTAGGTCCATCCAAACTTTTAGTCATCATATCTGCAACTTGATCTTTTGTGGGAGTGTGTATGACTTCAATCTCCTTCTCAATGACCTTCTCTCTCAGAAAATGATATTGTATTTCAATACGCTTAGTTCTAGCATGAAATACAGGATTAGCTGCCAAGTATAATGAACTCATATTGTCTCCACAAATAATAGGAGTACTCTGAATCACATCAAAAACTTTCAAAAGTGTCTTTAGCCATATTACCTCTTTTGCAGCTTCCACCATACCTTTATATTCTGCTTCTGTAGATGACAAAGCAACTGTATGTTGCTTCTTGGAACTCCATGAAATCAATTTGTCTCCTACATAGCACAAGTATCCATGTGTTGATCTTCTATCATCCACATCACCTGCCCAATCTGCATCACTATATATCTTCACTCTTGTATCAGAAGTAAATCCATAGTACAACCCTTCTTTGAGTGTACCCTTGATGTACCTAAGTACTCTTTGTCCTGCAATCCAATGTTCCTTTCTAGGACAATGCATGAATTGTGAAAGCACACCAACTGCATATGACAAATCAGGCCTTGTCAATGTAGCATAAATCAAGCTACCAACCAAACTTTGATAGAGTTTCATATCTCTGAACTCTTCTCCTCCAAACCTAGATAACTTATGGTTCACTTCCAAAGGTGTAGGTGCAACCCTGCAATCTTCCATTTTAAATTTGGTTAGCAAATTTTTAAGATACCTTTCTTGGGTCACATATACTCCATGTTGAGTATAAGAAATCTCCATTCCCAAGAAGAATGATAGGTTCCCCAAATCACTGATTTTAAACTCTTTCTCCATCTGCTTCTTGATCATTTGTATTCCCTTATCATCTGTTCCTGTAAGTATTATGTCATCAACATAAATACAAACATAAATGAATCCATTTTCACTTGCTTTGACTAGCAAGCTACTATCTGCCTTTGATGCTTGAAATCCAAGATCATTCAAGAATTTTACAAGCCTATAATTCCAAGCCCTTGGGGCTTGCTTCAACCCATACAAAGCTCTCTTGAGCTTACATACATAATTTGGAGTCACTTGATCTTTGAACCCATCTGGTTGCTCCATGTAGACTTCATCTGAAATGTAACCATTCAAGAAAGCATTTTTAACATCTAATTGAGACAACTTCCAACCTTTACAAGCAGCAATTGCAATGAGTGTCCTGATGGTTGTCATCTTTGCCACAGGACTATAAGTCTCATCATAGTCCACTCCATATGTCTGTGCATACCCTTTCACAACAAGTCTAGCTTTGTACCTAGACACACTTCCATCTGCAAATCTCTTTGTTTTGTAAACCCACTTACATCCAATAATCTTCTGACTATTAGGTTTAGGAACCAAATCCCATGTTTGATTCTCTATCAATGCATCATACTCCTCTTGCATAGCATCTTCCCAATTCTTCTTCCCTTTGGCTTCTTCATATGTAGAAGGGTCTTCATCTGCTTTTACCAAATAAGCATAATCTTTAGTAGTCAAGAATGAAGTGTCATAGCTATACCTTGTAGGTTGCCATTTGTGCCTAGATGATCTCCTAACTTCTGCACTTCTTGAGGTCTCTGGTTCATCACATTCTGGATCAAACCTTGGCCTCTCTTCAACTTCAATCTGCACTTCATTACTCTCACTTTCATCAAGTAATTGAATCTTTGCTTTACCTTTCCTTTGTTCCACTACTTCTTCATCATCTGCATGTACATTATATTTACCTGCATACCAAGTACCTTGCTCATCAAATGTAACATCCTTGGATACAATAAATTGCTTTGTAGATGGACTCCACAACCTGTATCCCATTTGCTTATCATCATAACCAATGAATACATACTTCTCTGCCTTAGGCTCCAACTTATGCCTCAATTGAGATGGCACATATGCATATGCCAAGCATCCAAATATTCTGCAATGATCCAAGGTAGGTTTCTTACCCCACCAAGCTTCATATGGTGTCATACCCTGTAAAGCTTTACAAGGCAATCTATTAACCAAATATGTAGCTGTATTAACAGCCTCAGCCCACAAATAATTTGGGCAATTCTTCTCTTTCATCATGGACCTTGCAAACTCAACAAGAGTCCTATTTCTTCTTTCTGCTACCCCATTTTGTTGAGGAGAGTACCTGCAAGTAACTTCTCTCTTTATACCTGCATTCCACAAATAATCATTGAACTCATTTGAAAAATACTCTCCCCCTCCATCTGACCTTAGTCTCTTCAATTTTTGACCTGTAATCCTTTCTGCATATGCATGATAGTGTTTAAATGTATTAAACACTTCTGACTTTTCCTTAATCACATAAATTGTGATCCACCTGGTAGCATCATCAACATATATGACATAATATCTTGAACCATTTATACTAAAGTCCTTTGAAGGACCCCACACATCTGTATGCACCAATTCAAGTCTTTCTGAATACATAAATCCATGCTTGGAATAGGATTGCTTATGAGCCTTACCTAATTGACATGCCTCACATCTGTATGTCATGTGTTGACCTGCAATGTTAGGCATTCCAAGCACTGAATCATTGTTAATCATTTCTTTGATACCTCTTTCATTAAAGTGTCCAAGTCTTTTGTGCCAAAGATCCAATTCTGACACCTTCTGCTCTCCATATGTGAACATAGCATGTCCAACATTTCCTTGTACCTTCAATGTGAAAAGCCTTCCTTCTTTCTTTCCTGCAATAACTTGTTTATACCCTTGACTAGGGTCTTCCACATAAACTCCATCATTGGTAAACCTTACCTCATAACCTTTTTCCACAATTTGACCTACACTGATCAAATTCTTTGGAATTGTGGGAACATAAAGTACCTTACTCAGAAGAGTGCTCCCATCCTTAGCCTTGACTGAACCAATTGACTTTACCTTATGCTTTGTATTATCACCTGTCTGAACTGTATGATTAATTGCATTATGATCTAGGTCAGTCATCAAAGCAATATTTCCACTTAAATGATTACTACATCCTGAATCAATATAGAACACTCTCATGTCCTCATGTGAGGTTTCACATGTATTCATAATGAGAGTTGAATCCTCCTTTTGATCTGATGCATAGTTGTAGTAGGTGTTATTATAGGATTGATTTTGGAAATTTCTTCCATCACCTCTTCCAAAAGAATTTCTACCACCTCTACCTCTGAAATTTCCTCTCTGAAATCTACCACCTCTTGCTCTTTGATTAAAGTTCTGATAATTACCATTGTTTTGATTATTGTGCCAACAATCATGAGATAGATGATTAGTCTTACCACATATCCAACAAGCTCTTGCATTATCTTTGTTGTTTCTGCCTCTTCCTCTACTTCTGCCATTTCCTCTTCCTCTTATGAAGTTTGCTTGGTTTGATGTACCTTCTTCTTCACCTGATTGTTGCTTCCCTTTGTTGGCTTTCTTCTTGTCTTTAGAATACATTGCATGACCTGCACTCTTATCAACATCTCCTTTGATATCATTCTCAAAAGTTAGCATATGACCTAACAATTGATTCAAATCAGGAGTAAAGTGATCTAATGAAAGTTCTGTAGATAAAATGAAAGGCTTCCACTTCTCATCTCCTCTTAGCCCTGTAAGTATTTGTCTTACCAATTTGTCTTCTTCAATATCTTCATCAACTGCACCTAAAGAATCTGCAATGTCCTTCATCTTTGTCACATAATCAGAGATTGATTGTGAGGCCTTCTTCTTGAAGGTAGTAAATTCTGCCCATAGTGAAGCCTTCCTTGATTTGGTTGTATTTTGGAAATGCTCTTCCAAAGCATTCCAAATGTCACAAGCACTCTCAAGTCCTCTAATGTGAGGAAGCAAATAGTCATTGACTGCCATGTAGATGATGCTTCTTGCTTGAGCATCCTTCTTCATCCAATTCTTCAAATCTGCAAGCTCCTCCCTAGTTGGAACACTAGGATCTCTGAATTCTGGCTTTTCTTCATCTCCTGTAATGTATCCTATCAGATCTTTGCTCATAAGGTGAGCTTCCATCCTCATAGACCATGCAGGATAGTTCTCTCTATCCAACTTTTCAATTTGGAGACTATCTCCCATCTTTACTTCACCTGTAGCTTCAAATCTTTAACCTTTACAGATAATAAATGTACCTTTACTTCGAATGTTGCTCCTTCTGATCCTTTTGATGCTCTTTGTATGTCTTCCTTCAATCTTTCTTCAACCTTTACCCTTCTGCACCTTCAAAATGTAAAGATTTGTACTTCTGCAATAGTCGGAGTCTTCTTCTTCTCAATTTTGACACAACCTGCTCTGATACCACTGATGGAGAGTGTTAATCTCCAAAAGAACAAGTTGACCTTGAATTTAGATCACCTCTATATCAAGATCAACTTTAGACTCCACCAAACTTAGAGGTCATTCACCAATTTATCAGAAAATTGATTATTCTGAAAAATTCAGCTTCTTCAGAAAAGTCTGTTGCAGATTAATTACTCATTGACTAATCAATCCTGTAAAGTTTTTGATAAAACTTTGCACAACACTTCGCCTTAAGGTTGCGCAACTTTGCCAAGTTAAATCTCTCAAAAAGATTAAGTATACACTGAGAAATGTGTGAAACACTTTACCTATGTCTGAAAGTGCTTCTCTGCAATGGCGACTTTGACACCTGCAACTTCTTAGCTTTGGTTCTCCCAGCTCTGAACCCGTTTGATCAAGATCTTTTAGCCATAGATAGCTTACCTTCCAACTTAGATTTTGAGCCCTCACTTGTGTAAAACTTTACACTGTGGACTGAGCACTGACCATTTCTTTGAAGATGAAATGTGCGCCAGATTTTTCGACTCTCAGAACATCTTCACATATGAATGTTCCTAAACAAAATTCTCACAGCCTGATTGAAATTAATCTCTCAAATTCTAGCCATAGATAGATTAGCTATGGACTTAGATACGTGCAAAAGGATTCTTCAAAAGATTAAGCACAGAAGGAGAATGGGAAAGAAGATCGACGCGCAGAATTCTACAACATTTTCTTCTTCATTACTTTTCATACATATGGTTGATGATACATACAATGTTCATCACCTCTTCACCTATTCTTCTCTATCTGATCTATATCACTCTCTCCTTCTATGAATACGTATCTGTAGATATATATACGAGTCTAACTCGTCATCTTTTTCAAAATACATTGAACTATTTACAAGAGTAATATACAAAAGAAACATTTCTGATTCTATTTTCTTCCTCTGAAAGTAATCTTCATTCTTCCACATATCTTCTCACTTTGATCTTCATATAATCACTATTGATGATTGCTCTGCTCCAACATTCTCAACCTTTGCAGGTTTCATGTGATGATGTAGATCATTCTATTTCTAATGCAGATTTACATGATGCACTTATTGATGAGAGAGTTGATATTGAGGAGGCAAAAACCATGCCAAAATGGCTGGTGCAGACCTTGTGTGATAGCAAATTCAATGCAGCTCTGTCATATCGTACTCGATCAGGCTCTCATAGTGCCTTTTTTGCATTAGATTGCTATGCTATGGTTGCCTCTAGTCTGTATGATGAGACTAAACTTGTTTCGTTTGATGAAGCACAAAATTTTGAACATTGGATGGCTGCAATGCAATCTGAATATGATGCTATCATGAAAAATAATACCTGGTCTTTATGTGACATGACTCTTGGCAAGAAGGCCATTGGCACTAACTGGGTATACAAGATGAAGCGTAAACCTGATGGAAGAGTTGACATATATAAGGCTAGGCTTGTTGCAAAGGGTTATGCACATGAAAGAGGCATTGATTTTAATGAAACCTTTGCTCCTACCTATTGAATGACTACTATTCGTAGCATCTATGCACTTGCAGCTCATCATGGTTGGAATGTGCATCTATTGGACATTAAAATGGAATTTCTGAATGGTGACTTGCATGACGAAGTGTATGCTTTTCAACCCCGTGGCTTTATGGAGAAAGGGCATGAAAACCAGGTGTGCAGGTTAAAGAATGCATTATATGGTTTAAAGCAAGCACCACGTGCTTGGTATGAGAAGATACATGCCTATCTCATTGCACATGGTTTTGAGAATAGTCCAAGTGAAAGCACTTTATATGTTAAGCGTGCTAATGATGTGCTTTTGATCATTGTTGTCTATGTTGATGACATGTTGCTCACTCGTCCTATTGAGAAGCATATTGATGATTTTAAGGCTGATTTGCATGCCTCATTTGAGATGTCTGATTTGGGGCATTTGCATCATTATTTGGGCATTCTGTTTATGCACGTTGATGGTGGAATGGCTTTGTGTCAAATAAAATATATTGACACATTATTGCAGCATTTTGGCCTTGAAGACTATAAACCCTATCGAGACAGGTTTATGATTGAGTCTTCATGATGTTGGAGATGCATTTGATGTTGTTCTCTATGATCAGGTTGTTGGATGCTTGATTTACTTATGCATTACTCGGGTAGATATTGAGTTTGTTGTCTCATAGATGAGCAAGTTTATGCATTGCCCAGGAGTCAAGCATTGGCATGTTGTTAAGCAGATCTTTTGCTAGTTGAGTGGTAACCGGCTACTTGGACTATTTTATCCCAAGGGGGGATCACTACCGTCATATTTGCATGCTTTTTCTGACAGTGATTGGGTTGGTTGCTATCACACTCGTGTGTCCACTAGTATTTTTGCTTCATGCTTGGTAGCTCATGCATATCTTGGTTGAGCAAGAAGCAGCCTACTGTGGCCATTTCCAATTGTGATGCTGAGTATAGGGCAGCTTTCATAGTGACTATTGAGTGTATGTGGTGCAGATGCCTTATGGATGATTTGGGTGTTGGTTAGTCTTCTACCACCACCATCTTCACTGATAGTCAGAGCACATTGGTAGTTGCGAGGAACCCTGTGCTCCATGCTCACACTAAGCACATTGAAGTGCATTATCATTATGTCAGGGAGAGGTTCTCTGTTGGGGAGATCAGCTTGGCGTATGTGCCCATGCAAGAGAAGATTGTTGACTTTTTTACAAAGGCTCTGCCTAGGGAGAAGTTTGAAGCTTTCTGCAAAGCTTTGGGCTTACTTCCTTTTGTGGATCGATTCCACATAGCTTGGCACTTCCTTATACATGGGTGCCAGCTCCTTGTTCACCGGATCACTCCCAAGGGTGATTTGTTGATATATTTAGGTAGTGATGTGTGTGAACACACTAGGACTATTGGGGTGCTTTTTTCCCTCTTTAGGAGGTTTTTTTCCCCCGGCTTATATATACGCTTATTGCGCTAACAAGCTTCTAATTTTTGTACATTCTAGTGGTAATACATTTAGTATTATGTGTTGTGCTCCAAGCTTCTTCTTCTTCCTTGTGTTGTTCCTGTGCTTCCGTGGATGTCTAACTCCAACACATGTGATAGTATTCCCTATAGGGGCAGGCTCGAGTGAAGTGAAGAAACTACACTACGGGGTAATATGTTTGGTTGCCCCTCTATCAAACTACCAGACATCTGAGTCTATTGAAGACATACACAATTCAAGAGAAAATGGGTCAAAACTAGAAATAGCACCCATTTTTCATTCTACACAAGATTACCATACTCTATTTTTGGTGTAGAGGCCTCTGCAACAACCATTCCAGCCTCTTTTTTCTTTGCCTCTTTTGTAGCGAGTTTTGGAAAATTCTTTATGACATGATCCGTTGCTTTACAATACTTGCAAAACAATTTCTACTTTTTTGTTTTCTTGTAGTCTCTATAATCCTTCTTTGATTGTGTAGAGTTAGCAGATTTTTGCTTACTAGTAGAAGAGCTCCATTTACCTTTGCCCTTCTGACTAGCCAGGAAACCTTGATCTGCAACATGCATAATGGACATGTTATGCCTAGATTGATCTTCCTACAATAGAACAAAGAATAAATCCTCAAATGTTAAGGCATTTGGATTGCCTTTCGTCATCAAATGAAGATTAGAAGCAAAACTATGGTATGAATGGGGAAGACCATTCAGAACAATCTGCACAAGTGAACTGTCAGGCAAGGCTTCATCAACAAAACTTAAATGTTTCTTCAAATCTTTGATCTTTGTTAGAAAATTGTCCATAGAATCACCTTCATTCATATGCTCACTCTCCAACTATTTTCGGAGGTAAGCAACACGAGACTCATTCCTAGCCTGGTACAATGTGGTTAGTGTATCCCAAGCATCCTCAGTTGTTTTGTAAGAGCGAATGTGAGAAATAATGGCACGTTTGATAGAAAAGGCTATCAATGCATGTGCCTAAGCACCTCTACCATCCCAATGAATTTGCTCTATAGTAGGTGCAACAAAAACTATAGCATATCACCATCTTTGATGCCATCTGCATCAGCTTCAATACTTGTATTTGTAAGTGTAATAGGATGTTTTTCAACACCCTGCACAATATTCCACAATCCTTTTGTGATCAGTACATGCCACATCATATAAGCCCATAATGGGTAATTTGTTCCATCCGATTTATCCTCAACAGCCGACATGCGGAATACATCACTATTTTCAGCCATAACCACTAACTAAAATACCTTGATGCAAAAAATTGATTATATCTCAAAAAGTTGAATAGAACTACCCTCTCAAGTTCTACTAAACCTGTAGTAGAATTAGAGATGCTTATACTCGCAAACCAAAACTTGTATATATCTCTAGCACTAAAAGACAAAATAGCTTACACAAACACTATAATAGTGCATTCGAAGGCCGAGACAAGCTCAAATTGCAATTTTAGCACAACAAAGTGAAGCGGTTTTTATCTACTAATCACCTTGAGTATGCTCACCAAGTTTTTTATGATTCTGAGACTGTGATCGGAGGAGTGTTGATGATGCCCTAGATGAAGCGGCAACCTACTCTGATACCAATTGTTGGAGTTCAAGATCTACTAAAGCACATGAAGAGCACAAGGAAGAAGAAGAAGCTTGGAGCACAACACACAATATTGAATGTATTACCACTAGAATGTACAAAGATAAATAACCCGTTAGGGCAATAGGCATATATACAAGCCAAGGGAAAAACCCTCCTAAACAGGGAAAAAAGTGCCCCAGTGGTCCTAGTGTGTTCACACACATCACTACCTAAATATATCAACAATTCATGCATCTCTTTCATTAAAAAATCTTTAAAACCTTGTGTGATGCATAGCTTGTGTTGGAAACACAGGAAGCCATTATGAAAAGTGTAGTGATCCTCACTAAATATTGTGGAATTATTGAAAGCATTCCATGTTTGTGAAAAATACAAATTAGATGCATAAGTAGGAATAATATCATGAAACGAATGAATATGAATAGCAAGAAATATTCTTGATTGAAACAATATTTTCTTCAATAATAATGTGATTGAGAGTGCTAAATAAGAAAAACATTTTACAGAGTTTCTATGAAAACTAGCTAACCCTAGAGAAAAGCATACATCATTCATAGATTGAGGTACAAACCATTCTTCAATTACTTTAATTTTCTTTGGATCTACATGAATGCCTTGACTAGAAACAATATGTCCTAAATACCCTAATTCTTTTTGGAAAAAATAACTCTTTTCAAGATTTGCATAAATTTTTCTTTTGTGTAACAAATTAAAAACAATTGCTAAGTGATTTTCATGGTCATTGTCATTCTCATGGTCGTGATTTTCGTGGTCATGATTTTTGTGATTTTTGTGGCCTTTCCTAAATGCACGTTTTACTTGAGTATGACTAATTAATGGAAATGGTTGGAAGTCATGCATTGCACACAAGGAAAAATCTTGATTGTTAAACTTAAAACTCATTGTATGTATGATAATCAATGCATGGATTATAATGATGAAGAAAAGGCATACCAAGTGTAACATCATATGAGTGCAAAGGAGCAATTAACAATGTGCATTCATCTATGTATGAACCTATAAAAATCTGAACGGTATGCACTTCACTTGTAACATTATATCTATTTCCTTGAAATATAGCCTCAACTTTCATCCAATTTGAATATCGTATGAGAGAGCTATGACCATTTTAGTAAAGGTAGGTATGTTAATATTGCTCTTTCTCTTACTTCATATCTTTCTTTTTCTCACTCTTCTCTCTCTTTCTAATCTTTTCCTTCTCTCTCTAATCTTCAATTTCATCTTCTCTCTTCCTCTTTGTTTATCCATTCCTCGCTCCTTCATATTCTTTTATCTCTTTCTCTCTACCTCTCTTTTTATATCTTTGTCTCTCTACCTCTCTTTTTTTTTTCTCTTTCTCTATCTCGCTCTTCATCTCTTTCTTTTTCTCTATCTCTCTTGGATTTTCTCTTTCTATCTCTCTCTTTTCTCCTTCTCCTCTTTTTTTCTTTGCTTTCCCTTTCTCTTTCTTTCTCTTTCTTTCTATCTATACTTCTTCTCTTTCTCTCTTCTCTTTCTTTCTTTCTTTCTTTCTTTCTCTATACCTTTCTCTTTATCTCTCTTCATCCTCTTCTTCTCTCTCTATCTCCTTCTCTTTTTCTTTCTTCCTCCTCTTTTTGTTTCTTCCTCTTTCTTTCTCTTTACCTTTTTTTTTTTGTTTCTTCCATGCACATAGACGATTATAGTATATGACAGCGTGGATTTCTCTTCAAGGATTTGACTTGTGCTGGTGGTTAGAGCAACCACCACTGAAGTAGTAGCTCGTGGGTTCAACACCCTTGTGCTGCACTTGACGTATCTCTATGATCAATGCAATTAATGTTGGAGATAGACGTCTACGGAAGCACGCGAACAGCACAAGGAAGAAGAAGAAGCTTGGAGCACAACACACAAGACTGAATGTATTACTAGAGAATGTACAAAGATAAGTAGCCCATTAGGGCAATAGGCGTATATACAAGCCAGGGGAAAAAAACCTCCTAAAGAGGGAAAAAAGTGCCCCGGCGGTCCTAGAGTGTTCACACACATCACTACCTAAATATATCAACAAATCCCCCCTGGGAGTGATGGGGTGAACAAGGAGCTGGCACTCATGTATAAGGAAGTGCCAAGCTATGTGGAAATCACTCCACAAAAGGAAGTAAGCCCAAAGCTTTGAGGAAATCTTCAAACTTCTCCCTAGGCAGAGCCTTCGTGAAAAGGTTTGGAATGTTCTCCTGCGTGGGCACATATGCCAAGCTGATCTCCCCAGCAGAGAACCTCTCCCTGACATAGTGATAATGCACCTCAATGTGCTTAGTGCGAGCATGGAACACAGGGTTCCTCGCAATTGCCAATGCGCTCTGACTGTCAGTGAAGATGGTGGTGGCAGAAGACTGGCCAACACCCAAATCAGCCATAAGGCGTCTGAGCCACACACACTCAACAGTCGCTATGAAAGCTGCCCTATACTCAGCCTCACAACTAGAAGTGGCCACAGTAGGCTGCTTCTTGCTCAACCAAGATATACATGAGCTACCAAGCATGAAGCAAAAACCACTGGTGGACACACGAGTGTCATAGCAACCAACCCAATCTGAGTCAGAAAAAGCATGCAAATCTGGCGGTACTGATCCCCCCTTGGGATAAAACAACCCAAGTAGCCGAGTACCACTCAAGTAGCGAAAGATGCGCTTAACCGCTTTCCAATGCGTGACTCCTGGGCAATGCATAAACCTGCTCATCTGTGAGACAGCAAACTGAATATCTGGCCGAGTAATGCATAAGTAAATCAAGCATCCAACAGCCTGCTGATAGAGAACAACATCAAATGCATCTCCAGCATCATGAAGTCTCAATCGTAAACCTGTCTCCATAGGAGTGACAATAGGCTTACAGTCTTCAAGACCAAAACGCTGCAATAATGTGTCAATATATTTCGTTTGACATAAAGCCATTCCACCATCAACGTGCATAAATTGAATGCCCAAATAGTGATGCAAATGCCCCAAATCAGACATCTCAAATGAGGCATGCAAATCAGCCTTAAAATCAGCAATATGTGTCTCAATAGGACCAGTGAGCAGCATGTCATCAACATAGACAACAATGATCAGAAGCACATCATTAGCACGCTTAACATATAAGGTGCTTTCAGTTGACTATTCTCAAAACCATGTGCAATCAGATAGGCATGTATCTTCTCATACCAAGCACGTGGTGCTTGCTTTAAACCATATAATGCCTTCTTTAACCTGCAAACCTGGTTTTCATGCCCTTTTTGCACAAAGCCACGAGGCTGAAAAACATACACTTCTTCATGCAAGTCACCATTCAAAAATGCTGTTTTAATGTCCATCTGATGTACATTCCAACCATGATGGGCTGCAAGTGCACAAATGCTGCGAACAATAGTCATACGGCATGTAGGTGCAAAGGTCTCATCAAAATCAATGCCTCTTTCATGTGCATAACCCTTTGAACCAAGCCTAGCCTTATACCTGTCAATTGTACCATCAGGTTTATGCTTCAGCTTGTATACCCACTTAGTGCCAATGGCCTTCTTGCCAGGAGGCAAGTCACATAAAGACCATGTACCATTCTTCATTATAGCATCATATTCAGATTGCATAGCAGCCATCCAATTTTCTGAATTTTGTGCTTCATCAAAAGAAACAGGCTCATTCTCATCACAGAGACTAGATGCAGCCATAGCATAGCAATCTGATGCAAAGGAGGCACTATGAGAGCCTGAACGAGTACGATATGACAAAGGTGCATCTAATTTGCTGTCACGCAAAGTCTGCACCAGCCATTTTGGCATAGTTTTTGCCTGCTCAATATCAGCTCTCTCATCAACAAGTGCATCATGTAAATGTGCATCAGAAATGGAATGATCTGCATCATCATATAAAACCTGCAAAGGCTGAGAAGTTGCCTCATTAGGACTAGCACTAGCCTGTCCACCTGTAAAAAGAGGCATCAAAGTATCATACATGTCTTTGGAGCTAACAGATGTCTCCTTAGTACATGAAAGCAATGGCTGAATAGCATCTTCCACAAAGACAACATCACGGCTAACCAGAATGCGTTTAGTCTGTGGATGATACAGACGATAGCCTTTACTTTCAGAACTGTACCCAACAAAAATACATTTTACTGCCTTATCATCCAATTTTCTGCGATGTTGTTCAGACACTAATGCATATGTCAAACAACCAAAAACACGCAGATGAGCAACAGATGGCTTGCGGTCATGCCAAGCCTCATATGGAGTGATAGACTGCAACGCTTTAGTGGGACACCTGTTCAGTACATATGTTGCACACATGACAGCCTCAAGCCAGAAACTATGTGGTAAAGCCTGACTTTTGACCATGCACCTCGCCATCTCCATGAGTGACCTGTTCTTTCGTTCAGCAACTCCATTCTGTTGAGGTGTATACGGCACTGTACACTGGTGTTTTATCCCACGTTCAGCCAGAGATGCATTAAAATCTGAAGACATATATTCCCCCCTCGATCAGAACGGAGGGTGCCCATTTTACATGCTGATAGATTTTCAGCCAAAACCAAAAACTGTTTGAAGCACATGAACACTTCGGACTTTGCTTTGAGTGGATATACCCATGCATGCCTGGAAAAATCATCAATGAAAGTCAGGAAGTAAAGGTTTTCCAAAAGAGGGTGTCTGCATAGGACCACAGACATCACTATGTACAAGCTGCAATTTCTGCGTAGCCCGAACTGAACCATCTTTTGGAAAGGAAGAACGCTGCATTTTGCCCAAAATACAGCCTTCACAAACATGTTTTCCAGGTGCCTCAAGTTTGGGCAAAGAGGACACCATTTCAGATTTCTGCAGGCGTAACAAACTAGCAAAATTCAGATGACCAAAGCGTGCATGCCAAAGCTTTGCATCTGATATAGCCTGAGAATCATGAACTACACATGCCGAATCATTCACAGATCTTTCATAGTCTATGAGCTTATACAGCCCACGACATAAAATGCCAGAAGCAATAATCACATCGCCATTTGAGAGATCATGGACTGTACACCTGTCATCAACGAATTTCACAACCAAGCCAATCTTGGCTAATGCAGAAACTGATAACAGGATCTTTTTGATCCCTGGCACAAATAAAGCATCTGACAAAGTGAAAGAACTACCATCAGCATTAGTCAGAATGATCTTACCAACTCCCATAATAGGATAAGAGGAGTTATTGGCGCATGTGACAGTATTCCCTGTAGGGGCAGGCTCGAGTGAAGAGAAGAAACTGCGTTGCGAGGTAATATGTTTGGTCGCCCCACTGTCAAAGTACCAAACATCTGAGTCTACTACAGACATGCACTGATCATGAGAAGATGGGTCAAAACTGTAGACAGTAGTAAACGCCCATTCTTCTTCCTGCACAAGATTTGCAGACTCTGTTTTTGGTGTAGAGGCCTCTGCAACAACCATTACAACCTCTTTCTTCTTTGCCTCTTTAGAAGCCAGTTTTGGACAGTTCTTTATAATATGATCATTTCCTTTACAGTACTTGCAGAACAATTTCTACTTTTCTGATTTCTTTTCATCTTTATCCTGGTTCTTCGATTGTGCAGCATTTGCAGATTTCTGCTTACTAGTAGAAGAGCTCCATTTTCCTTTGCCCTTCTGACTAGCCAGGAAAGCTTGATCTGCAACACGCATAATGGACCTGTTCTGCCTGGACTGATCTTCCTGCAACAGAACAGAGACTAATTCCTCAAATGACAAGGCATTCGGATTGCCTTTCATCATCAACCGAAGAGTAGAGGCAAAACTCTGATATGAATCAGGAAGACCATTTAGAACGGTCTGCACAAGTGAGCTATCTGGTATAACCTCATCAGCAGAAATCAATTATTCCTTCAGGTCTTTGATCTTTGTAAGAAAACTGTCCATAGAATCACCTTCATTCATGTGCTCACTCTCCAACTGTTTTCGGAGGTAAGCAACACGAGCCTCATTCCTAGCCTGGTACAAAGTGGTAAGTGTATCCCAAGCATCCTTTGCTGTTCTACAAGAGTGAATGTGAGGAATAATGGCACGTTTGACAGGCAAGGCTATCAATGCATGTGGCTGGGCATCTCTGCCATCCCAACGAATCTGCTCTGCAGTAGGTGCAACAAAAACAGCAGCACGAACAGGAATCTGCGGAATATCATCTTCAACACCATCTTCATCAGCTCCAACACCTGTATTTGCAGTACCTGTTGTTACAGGTGTAACAGGACGTCTTTCAACACACTGCACAATGTTCCACAATCCTTTTGCAACCAGTACATGTCACATCATATAAGCCCATAATGGGTAGTTGGTACCATCCAACTTATCCTCAACAGCCAACATACGGAATACATCACTGCTTTCAGCCATGGCCGGTGACTAAAATACCTTGATGCAGAAAATTGACTGTATCTCAAAAAGTTGAACAGAACTACCCAGACAAGTTCTGCTAGACCTGTAGCAGACTTCGAGACGCTTAAACTGGCGAACAAAAACTGGTATATACATTTGGCACAAAAGGATGAAATAGCCTGCACAAGCGCTGCAATAGTGTGTTCGGAGGTCGAAACGAGCTCAGATGAGTATGCTCACCAAATTTCGTGCGAATCTGAGACTGCAAACAGAGGAGTGTCGACGTCGCCCTAGAAGAAGCGACGACCTGCTCTGATACCAATTGTTGGAGATAGACGTCTACGGAAGCACGCGAACAGCACAAGGAAGAAGAAGAAGCTTGGAGCACAACACACAAGACTGAATGTATTACTAGAGAATGTACAAAGATAAGTAGCCCATTAGGGCAATAGGCGTATATACAAGCCGGGGAAAAAAAACCTCCTAAAGAGGGAAAAAAGTGCCCCGGTGTGGAGGTGATCGCAATCCGGGTGGATCGGGTCCGGTCATGGCACACACAGGGTGTATGAAGCTAATGAATGTTGGAAGGTTTAAAGATGTGAAGGTGAAATTAATGTTGAGTATGGAGAAGAGAGAGATGTTGAAATAATTATGGGAATGGGAATGTAGGAGTGCAAGTTAGATTTATGAACATGAATGATAAGAATGAAAGAGAACCATACATACAAATGAAATTTGGAAGGAAGAATGGTCCATTGAAGGAGCTTCTTAAACACTTCCTAATTCCAATCCATATGCATAGTCTTCTTTGGATGATATGTATGCATGACGAGAATAGATGGAATCCTTTCACATAAATCAGTTTCGAAAGGAAGAATGGTCCAATATTGGAGCTTCTTATACACTTTCAGAAACTAATAAATATGTATGGATTTGTATGGATTTGTATGGATTTTATGCATGCAAGTGAATCATGATGGTAGAGTTTACTCACAAGCTCAATGAGACATCCTCACTGGTTCAACGCAATCGTGCGGAGCCTTCTCACACATAGAAGAATATAGAAGACATTTAAAAATACTTAAGAGACTGAGAGACATGCGAGAAGAGATAAGTGACAAGTGACATGAATTAAAAGAATTTGAATTAAGTTACATGTAAAATATCGTCGTGGTACGACATGCTAAGCAGTCTACTGATCAAAGGTGGTTCCGACCCTCAAACCATGACAGTTCAACCGAATGTCACACGTAAGAAGGTGAGTTCCACTCCAGTGACCCTATGTCTGTTAACGCTCGTAACGTCTAACTAAAAAAGTCTAAGACTCATTAAAATCAGCTCTAACTCACTCACACGCTCCACCGAGGGTGAGTCAAGATAGAGATGCTGGTTTCAAGAGCCTATCCTAGATTGGAGTTCTAACTTAAATTTGAAACTAGGTTCTATACTCATACTAGCTCACCTTGGATCCTCACTCGCTCAACCGAGGGTGATCGTCTCAAGGAAACCGTAAGCTAGCATGAGCCCTATGGATGCCTAACAATGATGCTCTAGGAGTTTGGAGGGGGGTTTATATAGTTTTTTGAATGAATTTGGGCCCTTGGATCTAGAGAAATCAACTCTCAACTCTAGGATCACTACTTTCGATTACAACCATTTGATTAATCAAATCAATGGCTTGGAATTGTTCTTTCTATCAAATCTAGTGTAAAGGAGTGAAATTTAGGCGCCCTCATTCTCCACCATTGGATCTGGGGATGATCTGGACCGTCGCATCAGTGCTGACATCAATTCGGATAAGATAAGCCACTATTTTTGGAGAAACTTTGCATTATTGATCTTTAACTGTCAAAAAAGTTTTCTTTTACGGAAAAAATTCGTGGATCCTCCTTCCTTTATGCTTTAGTGCATCTCCACCCTTGAATAGGAGCTCATCTTGACCGTACACCATGGTTCAATCATATTTTGACATGTGGCAGCCCTTCAAGCCTTCAATTTTCTTATTCTAGAAAACTGCGGTGACCTTGAAAACTGGACTTTGTGCTCTTTGACCCTCCAAAAAGACTTTGATGAAGTTGAAACTTTGTAGGACTATGTTCCAAAGATCTCCTTCAGGAATATGCAGGAAAAACTCCCATCTGAATCTCGCTTGTACAAGTTTGACTACATTTGGAAGCTTGCAAGGTGGCATTAAGGTGTCTAGGAAGCTCTGATAGCCTTGAAAATTTTTACAAATATGTAGTCACATATGATCTTTATACATGCCAAACCATATGGCTAACATAATTTTCTATACAAGAATTTGTAGGGTCAAACTAGAAAAATTACATTTTTACAAAATAAACATAGCATATCAATGTGCTACAAAATCCATTTTCTACTGAAATTTGGGCTATAGACTGCCTTTGACAATCTTTACAAGTATATGGATTTTCATCTAATTTGGTGACAATGAAATTTTTGCCCTAATTTCCCAACTTTGACCAGCTTTGACCAGCTTTGACCAGCTTTGACCGCTACCATGGACTTTCTTGATTTCTTTGAAACTTTGTATGTGACCTTCCTTTGACATCCTTGATGCATCCTGGACTTCTCGGGGATTTCTGGCTACCTTCGCCAAATATGTTTTTTGTAGGCCTTCACAAGTGAGAGAGGAGAGCAAATCTCGACGACATTCGCCCCCACTAAACTTGCAATTCCTCCGGAAGCGCCACTCTAGCATCTGTGAAAAACAAAATGTTCCAGGCATCAAATTCTTTTATAGGCAACATAAGAAAGATGGAAGGAAAATTGATTATATGCATGAATAAGTAGGTAACGTGACATGAAGCAAAATTTGCATGAAAGAAATAATTGAAACAGGCAACATGAATATGCATGAACAAATAGGCAACATATATGCAAATGAACAAGCAACATTGGCAACAAGAAAGAAAAAAAAACAAGCATCAATATGAAGTGGAAGTGGATGTATTGAGTCGTTTTAAGCATCAGTTCCTCTCATCTTGAAGAAAATTTTGTACCTTTTTCATAAAGCAATCTACCTTAAATATGATTATAAACAAAGATTTAGGATTTTCAAGAGACATCTTTCATCTTTAGCTTATTTTAGATCAACTCCTTTCCTACATAAATATGAATATGCTCTTTCTCTAATAACATGCAAGGAAATCTAACTAAACTCCACTAATGCATAAATCTGCCTATATAGCCCGTGATTTATTCTACTATGCCTCTTTATCCTCCTTTGGCTTGCTCTTTTTTTTTTTTTTTGATGATGATGATGATGATGATTCGGCAACTTTATGGTTACGATCACTTTTTTGGGGTGGAAGAAAGTGTAAACTTCTTAGTAACATGTAGCAACTTTTTTTTTTTTTTTTTTGATGACGGCGAAAAATTAAACCCCGATACAAGGTACAACCATTTTTGATGACGGAGAACAGTCGTTTAAACTCCGATACAAGTGCTGTGAGATGGACTAAGGATGTAGAAACATGCAATAGTAGAGGATAGGATTTCAACAATTATGCTTTCGATACAGGATACATATGCATGTTTATATATGAAAGTCTTGTCACCAAAATAAACCTCCAAATCTACATGCCCTATCTTTCCACAATCCTAGATTATAATCAATTTCTTAGTAGATAAGTTACTACTTAAGATACAATTTTACACAAGTAGAGAAATCATCATTTGCCTTTTTTGACTCAAGTGATGTGGATATGCAATGCAATGCAAAGACTGAGAAAAACATGCATGAAACAAGCATGGAAAAAAAATAGAATGAACTTGAAAAAAAACAAAGCAACATGAACTTGAAAATTAATGATATATATATATATATATATATATATATATATATATATATATATATATATATATATATATATATATATATATATATATATATATATATATATATATATATATATTTTTAACATGGATACTCCTGTTTATGAATCGGCCTCATTGTTGTCATCTTCTTCAATATCCTCATCCAAAATGTACTCGTCATTATCACGCTTCTTGAATAACTTTATCCTTTTACCTGCAATCAAAGTTTTTAGTGCAACACCATTTAATTCACAAAGAACATATGTACCATTGTTGTTGACTTTTGATACTATGTATGGCCCAAACCACCGTTGAGTGAGCTTTTTGCGTGCATCATATTGAGAGTCAAATGTACTATCATAAATGAGCACCCAATCTCCTACTTCAATTGGCTTAGGACGCAATCGATGAGTTTTATCAAAATAATGCTTGTTCTTCATTCTAGATTCTCTTAATTTTTCAAAAGCATCATCAAGTCTTAATTTACCTTGTTTTAACTGTTTAATACGCAAATTCAAAAAATCATCAGTAGACATGTTTTCAGACCAAGGCAAATTTGACCATGCAGAAATATGAGACTGAATTGGAAACAATGGTTTTTGACAGTACATGAGTTCAGCAGGCATATATCCAGTAGTACGTGGGCATGTCATTCCATCTGCCCAAAGTGCAAAAGGTAAGAATTTAGGCCATTGTTTGATGTCACCATTACATGCTTTAGATATGGCTTTCACAATAGGTGGATGCCCTCTCTCTATTTTACCATTGGCCTCTGGGTTATATGCAGTAGTGAGAGACAAACGAATACCGTGACGCTCAAAGAACTCTTTAGCTTCTCTCGCATTTAACTCTCCACGATCGGCAACTACTTTCTCTATGTACCCAAAGCGACTTATGACATCTTCAAGCAAGAATTTGCAAACATTGTAAGTGGTCTTAGATCGTAGTGCACGTCCCTCTACATGATTAGTTAAGTCTTCTCTTGCAAGTACAATGTAATGCATTTTGTCGATACCTTTAGGCATAGTTACAAGATCTACTACCCACTTGTAGTGAATACAAGGTGGATAAGTAGGATGCAACGGATCTCTATGTTTGACTGATGAATGAAGTTGACAAGTAGAACATGTAGAAACATAGCTACTAATGTCAACATACATCCTAGGCCAATAATAGGTACTTCTAATTTTTTCATATGTTCCAAAAAATCCTTTATGACCGGCCCATAATGTCTCATGCATTTCCTTCATTACTTGCAATTGAAGACCTCGTTTTCCCAGGACTCGTTGTGGATTCTTAACCTTACCCTTAGCATGTCTCCAAAGATAACCATTACATAGGAAAAAGTTATAAGCTCGTTTCCTAATGTTACGGAATCTATTCGTAGTCCAGCTAGGTAATGGCTGTAGTGTACTGAGATACTTTCCTATGTCTCTCCATTCATCTTCGTACTCAGACTCATGAAATTTCTCATACTCATATATATGTGGAACATAGTCAACTAAATTCACATTCTTTATTAGATCACTTTCAAGATCATCATCAAATCTAGCTCTCGATAACATATCAGCAACTGAGTTTGACTTACCTGAAATATGAACTAACTCAGGAGTTATGAACTTAATATATGAGATCCATCTAAGCATGGCTATATCAGGAGATGAACAATTGGTTATCATTCCAATGAGAGGCAAACAATCAGTCTCAACTTTGACATTTGCACCAATGAAATATTCTTTGTCTACTTTCAAAGCTGTTACCATACCCCATAGTTCTCGTTTGATCTGTGGATATTTTCGTTGTGTTTCATGTAGAATTTTGGCACCAAACCTAATTGCATATCTATTCCCTTCACTATCGTCTTGGCTTATGACACAACCTATACCAATAGGACTAGTATCAACAGTCAATATAATAAGTTTGTTAGCAGAATAGTCTACACGCTTAAGGATGGGAGCTTCAAGCAATAATTTCTTCAATTTACGCATAGCTTGAGTGTGTTTGTCAGTCCAAATAAATTTTCGTTTCTTCCTCAACAAGTCATAAAGACAATCAGCAACATGAGCAAAGTGTGGGATCCAAATAACATAAAAGATACAAGCACCAAGAAATCTACGTACCTCACTCACGTTCTTACATGTTTCAGAAATCTTGCTAATGGCATCAACTTTTTGTGGGTATGGCTTTCGACCATAATGGCCACATAAATGTCCAACAATAAGCACCTCGTTGACACCAAAAACAGATTTCTCTATGGAAAATGTGAGACCTACCTCTTCAAATCGTTGAAATATTCTTTCACAATCAGAGATATGGTCAAGAACAAATTTACGACATCTAGATGAATCTAAAGTAATGTCCTTTACACGTTCCTCACTCCCTTTAATTGGAATATCATCAATGAATGGCATAGTTATATGAGGGATAAAATCATGTAAGACCATATTCATAGCACTCATCATATGAGCCACAGAATTAGTCGCTCCTTGAGGTAAAGTACACATTCGCACTAAGCCTAAAGGAGTTTTCATTGTGGTTATGTCACGACTATCAATTGCTAACTGGAATTGGTCATATCCAGAATATAAATCACCCATTGAATAGATAGAATGTCCTGAAAATGATTCAGCAAACTCATCTACAATGGGTCCTGTTCCTACATTCCTTATGGTGAATTTATTGACGGGTTGGAGATCTTGAATAAAACGTAGTTTCCCATTCTTTTTAGGCACAGTGAACCATCTGTTTGAGTAAGGTGCAAAAGATGGCTCTAAAATTCTCATGTTTATCTTCTCCTTAAGTAGTTTCATTAGCTCAGGTAAGTGAGCCTTTGGAACAGGTATAGGACGAAGATTCCATGGAATATGTGGAATAGTAAAGATTATCTGTTGGAGTTAGACGTCTGTGGAAGCACGCGAACAGCACAAGGAAGGGCTTGGAGCACAACACACAAGACTGAATGTATTACTAGAGAATGTACAAAGATAAGTAGCCCATTAGGGCAATAGGCGTATATACAAGCCGGGGGAAAAAAACCTCCTAAAGAGGGAAAAAAGTGCCCCGGCGGTCCTAGAGTGTTCACACACATCACTACCTAAATATATCAACAAATCCCCCCTGGGAGTGATGCGGTGAACAAGGAGCTGGCACTCATGTATAAGGAAGTGCCGAGCTATGTGGAAATCACTCCACAAAAGGAAGTAAGCCCAAAGCTTTGCGGAAAGCTTCAAACTTCTCCCTAGGCAGAGCCTTCGTGAAAAGGTCTGCAATGTTCTCCTGCGTGGGCACATATGCCAAGCTGATCTCCCCAGCAGAGAACCTCTCCCTGACATAGTGATAATGCACCTCAATGTGCTTAGTGCGAGCTTGGAACACAGGGTTCCTCGCAACTGCCAATGCGCTCTGACTGTCAGTGAAGATGGTGGTGGCAGAAGACTGGCCAACACCCAAATCAGCCATAAGGCGTCTGAGCCACACACACTCAACAGTCGCTGTGAAAGCTGCCCTATACTCAGCCTCACAACTAGAAGTGGCCACAGTAGGCTGCTTCTTGCTCAACCAAGATATACATGAGCTACCAAGCATGAACCAAAAACCACTGGTGGGCACACGAGTGTCATAGCAACCAGCCCAATCTGAGTCAAAAAAAGCATGCAAATCTGGCGGTAGTGATCCCTCCTTGGGATAAAACAACCCAAGTAGCCGAGTACCACTCAAGTAGCGAAAGATGCGCTTAACCGCTTTCCAATGCGTGACTCCTGGGCAATGCATAAACCTGCTCATCTGTGAGACAGCAAACTGAATATCTGGCCGAGTAATGCATAAGTAAATCAAGCATCCAACAGCCTGCTGATAGAGAATAGCATCAAATGCATCTCCAGCATCATGAAGACTCAATCGTAAACCTGTCTCCATAGGAGTGGCAATAGGCTTATAGTCTTCAAGGCCAAAACGCTGCAATAATGTGTCAATATATTTCGTTTGACACAAAGCCATTCCACCATCAACTTGCATAAACTGAATGCCCAAATAGTGATGCAAATGCCCCAAATCAGACATCTCAAATGAGGCATGCAAATCAGCCTTGAAATCAGCAATATGCTTCTCAAGAGGACCAGTGAGCAGCATGTCGTCTACATAGACAACAATGATCAAAAGCACATCATTAGCACGCTTAACATATAAGGTGCTTTCAGTTGGACTATTCTCAAAACCATGTGCAATCAGATAGGCATGTATTTTCTCATACCAAGCACGTGGTGCTTGCTTTAAACCATATAACGCCTTCTTTAACCTGCACACCTGGTTTTCATGCCCTTTCTGCACAAAGCCACGGGGCTGAAAAACATACACTTCTTCATGCAAGTCACCATTCAGAAATGTTGTTTTAATGTCCAACTGATGTACATTCCAACCATGATGGGCTGCAAGTGCACAAATGCTCCGAACAGTAGTCATACGGCATGTAGGTGCAAAGGTCTCATCAAAATCAATGCCTCTTTCCTGCGCATAACCCTTTGCAACAAGCCTAGCCTTATACCTGTCAACTGTACCATCAGGTTTACGCTTCAGCTTGTATACCCACTTAGTGCCAATGGCCTTCTTGCCAGGAGGCAAGTCACATAAAGACCATGTACCATTCTTCATTATAGCATCATATTCAGATTGCATAGAAGCCATCCAGTTTTCTGAATTTTGTGCTTCATCAAAAGAAACAGGCTCATTCTCATCACAGAGACTAGATGCAGCCATAGCATAGCAATCTGATGCAAAGGAGGTACTATGAGAGCCTGAACGAGTACGATATGACAAAGGTGCATCTAATTTGCTGTCACGCAAAGTCTGCACCAGCCATTTTGGCATAGTTTTTGCCTGTTCAATATCAGCTCTCTCATCAACAAGTGCATCATGTAAATCGCATCAGAAATGGCATGATCTGCATCATCATATGAAACCTGCAAAGGCTGAGAAGTTGCCTCATTAGGACAAGCGCTAGCCTGTCCACCTGTAAAAAGAAGCATCAAAGTATCAAACATGTCTTTGGAGCTAACAGATGTCTCCTTAGTACATGAAAGCAATGGCTGAATAGCATCTTCCACAAAGACAACATCACGGCTAACCAGAATGCGTTTAGTTTGTGGATGATACAGACGATAGCCTTTACTTTCAGAACTGTACCCAACAAAAATACATTTTACTGCCTTATCATCCAATTTTCTACGATGTTGTTCAGGCACTAATGCATATGCCAAACAACCAAAAACACGCAGATGAGCAACAGATGGCTTGCGGTCATGCCAAGCCTCATATGGAGTGATAGACTGCAACGCTTTCGTGGGACACCTGTTCAGTACATATGCTGCACACATGACAGCCTCAAGCCAAAAACTATGTGGTAAAGCCTGACTTTTGACCATGCACCTCGCCATCTCCATGAGTGACCTGTTCTTTCGTTCAGCAACTCCATTCTGTTGAGGTGTATACGGCACTGTACACTGGTGTTTTATCCCACGTTCAGCCAGAAATGCATTAAAATCTGAAGACATATATTCCCCCCCTCGATCAGAACGGAGGGTGCCCATTTTACATGCTGACAGATTTTCAGCCAAAACCAAAAACTGTT
The DNA here is from genome assembly GCA_020310875.1 of Ceratopteris richardii. Classification (NCBI taxonomy): domain Eukaryota; kingdom Viridiplantae; phylum Streptophyta; class Polypodiopsida; order Polypodiales; family Pteridaceae; genus Ceratopteris; species Ceratopteris richardii. The sequence goes on from CM035418.1 coordinate 120,059,242, forward strand.
TGAAGCACATGAACACTTCGGACTTTGCTTTGAGTGGATATACCCATGCATGCCTGGAAAAATCATCAATGAAAGTCACGAAGTAAAGGTAATTTCCAAAAGAGGGTGTCTGCATAGGACCACAGACATCACTATGTACAAGCTGCAATTTCTGCATAGCCCGAACTGAACCATCTTTTGGAAAGGAAGAACGCTGCATTTTGCCCAAAATACAGCCTTCACAAACATGTTTTCCAGGTGCCTCAAGTTTGGGCAAAGAGGACACCATTTCAGATTTCTGCAGGCGTAACAAACTAGCAAAATTCAGATGACCAAAGCGTGCATGCCAAAGCTTTGCATCTGACATAGCCTGAGAATCATGAACTGCACATGCCGAATCATTCACAGATTTTTCATAGTCTATGAGCTTATACAGCCCACGACATAAAATGCCAGAAGCAATAATCACATCGCCATTTGAGAGATCATGGATTGTACACCTGTCATCAACGAATTTCACAACCAAGCCAATCTTGGCTAATGCAGAAACTGATAACAGGTTCTTTTTGATCCCTGGCACAAATAAAGCATCTGACAAAGTGAAAGAACTACCATCAGCAGTAGTCAGAATGATCTTACCAACTCCCATAACAGGATAAGAGGAGTTATTGGCGCATGTGACAGTATTCCCTGTAGGGGCAGGCTCGAGTGAAGAGAAGAAACTGCGCTGCGAGGTAATATGTTTGGTTGCCCCACTGTCAAAGTACCAAACATCTGAGTCTACTACAGACATGCACTGATCATGAGAAGATGGGTCAAAACTGCAAACAGTAGTAAACGCCCATTCTTCTTCCTGCACAAGATTTGCAGACTCTGTTTTTGGTGTAGAGGCCTCTGCAACAACCATTCCAGCCTCTTTCTTCTTTGCCTCTTTAGCAGCCAGTTTTGGACAGTTCTTTATAATATGATCATTTCCTTTACAGTACTTGCAGAACAATTTCTGCTTTTCTGATTTCTTCTCATCTTTATCCTGGTTCTTCGATTGTGCAGCATTTGCAGATTTCTGCTTACTAGTAGAAGAGCTCCATTTTCCTTTGCCCTTCTGACTAGCCAGGAAAGCTTGATCTGCAACACGCATAATGGACCTGTTCTGCCTGGACTGATCTTCCTGCAACAGAACAGAGACTAATTCCTCAAATGACAAGGCATTCGGATTGCCTTTCATCATCAATCGAAGAGTAGAGGCAAAACTCTGATATGAATCAGGAAGGCCATTCAGAACGGTCTGCACAAGTGAGCTATCTGGTATAACCTCATCAGCAGAAATCAATTGTTCCTTCAGGTCTTTGATCTTTGTAAGAAAACTGTCCATCAAATCACCTTCATTCATGTGCTCACTCTCCAACTGTTTTCGGAGGTAAGCAACACGAGCCTCATTCCTAGCCTGGTACAAAGTGGTAAGTGTATCCCAAGCATCCTTTGCTGTTCTGCAAGAGCGAATGTGAGGAATAATGGCACGTTTGATAGACAAAGCTATCAATGCATGTGCCTGGGCATCTCTGCCATCCCAACGAATCTGCTCTGCAGTAGGTGCAACAGAAACAGCAGCACGAACAGGAATCTGCGGAATATCATCTTCGACACCATCTTCATCAGCTCCAACACCTGTATTTGCAATACCTGTCGTTACAGGTGTAACAGGACGTCTTTCAACACCCTGCACAATGTTCCACAATCCTTTTGCAACCAGTACATGTCGCATCATATAAGCCCATAATGGGTAGTTGGTACCATCCAACTTATCCTCAACAGCCAACATACGGAATACATCACTGCTTTCAGCCATGGCCGGTGACTAAAATACCTTGATGTAGAAAATTGACTGTATCTCAAAAAGTTGAACAGAACTGCCCAGACGAGTTCTGCTAGACCTGTAGCAGACTTCGAGACGTTTAAACTGGCGAACAGAAACTGGTATATACCTTTGGCACAAAAGGACGAAATAGCCTGCACAAGCACTGCGATAGTGCGTTCGGAGGCCAAAACGATTTTGCGAAAACACCCTGAGTATGCTCACCAAATTTTGTGCGAATCTGAGACTGCAAACGGAGGAGTGTCGACGGCGCCCTAGAAGAATCAACCACCTGCTCTGATACCAATTGTTGGAGTTAGACGTCTGTGGAAGCACGCGAACAGCACAAGGAAGAGGAAGAAGCTTGGAGCACAACACACAAGACTGAATGTACAAAGATAAGTAGCCCATTAGGGCAATAGGCGTATATACAAGCCGGGGGAAAAAAACCTCCTAAAGAGGGAAAAAAGTGCCCCGGCGGTCCTAGAGTGTTCACACACATCACTACCTAAATAAATCAACATTATCATGGGTGCAACTAGCTTAGGATCTACACAACCAATCTCATGAGGATACATAGTAAAGGCTTTTCCATGGCTACGTATGACTCTCTCAAATTTATCTCTCTCTGCTGGCAAAAGAAAGTCATCATCTCTACCAATTTTCACATGTTTGATTGTCTCATCCGTGAATGTATGTCCTATGTTTTTCTTATCCCGAAGAATTGGATCATTTTTCACATCAATAATTTTTTCATTACTTCCTTGAGGTAATGGTTGGGCTATGGGTTTGATTTTTTTGTCTGTAGTTTTGTACTTTGTTTCAACTAAGGCATCATGTGTTTGGTTAAATTTCGAGCACTTGTCAATATTGAGAGCATACTCTTGGATTAGAGCATACTCATCAAGGGAAGAAATAAGAATAATATGGGAATTAGAATTTTGTTGAAGACATAACTCTAACTCCTCAAGAGTAGAGAAACAATGAGATGTCTCAATCACATGCTCAATGTTCTCATCATGTTCCATGATTTTGTTGTTTTTATAATTTTTTTGGGTTTTTTGGATAAAAGACTTGGACAATTGACTCTTATGAAGAAAATCTAATCTAGAATGTGGAAAACAAAGTGACAAACTATTGTACATGTTGGTTGGATGCGAGCTGTCAAACCAATATCCACTGTTGTCCCGCTCAACAATGGATTCTATCCGAAATTTTGATCATATGTAGCTCCAAACATGAATCGAGGTGCACAATCACTACAAGCATGCTCATGACCCTGAGTAACAATAAGTTTCTTTCTAATTGACAATCGATTCCTAGGATGATTCACTCCTACTGTCATGACTTGAAGTGATTGCATTCCATCCTTAGACTTAAATCTAGCATAGGTAGACCCATCATCCATGGCTTTAGTTTCCATACGACTCTCACAAATAAAGGGTTGACCTAAGAGAACTTCATAGGAGCAATTATCTTGAATAAAAAAGTGAAACTCTTCTGTGATTCCTCCTATGGATATGGGCACACTAGCACAAGCTCCATACAGGGTACCTACACCATTATCTGCAGTTCTCATACGCCATCCACAATCTTTATCTATGGGCCATCGAAACTTATCATAGACTTCTCTTGAAATCACATTGATTTCAGAGCCGGAATCTACTAATGCATTTACAGTGATAGTGTTCTTATCATTTCCTATTTTAACATGCATCTCTGATGTACCTCTAGACCAAAATGTTCTTTTAAAGTGACTTTCAGGATTGTTTTCATGATTTTCATGGTCAGGTTGAATAGGTCCTAAGAAATTTTTATTAACATTTACTTCATCATCATCAAAGTCCTCTTCATCAGATTCATCAAAGTTTAAGGCTTCATTCATAGCTTGATCTTGATCTAGAGAATCTTGCATCTCAGTATCTAGATTAAGCGGAAACCTCTTCCTTTTAATTAAGCCGATAAAGTTATCTTTAAAAACAGGCTTTGCAATAGAGAAAACTTGTTCTAAAGACATAGTCACTTGACTCTTAAGCAAAATGTCATCTAAAATCTCCATAGGATCTATTTTTCTCTCAATTTCTGAAATCAAGATGGCTTTAGGTTTTCTCTTTGGTTTCTTTTGTTTTTGCTCAGGGTCTTGTTTTTGTTCATGTTCTTGTGTTTGGTCTTCAGTTTGTTTTGATTGTTCTTGTTTATCTAAAGGCTTTGGTGGGAAATTTTGAAATTGAGGATTTTGTTGATAAGCTATTGCTTGAACAGGATAATTAGGATTTTGAAAATGCAATTGATGTATTTGAGGAGCTTGGGGAGCAACATGTGGTACTTGAGGTGCAAGAGGAGCTTCCATATTATACGGTTGATGATTTTGAAAATTTTGATTTTGAGGATTTTGAAAAGCTATTTGAGAAGCTTGAGGATACAGGTTTTGATACATTTGAGGATTTTGCACATGAGGATGAGGATTTTGCATTGAAGGATTATGCATTGGAGGATTATGCATTGGAGGAACTTGATATGCTTGAGTAGGAGCTACTTGTGGATTTTGATTGGTAGCTATAACATGTTGATTAGGCTCTTGAAAAGTCATTGGGTTCATTTGATTTTGGAAAGTTTTGGTGTAATTAGATTGTAAAGCATCTATAGTCTTGGCCAAATTGGATTGTGTAGCAATAAGACTTTCCATTTGCTTAGTGAGAATATCCACTTGAGATAGTTCAACTACACTTTTATTTGGCTCTACTTTAAAACCTTGAGTAGGCTCCATCATTTGAGGAATAGGAGTAGAGTCAAAAAGCATAGCATGGGATTGTTCTCTAACTTGCTCCTTAGTTTGTGGAAGGCTAGCTTGAGGAAGACTAGTTTGCTCATAAAGCATGGATTGTCTTTGATGTCTATGGGCTATAGCCTCTACTACTTTACGCACTTTTTGCCAATTGTCAGTAAGACCATAGCGCTTATCTGGTTCTTCTAATCGCCGTTCAACTTCCCTACGAGTTTCAGGATGAAGAAGCTTAAGAAAATTGATCACAAGATCAGGTTCCAAAGTTATCTTATCCTCATCAGGAAGTTGTTTATAGCGTCTAATATACTCATTTTGTAAGTGAGTAATAGAGCTACTAGGCTTTGGAGAATTGACCCATCGTAAGAATCCATCTCGATTATGTTGGCTATAATCTTCAAGATAGAATTCTTTGAGCATCTCCTTTCTAAAATCACTCCAAGGAAGACTATCATATTGAGTGACACGGTTTATGATAGAGCTATCAACAATTCGTTCAAAGAATGATATCAAAAGATCTTCGGGAAGACCAAAAATCATAGCTTGCTCTTCAAACAAATCTAAGTAGCTTGTGATGTTGATGCCATTGAATTTTCCCTTCTCTCTCAACATAGAAGAGACTATTCTTTGGCCTTGTTTCTCAACAATAAGGGATTTGAATCCTTCCTCCATCTTATGTGAATAAGCAAGTGATGCACGATGCTCTAGATCTCTCACAAATGTGTTTACTTCACGACAAAGATGTGCACGATACTGTGAGAAATCCAGTGCAACACTCAAAACTGATGATGATAATATGATGAGGATGAAAAATATGAAACAAAGGATATGGATCACAACCTCCCAACAAGTTCAGAAGCAAATGCCACGAAGCGTTTCACGTCGGGTTCAAATGTGGAGGTGATCGCAATCCGGGTGGATCGGGTCCGGTCGTGGCACACACAGGGTGTTTGAAGCTAATGAATGTTGGAAGGTTTAAAGATGTGAAGGTGAAATTAATGTTGAGTATGGAGAAGAGAGAGATGTTGAAATAATTATGGGAATGGGAATGTAGGAGTGCAAGTTAGATTTATGAACATGAATGATAAGAATGAAAGAGAACCATACATACAAATGAAATTTGGAAGGAAGAATGGTCCATTGAAGGAGCTTCTTAAACACTTCCTAATTCCAATCCATATGCATAGTCTTCTTTGGATGATATGTATGCATGACGAGAATAGATGGAATCCTTTCACATAAATCAGTTTCGAAAGGAAGAATGGTCCAATATTGGAGCTTCTTATACACTTTCAAAAACTAATAAATATGTATGGATTTGTATGGATTTTATGCATGCAAGTGAATCATGATGGTAGAGTTTACTCACAAGCTCAATGAGACATCCTCACTGGTTCAACGCAATCGTGTGGAGCCTTCTCACACATAGAAGAATATAGAAGACATTTAAAAATACTTAAGAGACTGAGAGACATGTGAGAAGAGATAAGTGACAAGTGATATGAATTAAAAGAATTTGAATTAAGTTACATGTAAAATATCGTCGTGGTACGACATGCTAAGCAGTCTACTGATCAAAGGTGGTTCCGACCCTCAAACCATGACAGTTCAACCGAATGTCACACGTAAGAAGGTGAGTTCCACTCCAGTGACCCTATTTCTGTCTAGGCTCGTAACGTCTAACTAAAGAAGTCTAAGACTCATTAAAATCAGTTCTAACTCACTCACACGCTCCACCGAGGGTGAGTCAAGATAGAGATGCTGGTTTCAAGAGCCTATCCTAGATTGGAGTTCTAACTTAAATTTGAAACTAGGTTCTATACTCATACTAGCTCACCTTGGATCCTCACTCGCTCAACCGAGGGTGATCGTCTCAAGGAAACCGTAAGCTAGCATGAGCCCTATGGATGCCTAACAATGATGCTATAGGAGTTTGGAGGGGGGTTTATATAGTTTTTTGAATGAATTTGGGCCCTTGGATCTAGAGAAATCAACTCTCAACTCTAGGATCACTACTTTCGATTACAACCATTTGATTAATCAAATCAATGGCTTGGAATTGTTCTTTCTATCAAATCTAGTGTAAAGGAGTGAAATTTAGGCGCCCTCATTCTCCACCATTGGATCTGGGGATGATCTGGACCGTCGGATCAGTGCTGACATCAATTCGGATAAGATAAGCCACTATTTTTGGAGAAACTTTGCATTATTGATCTTTAACTGTCAAAAAAGTCTTCTTTTATGGAAAAAATTCGTGGATCCTCCTTCCTTTATGCTTTAGTGCATCTCCACCCTTGAATAGGAGCTCATCTTGACCGTACACCATGGTTCAATCATATTTTGACATGTGGCAGCCCTTCAAGCCTTCAATTTTCTTATTCTAGAAAACTGCGGTGACCTTGAAAACTGGACTTTGTGCTCTTTGACCCTCCAAAAAGACTTTGATGAAGTTGAAACTTTGTAGGACTATGTTCCAAAGATCTCCTTCAGGAATATGCAGGAAAAACTCCCATCTGAATCTCCCTTGTACAAGTTTGACTACATTTGGAAGCTTGCAAGGTGGCATTAAGGTGTCTAGGAAGCTCTGATAGCCTTGAAAATTTTTACAAATATGTAGCCACATATGATCTTTATACATGCCAAACCATATGGCTAACATAATTTTCTATACAAGAATTTGTAGGGTCAAACTAGAAAAATTACATTTTTACAAAATGAACATAGCATATCAATGTGCTACAAAATCCATTTTCTACTGAAATTTGGGCTATAGACTGCCTTTGACAATCTTTACAAGTATATGGATTTTCATCTAATTTGGTGACAATGAAATTTTTGCCCTAATTTCCCAGCTTTGACCAGCTTTGACCAGCTTTGACCAGCTTTGACCGCTACCATGGACTTTCTTGATTTCTTTGAAACTTTGTATGTGACCTTCCTTTGACATCATTGATGCATCCTGGACTTCTCGGGGAATTCTGGCTACCTTCGCCAAATATGTTTTTTGTAGGCCTTCACAAGTGAGAGAGGAGAGCAAATCTCGACGACACCGGCGGTCCTAGAGTGTTCACACACATCACTACCTAAATATATCAACAATTAATACATACCTTTTGTGGTGATTTGCATCCCTTTATCAGATGGGAGTCCTTTTGCATCACGATGATGATGCAGGCTATCCGATTCCATGCGAACGATGGCCGCCTTCCTCCTGATTCTCTCCATAGTTGCTCAAATTGTCTAGCTAATGACAAAGATGCCCATAATTAGCATGAAATGTTTCCATAAATTCACCACAAGAAGATCCATAATTAGCATGAAATGTTTCCATAAAGTCACCACAAGAAGATCTTCTTTGCATCTCCATCAAGCTTTCCCCAAAGTCTCTCTTTGTGCTCTAATACCAAATGTGAGAAGTGGAGAATGATATGCCTGGGACTCACCTCCCAGCCTATTTATAGCCCTCGCCTAGTCACCATCTAGAGTTCTCTCTAAGATCCCTCTACTCATCTGCCCATCATGAGTAGGTACCTCATATGAACTCTCTGGCTTTTGGCCTTGGCTATCCCTCGAGCAAGCTAGGAACATCTCGTTCCTCCAAGCATGTACATCTCTGGAATATAACAGAATAGATAGAGACAAGAGACTGGACACAAGATTGGGTACAATCTCCCCCCACATAGTCTGACGGACGAGTCTATCAGAGTATGTATATTTATAAGTATTTCTCCTTACATCCTAAATAGAAGATACATGAGGGCGGTGCTTCAAAAAGCATGCATTTATGAAAATCTGCTTTATTTACAAAATCATCACTTTCTAAGCGATCTACTATTTTTACAAAAACTTCTCTTTCTAAAGCGATCTATTATGTTTACAAAAAATATCTAAAATATTATCTTTTAACTATCTTCAAAAATATATGAATAAGTTCATGTGTGTTCACACCCTCATGATTCTTCACATGCTAAATCAAAACACAAATCACATTAAAAACCTCAAGACATTAAAATCCATATAACATTCCATTATTCCATAAAGTATAACACTGACGAGCATTCCTGTACTAACAATGATAAACTCTACTCATCTCATCTACCTCACTAGAGGGAGACTGAGAGAGAGAGGTACAAAGAGAGAGAGAGAGAGAAAGAGAGAGTGTAGGTACAGTATGCACCCATCCAATTCTAAGAGCTCATTTGTTTGCGCTTGATTCAACTTGGTCTAATCTTCATCTACACCTTGAAGATGGATACTTTGTGTTTTGAATCGATAGAATGAGGATAATATCCGCTCACTTCTCTTGGGCAATGTTGTCTTTCTCTGTGTGATAATAATGCCCATTTTAGTTTGTTACAATTTGACATCATTGACATCATCAGTGTTGTCAATGTGGCTCTCATATAGCACCATCTATCCATGTATCCTCTCTTTAACCACATGGGATTCAACTAAGCTCCTTCACACATCTTCAAAAGTCTTAACGTTTTTAATGATGTTCAACAAATCTTCTTTTCATTTTATTTAAAAAATAATAAACTCTTGAGAGTGCCATTTAATTTATGCTCACACCTTGATTATCAATTTAAGGACATATTTGTGCCCTAGGAGGCTACTCTAAGCCCCCAAGTGTGACTTTCTCTTCGTGCATTAGGACTACTCTAAGCCCTCCCTTTGCATCGACTCATCTAATTATTGGTGCAAAGTGTAGGGATATTCTAAAATCCCCCTCTCCAAGGTGTCTCTCTCATCATCAAGTGTAGGGCTCTTCTAAGCCCCTCCCCTACCCCATCAAAACTTTTGTGAAAATTTTGCCTTCAATTTTGCAAGTGTGGTATCTTATTCTCAATAGCGACCATGTCAACAATTTCAAATTCAACATCATCGAGCCAATGGTATTTACCCTCATTCATGCCAATCTTCATGTGGAAAGATGAGTGACTCAATGGCACAAACTACAATCTTTGGAAGGACATCATTAGGGCTTACCTTTATACAGACCTTTTTACACGGAAGTCTGACAAAGAAAGTGATCTAGGATTTTGGAATGTGTGAAATGTCAAAGAGAAGCATGCTTTAGGTCAATTACTTTTAAATTGTGACGAGTTAACCAAAGGCCATATTACCTCTTGTAAAACATCCAAAAAAGCTTGGAGGATCCTAAGAGACCTGTATGAAGACAAAACTCCCTCAAAAATGTACACCTTAGAGGTTGAATTTCACAACCTATCCATTAGGCCCGAAGATCCTATTTCTAAAGTTATAGCCATATTTGAGAATTATCAACGTAAGCTAACACCAAGTTTCAAGAAAGGACATGGCCATTCGCCTTCTCAATAAGCTCCCTAGATCCTACGAAACCTTTCTAATCACCTTTATAATCACAGCCAAGTATTAACTTGGGAAGAAGTTCCATGATTTTTGGTCCTCCATGAATCTTGAGCAAAGTCAACATCCTCACAAGAAACTGTAATGAAGATTAAGGTGTTGAGATATCAATCTCAACATGTGATAATCCGGTATGACACGTATCACGTTTCCATTTTTTTGACATGTATAGTGGTCATGCCAATATATGTAAGGGATAATTCATTGAGCTTTACTAGATTTATCTACCAAGAATGATGGCACATTTGTTTCTTGCCAGCTCACTCATTCACAGACATTAGGATTTTCCTTATGTACTGTTCTTTATATATTGCACTAGTTGTATTGTTGATTTACTTCATTCTTGTATATTCCTTTTATGTAATAGAAGAAGAAGAAGAAGAAGAAGAAGAAGAAGAAGATCATTCTTCCTTGCCTCAATTTGTGCGTGTGTTCCTCTTTGATTATGAGCTCTCTACAATTAGCGTGTGTGTGAGCTCTCTACAGCCAGTGTGGTTGTAGAGGGCTCATGGAGAAGGCCGATGATGAAGAGGACATGAGGAGGCATGGAGAAAGTGTGATTCACAAATGACCTCAGATTGTTATGAAAATTGGCATGAAGGTAGAAGGTGTCAAAATATTTCGAAGATTTATCCCTTTAGGGTCACTTGTTTTTGTCATATTTCTGTTTCGGAGCCATCTTGATCTCTGTTTTGAGCCTGCAAGGTGGGGCCCATAGAAAAACCAGGTCAATTTGCAAACCTATAACTTGTGTCCTATTTGACAACACTCAAATATTCTAGATCCAAAATTTCAAGTCATTTTGTGCACTATTGATACATGAAAACTGTGTTTTTCTCATATTGAACTATCACATCATAGTGCAATAGTTTTCACGCAGAAGCACTACTTGTAGTGTTTTTGCAGTGTTATGACGTGTTGTAGAAATGGCAAACATAGATGGAATGAGTTATCTTATGAGCGATAAGCTAGACAAGAACAACTGATATGCTTGGAGATTCAGAATGATGAATGTTCTGATGGGAAATGGCTATTGGAAGTACATCAAACAAGAGAACGAAGATGCTCTGCATTTACAAGAGAGGAATTGGACTGCAGATCAATTAAGAGCATATGAAGAATGGAATCAAGGAGCACAAAATGTAATGTATTGGCTGTCCGTTAGCATACAAGATAGCATGATTGGGCACATATAAGATGCCAGGACTAGGAAAGACGTTGGGAACAATTTGGTCACATTGTATGAGACCAATACAAAGGCACAAAAATTGCAACTGAAGAATGAGCTGCATACAATAGAGAAAAGAGCATGTCGATAAGTGACTACACCCTAAAAATCAAAAGCATATGTGAGTCACTTGCATCTATTGCCGTGAATGTAGATGATGATCATAAGGTGGAAGTGTGCCTTTGTGGTTTAGGAGCTACATATAAGCAGTTCAGAACATTGATTCAAACCAACGAAAATATTCCAAATTTTGTTTGTCTCGTGTCTATGTTGATTATTAAAGGAAAGAATGTTGGTGATTCGAACTTCCAAAGAAAACCTAGTTGTGAGTAGATATTCTACTCTAGCAAAGGAAGAGGTAGAGGCTTCACAAGTGGAAGGGGACACAATAACCAAGACCAAGGTCAACAACAAAATCATGGAGGAGGTAGAGGACAATTTCAAGTCAGGGAAGCCAAAGAGGCCATAGAAATTTCCAAAGAAATGATTCATGTAATAAAGTAAAGGATGTTGGAATTGTGGTAAACCTGGACACTTTGAACTTGATTGCAAGTTGAAGAATCAAAATAACACAAGGTATCAAAACAACTAAGCATCCACAAGTGAAGATGATTATGAGAAGTTGTTCATGGTTAGTAGAGACGTGGTACTTGATGGAAATGTCAAGCTTCTATGCAGATGCCAAAGAAGAACTTAATATTGAACCAAATGACAAAGAAAATGTTGAAAATCAAGTGCAAAATCTCAAGTTTTGAGTGGATTGGATGCATCACCAAGCAACAATTCCAACTCCAATCCATGGTGTGGGAGATTGCCATGGTGTGGAAGATTGGATGGAAATTTCAGTCCAGGAAATCCATCAAATAAATCCAAGAAAGGTAAAGAAAAGCTTTTTGTTTGTCGTAAAATATCTATAGGTTTTGAAGACATTGATGAAGATTCACGCGGTTCACAAAAGAGTCTTGATGAGGAACTTGGATTGCCCTCTATGAAGACTCTAGGAGTAAGCAAGGCACATGCAAATGATACAAGGAGAAGTGACCCAAGGCCAAGAAGATATGGGAGGATGTGGAATTTAGTGCAACGATTGACATAGGACAATTACATGGCTCATCATTGTGCCTACATGACCAAGCCAATACAAGATGCTGAAACTTCTTGTTTTGAAGATGCAATTGTAAATGCAAATTGGAAAAAAACTATGGATTAGGAGATGGTTGCACTTTATTGAAATGAAACATGCAAGCTGGTTCCATGTCACAAGGAAAGAAACCCATAGGTTGCAAGTGGATTTACAAGGTAAAGCACAATGTTGATGGTAGCATAAGCAGGCATAAAGCACGATTGGTAGCAAAAGGATGTGCACAAACATATGGCATTGATTATGATAAAATTTTCAGCCTTGTAGCTAAAATGTCTACTATGAGAGAACTCGTTGCATTAGCTATAGCAAAAGGATGGACTTTGCATGAGACGGATGTGAAGAATGTTTTCCTACATGGTGAGTTATAGGAAGAAGTATACATGGACCAGCCACAAGGATATGAATATTCAAAGCATCCAAATATGTTTCCAAGTTGCAAAAGGCTTTGTATGAACTTAAACAAGCCCCTCATGCTTGGCATGCAAGGATTGCTGACTGCTTAACCACCGTTGGATTTTCTATGTGTGATGCAGATCATTCATTATATTCAAGGAAGGTTGATGATGGCATCACAATTGTGATTTATGTTGATGAACTGATTGTAGGAGGTGACAATGAAGCAAGCATTAAAGAGGTAAAGAAACTCCTTATGCAGGACTTTGAAATGAAAGACCTTGGTGTGTTGCATTATTTCTTGGGCATTGAGTTTATACATACAAAAATAGGTATATGGATGTCACAAAGGCAATATGCCTTGAGTATGCTGCAAAAGTATGGTATGGTTGATTGTAAGCCAATTTCAATGCCATTAGATCAGAATTTGAAGTTGGATAGTACATCAAGTGATGCATGGAAAACGCTACTATGCACAAGAAAATTGTGGGAAGTTTAATCTCACAATTACAAGGCCTGATCTAAGCTACACTATTGGACTTGAAATTCAATTTATGCAGGTTCCTAGGAAGCCGCATTTAGATGCTCTGAGGCACACTCTATGTTATGTGAGTGCTACTTTGGATTATGCAATGTTTTATGGAGTTGGTGTAGATTTGCAGGTTCATGGATACACATATGTAGATTGGCCTAGTAGTATTCCAAATAGAAAATCTACTAGTGGATTCTATTCTCTCTTGGAAGTGCAACTATTACATGGAGCAGCAAGAAGCAAACCGCTATTGCTTTGTAATGTATAGAGGTTGAGTATAGAGGTGTTGCAATCACAGCATGTGAAGCATCTTGGTTAGAGATGCTACTTGCAGATTTAGGTGTGGAAGTGCAAAATCCTATCACCATCTATTATGATAATCTTAGTAGCATATACTTGGCATGGAACCTTCTTTTTCATGCTATAACAAAGCATATCCAAAGTGCATTATCATTTTTTTTTCACTAAAGCACTTAGAGATGAGAAGTTGAAGAACTTTTGAAAGATGCTTGGATTACAGGACATGACATTGAGCTTGAGGGGGAGATATCAAGCTCAACATGTGATGATCTAGGATGACACGTATCACTTTTCCATTTCTCTTACATATAAAGTGGTCACATTGGTATATGTTAGTGATACTTCATTGAGCTTTACTAGATTTATCTACCAAGAGTGATGGCACATTTGTTTCTTGCTAGCTCGCTCATTCACGGACATTAGGATTTTCCTTATGTACTATTTTTTATATATTGCACTACTTGTATTGTTGTTTTAGGTCAGTTTTGTATACTCCTTTTATGTACTAGAAGAAGAAGAAGTTCATTCTTCCTTGCCTCAATCTCTATGTGTGTGTGCTCCTCTTTGATTGTGAGAGTGTGTGTGTGAGCTCTCTTCCTTATCTCCTTCCTCGTGACATAAGGGACCCTTCAACAAGGGAAAACATGCTAGTCATAACACTAGCACCACATCTAAACAGGGTTCCAAAACTATATCAAAGAAGTTTAGTTGTAATTATTGTGGAAAAATGAGCTCTTGGAGAAATTTTGCTGCAAAAAGAAGCACAGCTTGAAGCCCTCTAACTTGAGGAACCCATCAAAACCCTCTTAGCATAGGTCTCACTATTCCAGTGAAGACCTATTTATTTCGACAGAAGCCAATGCCTTAGTTACTTGGAGTTCATCTCAAGAGTGGATCTTTGATAGTGGAGCCACATCGCACATGTGCAAAGATCGGGATTCCATCCAAGAAATTGAAGACTGCACATGCAAAGTTTACATGGGCAACAACAAGAGTCTACCCATCAAAGGGAAAGAAAAATTACAAACCACCAATTATGGAGGGGAGTGCAAATCATTATCCAATGTATTATTTGTCCCGAACTTGTGCATGAACTTAGTATCAACTAAGGCCATCACTAACCACCATAAACAAGTGTTATTTGATAACATTTCTATAATATTGATTGACCCTAAAACCAAAGACATCATCATCCAAGGCATGGAAGAAAAAATGTTATACAAACTCTCCTAGTTTCTATCTAAAGAGTCATTTTCTAGCCTCTAGCATCAAAGGTATGGCCATGCCTCATATTTAGCAAATATTTTTGCATCACAAATAATTAAAGGATTGCCCAAGATCGGGCAAGTCAACGACATCTCCAAGCTTGCACCCAAGGCAAGCAACATAGGGCTCCCGTTCCCAAGGAGGCTTCCACATTAGCCATGAATCCTTTAGCCCTAGTCCACATGGATCTCTATGGACCCATGAATACACCTTCACTTAGTGGATCTTTCTACTTCTTTCTTCTAATAGATGACCACTCTCGATACATTTGGGTATACTTTTTGAAGTCCAAGGCTGATACATTTTTACAAGTTGGGGGAAGAAAACTCCTAAAGAGGGAAAAAAGTGCCCCAGTGGTCCTAGTCTGCTCATACACATCACTACCTAAATATATCAACATTTTTTACTAGAGTTGGCCTTGTTCATACCAAGTATCTAGCCTAATTAAAAATTAGGTTCTCTAGCTCATTTGGGGGTTCAAACGGACTCAGAAAATTATGCATTTTGATATATAGGCGGGTCTATTACTCCTCGAGTCTCAAGGACTCCTCCACTTGAACTAAATGGAATCTATTCTACCAAAAAAGGTATTTACAATGGAATTTAGTGGTGACAATCCATGTTTGATATATGTTTAATCTAGGAAAAAGAATATGTGGCCTACTTGCTATATTTGCATTGAGTTCCTTGTCTTCTTGGTCCTCATTGGATTTCACTCTATCCTTGCTCCCTTTGGCTCCCTTGCCTCATGCTACTTTGGTGTGTAAGTCCTCCTATGTTGCTAACATTGAAATACATAGAATTCTTCATATAACCCACCATTCAAAAAATTCAATTTTCATGTCTAATTGATGCACATTCCAGTCATAATGAGTCCAAGTGCACAAATGGTTTTCATTTGGCATTTGAGAACAAAGTTCTCATCAAAATCAATGCCTCTGTCTTGAGCATAACCTATGGAAACACCTAACCTTATATTTTTCAATTGTTCCATCATGCTTACATTTCAACTTGTATACCCATTTAATGTCAATGACCTCTTCATGTGGAAGGAAATCGCATAAAGATCAAGTACCATTCTTCACAATAGCATCATATTCTAATTGCATGATAGTCATCCAATTTTTTGAATTTTGTGCTTCATAAAAATAAACACACTCATTCTACTCAGAAAGACTAGAGATAGGGATTCCATAACAATCTGATGCAAAGCGAGCACTATGAGAGATTGAAAAAGTATGATATGAGAAAGATGCATCTAATTTGCTATCACTCAGTGTGCACAAACCATTTAGACATAGTTTTTGCCTCTTCTATGTCAACCCTTTCATTAACAAGCGTATCATATAAAACCGCATCAGAAACGGAATGAGTTGCATCATCATTTGAAACCTGTAAAGGTTGAGAAATTGCCTCATTTGGACGAGCACTCAATTGTCCACCTATAAAAAGAGGTAGCAAAGTGTCATACACATCCTTCAAGCTAATTCACATCTCCTTGGTGCATGAAAGTAAGGGTTGAGTTGTATCTTCCACAAAAATAACATCACAACAAACAAAAATTTCTTTACTTTATGGATGATATAGATGATCTCCTTTGCTTTCAAAATTGTACCAAATAGAAATACAATTTATTGCTTTATCATCCAACTTTGTGTGTTTTTGTTCAAGCACTAATGCATACGATAAACAAAAAAAGACATGCAAATGAGCAACAAATGGTTTGTGACCATGCCAAGTATCATATGGAGTGCTAGACTGCAATGATTTGGTGGGATACCTATTAAGTGCATATGTTGCATGCATAACAACCTCACATTAGAAATTATGTGGTAAAGCATGAACTTTGACCATACATATCACCATTTCCATGAGAGAGATTTGTTCTTTCTTTCAACAAATCCATTTTTTTGAGGTGTATATGCCACTATACATCAATGTTTTATCCCATGCTTAGTAAAAAATGCATTAAACTCAGAAGAAATGTATTCCCCCTCGATCAGAATAGAGTGTGCCTATTTTGCATGTTGATAGATTTTCAACCATAAATAGGATGCATGCCTCAAAAAATCATCAATGAAACTCACATATTACGGGTAGTTCCCAAATGAAGGTGCCTGCATAGGACCACAAACATTCACTATGAATAAAGCGGCAATTTATGAGTAGCTCTAGTTGAACCATCTTTTGGGAAGGAAGAATGCTACATTTGGCCCAAAATACAACCTTCATAGACATGTTTAGAAGATGCCTCAAGTTTGGGTAGAGAGGACACCATTTCATATTTTTGCAAGTGAAGTAAACTAGCAAAATTCAGATGACCAAAGCATGCATGTCAAAGCTTTGCATATGGGATAGCTTGAGAATCATGAGCTGCACATGATGAATCATTCATAGATTTTGCATAGTCTATGCCTTATACAACCAATGACATAAAATGACAAAAGCAAGAATAACAACACCATGCCATAGATCATGAATTATACATATATCTTCAACAATTTTGACAAACAAGCCAATCTTGGCTAATGGTGAAATTGCAACAATTTTTTCTTGATGCCTAGCACATATAATCCATCTGACAATATGAAAGGACTGCCATCAACGGTAGACAGAATGATATTTCTAACTCCCATTATAGGATTAGATGATTTGTTAGCATATGTGATAATCTTCTTATAGGGGAAGGCTCAAGTCAAGTGAAGAAATTGCATTATACGGTGATATGTTTGGTTGCAGCACTATCAAAGTACCAAACATTCAAGTCCATTATAGACATACACTGCTTGTGAGAAGATGGGTCATAGCTGCAAACAATAGTAAATCCACATTCTTCATTCTAAACAAGATCAAAAAAATATTTTTTATGTGTAGCCATTTCAACCTCTTTCTTCTTTGCCTCCTTTGCAGCTAGTTTAGGACACAATTCTTTATGACATGATCATTTGCCTTGCAGAACTTGCAAAATTGTTTCTACTTTTCAATTTGTTTGTTTGTCATCTTTGTCCTCCTTCTTTGATTGTGCAGCATTAGCAAATTTTTACTTACTAATAGATGGGCTCCACTTACCTTTGCCCTTCTGACTAGGTAAGAAAGCTTGATCTACAACATGCATGGTTGACGTTCTATCTCGATTGATCTTTCTACAACAAAACAGAGACTAACTCCTCAAATGTTAGGCATTTGAATTGCCTTTCATCATCAACCAAAGAGTATAATAGAAACTTTGATATGGATTTTTAATATTTATCAGTGACTTTCCATTGAATCTCCTTCATTCATATGCCCACTCTCCAATTATTTTCGAAGGTAAGAAACACAAGCCTTATTTTTTTGCATGGTGTAATGTTGTAAGAGTATCCCAAGCATCTTTTGTTGTCTTGCAAGGAATATGAGGGATAATGACACATTTGAGAGACAAAGCTATTAATGCATGTGCATGTATGTTCGTGACATCCCAATAAAGTTGCTCTATAGTAGATGCAGTAGAAACTGCAACATGACCAAGGTATTGAGGATCATCATCTTCAACACCATTTGCATCACATACAATCATTAGTTTTGTAGGGTGGTAGGACATTTTTCAATACCTCATACCATATTCCACAAGCCTTTTGCTACCAATACATGACACATCATATATGCCCACAATGGGTAATTAGTATCATCCAACTTATCCTCAACAACCAACATATGGAATACATAGTTGCTTCTAGCCATGCCTAGTGGCTAAATACCCTGATGCAAAAAATTGACTATATCTAAAAAAGTTGAATAGAAAGACCCTATCAAGATTTGCTAAAACTATAGGAGACTTTGAGCTGCTTGTAATGGCAATCCAAAACTTGTATATATCGTTGGCACAAAAGGATAAAATTACCTACATAGTCACTATGCTAGTGCACTCAAAGGCTGAAACAAGCTCAGTCAAATTTTTGACATCACAAAGCGAAGTTGTTTTGAACTCCTATTCTCTAAGCTGAAAGATTTCATAGTTCTCTACAAGAGTTTAGAACACTCTTAAAGATAAAAGAATTAGTATTTGGCCATAGATTTGACAACCTCTAAGAAGTCAGTTAAGCCTTTGAGTGTCTTAAGTTGGACAATTGTGATATTTGTTTAGAATTGTTGATACATTTAGGTAGTGATGTGTGTGAACACTCTAGGACTACCGAGGCACATTTTTCCCTCTTTAGGAGGTTTTCTTCCCGCGCTTGTATATACGCCTATTGCCCTAATGGGCTACTCATCTTTGTACATTCTCTAGTAATACATTCAGTATTGTGTGTTGTGCTCCAAGCTTCTTCTTCTTCCTTGTGTTGTTCGCGTGCTTCTACAGATGTCTAACTCCAACAATTGGTATCAGAGCAGGCCATTGCTTCATCTAGGGCACCGTCGACACTCCTCCGTTTGCAGTCTCAGAATCGCACGAATCTTGGTGAGCATACTCAGTCGAAATCGTGATTTGAGCTCGTTTCGGCCTCCGAACGCACTATCGCAGCACTTGTGTAGGCTATTTTGTCTTTTTGTGGCAAAGGTATATACCAGTTTTTTGTTTGCCAGTTTAAGCATCTCGAAGTCTGCTACAGGTCTAGCGGAATTCGTCTGGGCAGTTCTGCTCAACTTTTTGAGATACAGTCAATTTTTTGCATCAAGGTATTTTAGTCATCGGCCATGGCTGAAAGCAGTGATGTATTCCATATGTTGGCTGTTGAGGATAAGTTGGATGGTACCAACTAACCATTATGGGCTTATATGATGCAACATGTGTTGGTTGCAAAACGACTGTGGAACATTGTGCAGGGTGTCGAAAACGTCTTATCACACCTGCAACCGTTACAACTGTAGGTACTGAAGCTGATGCAGAAGGTGTCGAAGATGATGATATTTTGCATATTACTGTTTGTGTTGCAATTTCTACTGCACCTACTACAGAGCAAATTTGCTGGGATGGCAGAGATGCCCAGGCACATACATTGATAGCTTTGTCTGTCAAACGTGCCATTATTCCTCACATTTGTTCTTGTAGAACAGCTAAGGATGCTTGGAATACACTTACCACATTGTACCAAGCTAGGAATGAGGCTCCTGTTGCTTACCTCCAAAAACAGTTGGAGAGAGCACATGAATGAAGGTGATTCTATGGATAGTTTCCTAACTTCCTTATTCATATCAGAGTTTTGCTTCTACTCTTAGGTTGATGATGAAAGGCATTGGTTGTGAAATTTGTTGATGATAGGTGTACAGTTCATGATTTGTCAAATGGCGATGTGATTATTGCTTCTGGCATTTTATGTCGTGGGTTGTATAAGCTCATAGACTATGAAAGATCTGTAAATGATTTGGCATGTGCAATTAATGATTCTCAGGCTATGTCAGATGCAAAGCTTTGGCATGCATGTTTTGGTCATCTGAATTTTGCTAGTTTGCTATGCTTGCAGAAATCTGAAATGGTGTCCTCTTTGCCCAAACTTGAGGCACTTGGAAAACATGTTTGTGAAGGCTGTATTTTGGGCAAAATGCAACGTTCGTCGTTTCCAAAAGATGGTTCAGTTCGGGCTACTCAGAAATTGCAGCTTGTACATAATGATGTTTGTGGTCCTATGCAAACACCTTCTTTTGGGAATTATCTTTACTTCGTGACTTTTATTGATGATTTTTCCAGGCATGCATGGGTATATCCATTGAAGGCAAAGTCCGAAGTGTTCATGTGCTTCAAACAGTTTTTGGTTTTGGCTGAAAATCTATCAGCATGTAAAATGGGCACCCTCCGTTATGATCGAGGGGGGGAGTATACGTCTTGTGATTTTAATACTTTCTGGCTGAACGTGGGATAAAACACCAGTGTACAATGCCGTATACACCTCAACAGAATGGAGTTGCTGAAAGAAAGAATAGGTCACTCATGGAGATGGCGAGGTGTATGGTCAAGAGTCAGGCTTTACCACATAGTTTCTGGCTTGAGGCTGTCATGTGTGCAGCATATGTACTGAACAGGTGTCGCACTAAAGCGCTGCAGTCTATCACTCCATATGAGGCTTGGCATGACCATAAGCCGTCTGTTGCTCGTCTGTGTGTTTTTGGTTGTTTGGCATATGCATTAGTGCCTGAACAACATCGTAAAAAATTGGATTATAAAGCAGTAAAATGTACTTTTGTTGGGTACAGTTCTGAAAGTAAAGGCTATCGTCTGTATCATCCACAAACTAAACGCATTTTGGTTAGCCGTGATGTTGTTTTTGTGGAAGATGCTATTTAGCCATTGCTTTCATGTACTAAGGAGACATTTGTTAGCTCCAAAGACATGTATGATACTTTGCTTCCTCTTTTTACAGGTGGACAGTCTAGTGCTTGTCCTAATGAGGCAACTTCTCAACCTTTGCAGGTTTCATGTGATGATGCAGATAATTCCATTTCTGATGCAGATGTACATGATGCACTTATTGATGAGAGAGTTGATATCGAGTAGGCAAGAACTATGCCAAAATGGCTGGTGCAGACCTTGTGTGACACCAAATTAGATGCACCTCTGTCATATCGTACTTGATTAGACTCTCATAGTGGCTCTTTCGCATCAGATTGCTATGCTATGGCTGCATCTAGTCTCTGTGATGAGAATGAGCCTGATTCGTTTGATGAAGCACAAAATTCAGAAAATTGGATTGCTGTTATGTAATCTGAATATGATGCAATAATGAAGAATGGTACTTGGTTTTTATGTGACTTGCCTCCTGGCAAGAAGGCTATTGGCACTAAGTGGGTATACAAGCTGAAGCGTAAACCTGATGGTACAGTTGAGAGGTATAAGGCTAGGCTTGTTGCAAAGGGTTATGCACAAGAAAGAGGCATTGATTTTGATGAGACCTTTGCACCTACATGCCTTATGACTACTGTTCGGAGCATTTGTGCACTTGCAGCCCATCATGGTTGGAATGTACATCAGTTGGACTTTAAAACTACATTTCTGAATGGTGACTTGCATGAAGAAGTGTAGGTTTTTCAGCCCCATGGCTTTGTGCAGAAAGGGCATGAAAACCAGGTGTGCAGGTTAAAGAAGGCGTTATATGGTTTAAAGCAAGCACCACGTGCTTGGTATTAGAAGAGACATGCCTATCTGATTGCACATGGTTTTGAGAACAGTCCAATTGAAAGCACCTTATATGTTAAGCGTGCTAATGATGTGCTTCTGATCATTGTTGTCTATGTTGATGACATGCTGCTCACTGGTCCTATTGAGAAGCATATTGCTGAGTTTAAGGTTGATTTACATGCCTCATTTGAGATGTGTGATTTGGGGCATTTGCATCACTATTTGGGCATTCAGTCTATGCAAGTTGATGGTGGACTAGCTTTGTGTCAAACGAAATATATTGACACATTATTGCAGCGTTTTGGCCTTGAAGACTGTAAGCCTATTGCCTTTCCTATGGAGACAGGTTTACGATTGAGTCTTCATGATGCTGGAGATGCATTTGATGTTGTTCTCTATCAATAGGCTGTTGGATGCTTGATTTACTTATGCATTACTCGGCTAGATATTCAGTTTGTTGTCTCACAGATGAGCAGGTTTATGCATTGCCTAGGAGTCAAGCATTGGCAAGCGGTTAAGTGCATCTTTCTCTACTTGAGTGGTACTCGGCTACTTGGGTTGTTTTATCCCAAGGGGGGATCACTACCGCCAAATTTGCATGCTTTTTCTGACTCTGATTGGGCTGGTTTCTATGACACTCGTGTGTCCACTAGTGGCTTTTGCTTCATGCTTGGTAGCTCATGTATATCTTGGTTGAGCAAGAAGCAGCCTACTGTGGCCACTTCCAGTTGTGAGGCTGAGTATAGGGCAACTTTCATAGCTACTATTGAGTGTGTGTGGCTCAGACGCCTTATGGCTGATTTGGGTGTTGGTCAGTCTTCTCTCACCACCATCTTCACTGACAGTCAGAGCGCATTGGCAGTTGTGAGGAACCCTATGTTCCATGCTCGCACTAAGCACATTGAGGTGCATTATCATTATGTCAGGGAGAGGTTCTCTGTTGGGGAGATCAGCTTGGCATATGTGCCCATGCAGGAGAACATTGCAGAACTTTTCACGAAGGCTCTACCCAAGGAGAAGTTTGAAGCTTTCCGCAAAGTTTTGGGCTTACTTCCTTTTGTGGAGTGATTTCCGCATTGGCACTTCCTTATACATGAGTGCCAGCTACTTGTTCACCGCATCACTCCTAGGGGGATTTGTTGATATGTTTAGGTAGTGATGTGTGTGAACACTCTAGGACCGCCGGGGCACTTTTTTCCCTCTTTAGGAGGTTTTTTTCCGCCGGCTTGTATATATGCCTATTGCCCTAATGGGCTACTTATCTTTGTACATTCTGTTGTGCTCCAAGCTTCTTCTTCTTCCTTGTGATGTTCGCATGCTTCCGCAAACATCTAACTCCAACAAGAATTGCTTTGGACAAATTGAAGTTGGGTTGGTAGCAAATGAAATACTTCTTGTCTACATTGTATTAGGATATTAAAAGCCCAGATTGGACATAATAGTCCTCTAGTTGGCAAAAAGGTCAATGGGTGTTGGTTAGACATGGAAAATAGTGGAAACATCCAATATAGATGTTTTGATCAACCTTATAAATATTCATTTATATAAAGTGAGTTCAAACGAATTTCATGATAAATCTCAAAGTTTTGCATAGTTATTGTAGCCATCTATTTTACTAGGCTCGTGCACAAGGGATGCACATGAACGGACCAAGTAGGTAGTTTGGATGGAGATACTTAGAATCCATCCATCTAGCTCACATATCTATGCTATGAATGCACAATGTGAACATAGTGAGAAATAAAATTGGGTAGGGATGTTTAGTCCACCATGACCATTCTATCCATACCTTGCACTAGATTTACATTATCAAGTGCAAAGTTAGGCGGTGTTTCCAATGATATGGATAGAGATGAAACCACACAAAGATTCCCTTATTTATAGATTCAGTTTGGGATAGGAGCCCCTTCTATTTAAGGAGATGAATGAGAGGGATGAAAACCATGCTCCTTAGTTTGGACCATGGGCTCAAGGGAAACACTATTATATAGTTGTTCCTTGAAGCATATCTTTGAGGATGAAAGTGTTCTTCAAGGAGGAGTAAATGCTATAAAGTAGCTTGACAAGGTTCAATATAATGATAACATTAGGTACTTCTGGAGTATTAAGTAATGGTTAAGTATCAAGGATGGGGAGGAGGTCTTTGGTCCACGGTCCATGAGGAGCCTGGGGAGAGAGTATTTTGCTCAAACAGCGCTAGTGAGACATAACTCAAAAGGTGAGAACACATGACTCTAGGTGCTCTAGTTCACAGTTTGCTCTTTAAATCTATATAATGATAGGTTGGGTGGAGAGTTAGGGTCATTCTCTCATGTGTCTAGCCTAGGATCTTCATCACACCTCAACAAGGAACCTTCCCCATATCAACATTCTACAAAGTTATACTTGGTAATTAGATTATTTTACACCAAGGGAAGATTGGTATTCTAAAAATACTTTTTAGACTTAAATTGGGTTGGTCTTGATCACGTCCATGTGGCCAAAAATGATTTTTGCTTTATGTTTAGAATGATGCATATCATGATTGAGCAAGAAAGAGTCTATTATGGTCATGCATATCATGATTGAACAAGAAAGATTCTATTGTGACCACTAATCTTGGTTATGAGGATGAATATAGGAAATATTTCATGTTTACTATTGAGTGTGCATAGCTCAAACTTTACGTTATGCTTAGGTGTTGTTGGTCCACTACCATCACCATTGTTATTCATAATTAGAGTGTATTAGTAATTATGAGGTACTCAATGTTCCATCCTCACGGAAAGAACATTGAGATGCACCATAAATACATTAGGGAGATCGTCTTTGCTATGTAGATCAACTTGATTAATGTAACTACATAATATAACCTTGGAGAATTTTTCAAAAAGGGTCTACCACATGAGAAGCGTGAACCTTTCCACAAGGTTTTGAGCTTGCTCTCTTTGATGAATTGTTCAAAAACCAATGAGCTTTGCACTTCCTTATACATGATTATAATTCTTTTGTTCAGTGTGAGAATTTTAGAAAGGGATTTGTTAGTACATTTGGTAGGCGTGTATGTAAATACACTTAGGTATGCAGAGGTATTTTTTCCCTCTATAGAAGGGTTTTTCTTTGACACACACACACACACACACACACACACACACACACACACACATATATATATATATATATATATATATATATATATATATATATATATATATATATATATATATATATATATGTATATATATATATATATATATATATATATATATATATATATATATATATATATATACACACACACACACACACACATATATATATATATATATATATATATATATATATATATATATATATATATATATATATATATATATATATATATATATATATGAGAACAACCCTAATGGGTCACATATTAATTAAGTGTTAGACTCTCAACCTTGTGAGTAGAATTTGTAAAGAACCCTATGAATAAACTATAAACACTTGGATGTGTGTAAATTTGAGCATGTAACGAATGAGGGCAAGTGATGTACCTCCACTTATCTTTATTCAACTATATTTGTTGGATGACCTAGAGATTATACCAAAAAATCATGGGCAACAGGCTCCAAGTTCTTATAGCCTTGCCTATGGGATCGATGAGGGAAAGGGACCATTAAGCAATAACATGATGAGGTTTGATTATGATAGGGAATTTCAACACATGAGTACTTGTAACTACCGGTTGGATGGATATTTAAGTAAAATCTTTGGATTGTGATCCTAGTCGAATTTCAAATGGAATGCCTTTGGCTTTGACTAGTTGTATTCCTCTTCATTGTGAAACATGAAGGATCTAAGTCTATTTTCTTGTACATTTGTCTTTCAAGTAATGCAAGAGAAAAAAAAGCACAAGGTAGAAATCTTAGAAAAAAATGATTGCACCAACAAGAACTACCTGAAAAAGCTTTGAAGCATTTACTACTCCATGAGCTTGGATAGAGGCAAAAGCGTATTAAATTTTATTTTTTACATTTTTGGTTATAAGTCGGTTGCGTGTGTTCTTTTAAATTTCAAGTTTAAAGAGAGAGAGAGAGAGAGTAGATGATAAGATCAAACTCCCTTGTAAAAACATGAGCTTTAGAGGATCATTGACCGATGATCCATGGTTTAATCTCGTTGATTGATCTTGTATAGAAGAGTAGGTCATTATGCGTGTGTGAATTTGTTTTTTTAAATTTTGTTCAAAACTTGTAGGTGAGTTGATTGGGCACTCATTTTTTGAGGTGGAGGTTCTGAGTTCAATCTTTACAAGTTGCTAAGCACGCTTGAGTCAATGTGATCAATCTATTTATGTAATGTTTTTGAGACATTGAAACTAGATGTCTTCAAACACTTCTTTTCTTGTAATGCTTCAACAGTCTAGCATGTGCTATGTGAGATATGGGAGGTCTCATGAATACTATGCACTTGACTTGTGCAATCATTCCTTGAATACATTCAAGCCAGGGGAGATTAGGCTTTGCCCAAATGATCTTAAAAAAAAAACTTTCTCTATAGAGAGAGTAGGTCATAAAATCAAAATCCCTTGGAACAAAAACATACGAGCCATTTCACATAGCACATGGTAGTAGCAATGCACAATCATCCATGACTTTGAGCATGTCATGTGATAGATCTGACTCACATAAGCGCGGAGGACCTCCCTTCCTGGCTCCGTTATGTTCCTATCCATGAGGTGCTTGTAGCCCTTACTTCTGCTCATTCGGATCCCATTGGTGGACACTTCTCTATGGACCTAACTTTATGTAAAGTACTACAGAGTGGGCTGTTGTGGTCCAACATGATTAAAGATGTTAGAAACTAACTGCTTATGTGTGATCCCTATCAACGGACTAGTCAGCTTATTGTGGCCAAATATTTTCCCTTGCAACATGTCATGCCTTTGGAACCATTTCAATAATGGGGTTTAAACTTTGTGAGCCCTATTTCTCCTCCTACCATTTCTACTAACAATAGATATATATTGACATGCACCGACTATGCGATCCGATGGGCTCAGGTGTTGGCCTTGATGAATGCTACGACCGTTTCAGTAGCTCGTTGTCTGACCAGGGAAGTCCTTCCACCTTTCGGTTTACCCCTCGAGTTGGTTTTAGATCGCAACACCCATTTCTCCAATGATTTAATCAAAGCTTTGACACATGAATTTAATATTGTTCATAAGTTCAGTATGCCTTATTATCCATGGGAAAATGGTTTAACTGAAAACACTAATAAAACTTTACTCACTATGCTCTGAAAGTTAATTCACTTTTCTCCAGATTGCTGGGATCATCTCCTACCTTTGATGTTGTGGGCCTATCGTACTACGTACAAAGTATGTACTAGATTCACTCCTTTTAAATTGGAAGTTGGAATTGAAGCTATTGCGCCCATGGAGTTGGTGGTTCCTCGCCTTCGCATCACCATCACAAAATCGTTTTACCACCAGATTGATGACCTCCGAGCTTTGGATGAGACCCGTTTCAAGAGTTTCTTATTAATGCATGAGATGCAAATTTGCCAGGCTCGCACTCATGAACATTTTCTTAGAATTCCAATGTTTCAAGTTGGACATTTAGTTTTAGTATATAATTCTAAAGCGAACCAAAAAGCTAATAAATATATAAATGAGAACAACCCTAATGGATCACATATTAATAAAGTGTTAGATTCTCTCAACCTTGTGAGTAGAATTTGTAAAGAACCCGATGAATAAAGTATAAACACTTCTCTTTATTCAACTGTGTTTGTTGGATGACCTAGAGTTATAGCAAAAAATTCATGGGCAACAGGCTCCAAGTTCTTACAGTATTGCCTATGGGCTCGATGTGGGAAAGGGACCATTAAGCAATAACTTGATGAGGTTTGATTATGATAGGGAGGTTCAACACATGAGTACTTGTGACTACCGGTTGGATGGATATTTAAGTAAAATCTCTGGATTGTGATCCTAGTCGAATTTCAAATGGAATGCCTTTGGCTTTGACTAGTTGTATTCCTCTTCGTTGTGAAACATGAAGGATCTAAGTCTATTTTCTTGTACATTTGTCTTTCAAGTAATGCAAGATAAAAGAAAGCAGAAGGTAGAAATCTTAGAAAAAATATGCTTGCACCAACAAGGAACTACCTGAAAAAGCTTTGAAGCATTTTCTACTCCATGAGCTTGGATAGAGGCAAAAGCGATATTAAATTTTATTTTTTACATTTTGGTTATAAGTCGGTTGAGTGTGTTCTTCTAAATTTCAAGTCTAAAGAGAGAGAGAGAGAGAGTAGATGATAAGATCAAACTCGGTTGTAAAAACATGAGTTTTAGAGGATCATTGACCGATGATCCATGGTTTAATCTCGTTGATTGATCTTGTATAGAAGAGTAGGTCATTATGCGTGTGTGAATTTGTTTTTTCTTAATTTTGTTCAAAACTTGTAGTTGAGTTGATTGGGCACTCATTTTTTTAGATGGAGGTTCTGAGTTCAATCTTTACAAGTTGCTAAGCACGCTTGAGTCAATGTGATCAATCTATTTATGTAATGTTTTTGAGACATTGAAAATAGATGTATTCAAACACTTCTTTTCTTGTAATGCTTTAAGAGTCTAGCATGTGCTATGTGAGATATGGGAGGTCTCATGAATACTATGCACTTGACTTGTACAATCGTTCCTTGAATACATTCAAGCCAGGGAAGATTAGGCTTTGCCCAAATGATCTAAAAAAAAAAACTTTCTCTATAGAGAGAGTAGGTCATAAAATCAAAATCCCTTGGAACAAAAACATACGAGCCATTTCACATAGCACATGATAGTAGCAATGCACAATCATCCATGACTTTGTGCGTGTCATGTGATAGATCTTACTCAGATAAGCGCGGAGGACCTCCCTTCCTGGCTACGTTATGTTCCTATCCAAGAGGTGCTTGTAGCCCTTGCTTCTGCTCATTTGGATCCCATTGGTGGACACTTCTCTATGGACCTAACTTTATGTAAAGTACTACAGAGTGGGCTGTTGTGGTCCACCATGATTAAAGATGTTAGAAAGTATCTGCTTATGTGTGATCCCTATCAATGGACTGGTCAGCTTATTGTGGCCAAATATTTTCCCTTGCAACCTGTCATGCCTTTGGAACCATTTCAGGAATGGGGTTTAAACTTTGTCAGCCCTATTTCTCCTCCTATCATTTCTACTAGCAATAGATAGGTATTGACATGCACCGACTATGTGATCCGATGGGCTCAGGTGTTGGCCTTGATGAATGCTACGACCCTTTAAGTAGCTCAATGTCTGACGAGGGAAATCCTTCCACGTTTCGGTTTACCCCTCGAGTTGGTTTCAGATCGCGGCACCCATTTCTCCAATGATTTAATCAAAGCTTTGACACATGAATTTAATATTGTTCATAAGTTCAGTACGCCTTATTATCAGTGGGAAAATGGTTTAACTGAAAGCACTAATAAAACTTTACTCACTATGCTCTGAAAGGTAATTCACCTTTCTCCAGATTGCTGGGATCATCTCCTACCTTTGATGTTGTGGGCCTATCGTACTACGGACAAAGTATCTACTAGATTCACTCCTTTTAAATTGGCATTTGGAATTGAAGCTATTGCGCTCATGGAATTGGTGGTTCCTTGCCTTCGCATTGCCATCACAAAATCGTTTTACCACCAGATTGATGACCTCCGAGCTTTGGATGGGACCCGTTTCAAGAGTTTCTTATTAATGCGTGAGATGCAGATTTGCAAGGCTTGCACTCATGAACATATAAATGAGAACAACCCTAATGGATCACATATTAATAAAGCGTTAGATACTCTCAACCTTGTGAGTAGAATTTGTAAAGAACCCGATGAATAAACTATAAACACTTGGATGTGTGTAAATTTGAGCATGTAACGCATGAGGGCAATTGATGTACCTCCACTTCTCTTTATTCAACTGTGTTTGTTGGATGACCTAGAGATTATAGCGAAAAATTCATGGGCAACAGGCTCCAAGTTCTTACAGTATTGCCTATGGGCTCGATGAGGAAAGGGACCATTAAGCAATAACTTGATGAGGTTTGATTATGATAGAGAGGTTCAACACATGAGTACTTGTAACTACCGGTTGGATGGATATTTAAGTAAAATCTTTGGATTGTGATCCTAGTCGAATTTCAAATGGAATGCCTTTTGCTTTGATTAGTTGTATTCCTCTTCGTTGTGAAACGTGAAGGATCTAAGTCTATTTTCTTGTACATTTTTCTTTCAAATAATGCAAGAGAAAAGAAAGCAGAAGGTATAAATCTTAGAAAAAAAATGCTTGCACCAACAAAGAACTACTTGAAAAAGTTTTGAAGCATTTTCTACTCCATGAGCTTGGATAGAGGCAAAAGCGATATTAAATTTTATTTTTTACATTTTTGGTTATCAGTCGGTTGAGTGTGTTCTTTTAAATTTCAAGTTTAAAGAGAGAGAGAGAGTAGATGGTAAGATCAAACTCCCTTGTAAAAACATGAGTTTTAGAGGATCGTTGACCGATGACCCATGGTTTAATCTCGTTGATCGATCTTGTATAGAATAGTAGGTCATTATGTGTGTGTGAATTTGTTTTTTTGAATTTTGTTCAAAACTTGTAGGTGAGTTGATTGGGCACTCATTTTTTGAGGTGGAGGTTCTGAGTTCAATCTTTACAAGTTGCTAAGCATGCTTGAGTCAATGTGATCAATCTATTTATGTAATGTTTTTGAGACATTGAAACTAGATGTCTTCAAACACTTCTTTTCTTGTAATGCTTCAACAGTCTAGCATGTGCTATGTGAGATATGGGAGGTGCTATGTGAGATATGGGATGTCTCACGAATACTATGCACTTGACTTGTATAATCGTTCCTTGAATACATTCAAGCCAGGAGAGATTAGGCTTTGTCCAAATGATCTTAAAAAATCAACTTTCTCTATAGAGAGAGTAGGTCATAAAATCAAAATCCCTTGGAACAAAAACATACGAGCCATTTCACATAGCACATGGTAGTAGCAACACATAATCATCCATGACTTTGAGTGTGTCATGTGATAGATCTGACTCAGATAAGCGCGGAGGACCTCCCTTCCTAGCTCTGTTATGTTCTTGTCCATGAGGTGCTTGTAGCCCTTGCTTCTGCTCATTCAGATGCCATTGGTGGACACTTCTCTATGGACCTAACTTTGTGTAAAGTACTACAGAGTGGGCTGTTGTGGTCCACCATGATTAAAGATGTTAGAAAGTATCTGCTTATGTGTGATCCCTATCAACGGACTAGTCAGCTTATTGTGGCCAAATATTTTCCCTTGCAACATGTCATGCCTTTGGAACCATTTTAGGAATGGGGTTTAACTTTTGTCAGCTCTATTTCTGCTCCTACCAATTCTACTAACAATAGATATATGTTGACATGCATCGACTATGCGATCCGATGGGCTCAGGTGTTGGCCTTGATGAATGCTACGACCGCTTTAGTAGCTCGATGTCTGACCACGGAAGTCCTTCCACGTTTTGGTTTACCCCTCGAGTTGGTTTTAGATCGCGGCACCCATTTCTCCAATGATTTAATCAAAGCTTTGACACATGAATTTAATATTATTCATAAGTTCAATACACCTTATTATCAGTGGGAAAATGTTTTAACTGAAAGCACTAATAAAACTTTACTCACTATGCTCTGAAAGTTAATTCACTTTTCTCCAGATTGTTGGGATCATCTCCTACCTTTGATGTTGTGGGCCTATCGTACTACATACAAAGTATCTACTAGATTCACTCCTTTTAAATTGGCATTTGGAATTGAAGCTATTGCACCCATGGAATTGGTGGTTCCTCGCCTTCGCATCGCCATCACATAATCGTTTTACCACCAGATTGATGACCTCCGAGCTTTGGATGAGACCCGTTTCAAGAGTTTCTTATTAATGCATGAGATGCAGATTTGCCAGGCTCGCACTCATGAACATTTTCTTAGAATTCCAGTGTTTCAAGTTGGACATTTAGTTTTAGTATATAATTCTAAAGCGAACCAAAAAGCTAATAAATATATAAATGAGAACAACCCTAATGGATCACATATTAATAAAGTGTTAGATACTCTCAACCTTGTGAGTAGAATTTGTAAAGAACCCGATGAATAAACTATAAACACCTGGATGTGTATAAATTTGAGCATGTAACACATGAGGGCAATTGATGTACCTCCACTTCTCTTTATTCAACTGTGTTTGTTGGATGACCTAAAGATTATAGCAAAAAATTCATGGGCAACAGGCTCCAAGTTCTTACAGTATTGCCTATGGGCTCAATGAGGGAAAGGGACCATTAAGCAATAACTTGATGAGGTTTGATTATGATAGGGAGGTTCAACACATGAGTGCTTGTAACTACTGGTTGGATGGATATTTAAGTAAAATCTTTGGATTGTGATCCTAAGAAAATTTCAAATGGATTGCCTTTGGCTTTGACTAGTTGTATTCCTCTTCGTTGTGAAACATGAAGGATCTAAATCTATTTTCTTGTACATTTGTCCTTTCAGCTAATGCAAGAGAAAAGAAAGGAGAAGGTAGAAATCTTAGAAAAAAATGCTTGCACCAACAAGGAACTACTTGAAAAAGCTTTGAAGCATTTTTTACTCCATGAGCTTGGATAGAGGCAAAAGCGATATTAAATTTTACTTTTTACATTTTTTATTATAATGTCGGCTGAGTGTGTTCTTTTAAATTTCAAGTTTAAAGAGAAAGAGAGTAGATCATAAGATCCCATGGTTTAATCTCGTTGATTGCTCTTGCAAAAGATAAAAGGAATCCCACGCTTGTATGCACTTGTGTTTTTAAACTTTGTCTATAGAACAGTAGGTCATTATGCGTGTGTGAATTTGTTTTTTTAATTTTTGTTCAAAACTTGTAGGTGAGTTGATTGGGCACTCATCTTTTGAGGTGGAGCTTATGCGTTCAATCTTTACAGGTTGCAATGCATGCTTGAGTCAATGTGATCAGTCTATTTATGTAATGTTTTTGAGACATTGAAAACTAGATGTCCTTGAACACTTCTTTTCTTGTAATGCTTCAACAGTCTGGCATGTGCTGTATGAGATACAAGAGGTCTCATGAATACTATGCCTTTGACTTGTACAATTGTTCCTTCAATACATTCAAGCGAGAGGAGATTAGGCTTTGCCCAAAGGATTAAAAAAAAAAACTTTCTCTATAGAGAGAGTAAGTCATAAAATCAAAATCCCTTGGAACAAAAATTTGCAAGTAATCTCGCATAATTTTGTGTTTCCATGTGTTTCACATATTCACAGAAGGCAGTGACAATGAAGAAAAGTAATTGCATTTCACCTTATATGCGAATAGCCAATCAATAATACTCTCTATTTTTTTTTGTTATTTGTAGGTGGAATTTCAATAATTCATATGTTTATTCCATCGCCTCTATGTGAAATGAAACGGTATACGAGTTTATTCTTTTAAATTTCAAGTCTATAGAGAGAAAGTAAACCATAAGATCAATCTCTCTTGGAAAAACGTAAGTTTGAGGATTGTTACTCCCTAGAAAAAACATTTAGTTAGAGGATTGCTGACCGATGATCCATGATTTGAATCTCATTGACTAGCTCCACATGGACCCCTCTTGTGAAGAATAAAGAGGGTTCTTTTGAAGAAGATCTTATGTGATTGAAAATCACTTTTCATGTGATTTTAAAAGTGTATCAACACATACGATAATCTAATGGTAAGACTTTGGGTGTGAAGAAGATCTTATGTGATTGAAAATCACTTTTCATGTGATTTTAAAAGTGTATCAACACATACGATAATCTAATGGTAAGACTTTGGGTGACTTTATTGATCTTTAGGTGATCAAATTATGCATCCATGGACCCTCCTAATTCCACAAAGCAAGAGTCGAACTCTTAAAATATAGAGCTTGAAGGCTAGCTAAAGTAGGCACTCAGCATGGATGGTTTTAAGATTAGATGAGATAATTAGTTTAAATTGAGTACCTTGAAACTTCACAAAGGGTCTGTTTTAATATCTCACCACTTAAATGGTGAGGACCTAGGGGTGTTCAACTGCAGCCGACATCTAAACTCTGTAAGATCTATCTCTGCTCTGTGGGAATTGGGGGGTCTTGTGGGCACTAGTCCCCTTCACTTGTACTTTTCTTTTCTCTTATTTAATACAAGTTCGAGAGAGTAGATTAAAGCCGAACTTCCTTTATATTAAAAGAAACAAAAACTCCAGCCCACAAGGTTGACACTTGAACCCCTTCCCCCAACCTTCAGAGGCAAAGGGCTGTGGTGTGATACACGTCATCAGGAGCTCATAGTTGCATCTGGTCGCTTTTCTAAATGTCCGGGCGGATGGGTTTTCTTGGAACTCGTGTTTGAACACACCTTCGAGCTCATTGATCAATTCACAGTACCTCTCCTCTACAGCTTGTCTGGAGCACACAGATCTCTGGAGCGTTTGAAGTGATAGCTGACCTCGACGAAGACTGCACACATCATGCCTGTCAAAGCTGTGGCAGTTCTCTCCGGAAGTGCGGGAGTCTCCGGTGTCGTTCATTTCTCTGAGGATGACTCAGGTAAACAATGGCTGAGAGAGAGAGAGAGAGAGAGAGAGAGAGAGAGAGAGAGAGAGAGAGAGAGAGAGAGAGAGAGAGAGAGAGAGAGAGAGAGAGAGAGAGAGAGAGAGAGAGAGAGAGAGAGAGAGAGAGAGAGAGAGAGAGAGAGAGAGAGAGAGAGAGAGAGAGAGAGAGAGAGAGAGAGATTTTATGTGGAAGTATTGTCTCCAGTCTATTTGTCGATTGTTTTGGGATTGATGTGATACTTGCACTCCATACGCAGGTTCAACACTGGTGACAGGGAAACTATCAGGTCTTAAACCTGGCTTACATGGCTTCCATGTCCACGCTCTCGGCGATACCACCAATGGCTGCATGTCAACAGGTGCACCTTTGATCTCTTCATTTATTGACTAGCTCTCATTAGCTGATTTTATGCGGGACGTCATAAATGTTATGCCGAATACATGTGGATGCCATGCATTTACAATGCCGTCGTATATTTATGTTCGTAGTATCATACCTCTGTATGTTCCTACTTTGAAAATTCACTTGATTGCGTGGTTTATCAAATCATATCAGACGTTTTGTAGTACTTACATAAATTCTCTAATGATGCTTTGAAAGATTTATATATTCTTGTTCGCTCATCTAAACTATTTAACCTATCACTAAAGAATGCTCACGTTTTTTAAGTTCTAATGGTTCGAAAAAGATCGCCGCCTCTTCCATGGAATTTATAGTAAGGGGGTCGTTGTCTTCACTGTCACTACACAGGTGGACACTTCAATCCAAATGGGAAAGAGCATGGTGCTCCTGAGGACGAGAATAGGCATGCTGGAGATCTTGGCAATGTAATTGTAGGAGAGGATGGTAAGTGTTGTGCTTGCTTGGTTGATTATATTTTTGTCAGGATTATGAAAGCACACTAATTTGAACTGAAAAAGTTGGGGATCTGCCAAATTTTCCTTGAGCTTCCATAATGTGAAAGTAACTGCATGGATACATTGCAGGACCTCATATTTCCCACTGCAGAAAAAGATATTGTGAAAGTTAAATTACATTATGCACACCATTCTTAATGATTAACTTATCAAATGGCTATGATATCTCGTCATTTTTAGCTTTCTGATTCCAGTATGTTAGTTTTGTGGCTTGATGTATGCTCATTTCGTTTCTTGTACTTCTTCAGTAATTACATAGCCATGTCTTTATATAGCACAAAATTAGTACCTCACTGATTTGGAAATATCAAATTCGACGCTTTTAGGCCTCTCGTATCTATTTCAGTTGGCAAATTTTAACTTTGTATCAGCCTACAGACTAACAGATGCTTAAGTTGTAGATCTGGTGTTCTAAATGTTCTTTTAGTGCGGATTTTAATGACGAAAAGTTCGTTTGGCTGAGCAATTACAAGAGAACCTAGAATGCTGTAGTCCCTTGTACGACCCTTGCATCTCCGAAAAGTTTGTTTGGTTGAGCAATTATAAGAGAACCTAGAATGCTGTGATCCCTTGTATGACCCTTTCATCTCACACTTCCTGTTGAGAAAATGAGAGTTGTTGTCTTTATTTTCACCTTAGAGAGATAAAGTGAGATGAAAATAAAGACAACAACTAACTAACAAACTAACTTTTTCTTTTCAGAGTTGTTGTCTTTATTTTCACCTTAGAGAGATAAAGTGAGAAAGGAAAGTAGTTTGTTCAGATTTTTGTGTTGTATTTGAGAATGATTCATGTTTGATTCTCAAATTGATAGTTAAAGCTCAATAAATAGATAATATACAAATTTTTCTCAGATATTGGTTTCCAATCTTCTGTTTTGTACACATTCCTTATGTTATATTCACATGTATGCATTTTTTGAATGTATCTCTTTTTATCATCCTCACTTTTGTGCTCTTGGTGGTCGATGCAGTAAGTTCATTTCCAATTGTTTATCTTGAGTTTTGTTTTACTTTTGATAACTCTTTTGTACAATTGAAAAAAGTGTTACAGATTTCACGTGGAAAAATAGTGGATGAATTCTGATTATTATTGTGCTTCTTCCTCATGACAGGCTGTGTTGAGATTAATATCACTGATTCACAGGTATCATAGCTATCCTTCCATAGATGTATGCCTAATCAAATTTTTGTTTATTCATAGTTTCTCATGTGCTTCTATCTGTTGTTCAGATCCCTCTTACAGGATCAAATTCAATAGTTGGTCGAGCAGTAGTTGTTCATGCAGATCCAGATGACCTTGGGAAAGGTATTTATCATGAATGCTGAAAATGAGTATTGCAAGAAGCTTTTTTGTATGCTTCTTTACCCAGATATTTTGCTGAATTTCACTTCTGAGAAATAGTCAACACTTTTCATGAAATGCAGGTGGCCATGAACTCAGTAAGACTACAGGAAATGCAGGAGGAAGATTGGCATGTGGTAAATCTCAAGTTTCAATGTTGAATTAGGATGCAATTCTTGTACTCGATGCCTAATTGTTTCCATGGTTGCAGGTGTCATTGGTCTTCAAGCTGCAGCGTAGGTGATACAACATGGAGAAGCTACATTGTTATGTGATGCAGATGCTGTTTGTACAATGCTGCACCAGATGTGGTTTTGTATCCAATCTAGCATGATTCTTATTGTCTTTGCCATACCCTCCTAGTAAATTTGGACTTCTGCTGTTGTTATTCAGGCTTGGATATCTTATGAAACTGGTGTTTTATTAATATCTTACTCTAGAACTGGTGTTCAGATTAATTGTCTATTCCGAAAATATTCACATATCGAGATAATAAAATAAGTAAAATTGAACACTTGGACCACTAAATTAGTGAGTTCAACATTTTAGTTGGCTGTCAAATGGCTTAAACTAAGAAGAGGATTGGTTAAAAATTCTGACGTAGTGAAACATTTAGGTGAGCAACTTTTTTTTTTATAATTATATAAAAAGGCTCAAAAGTATTAGAAAGGCGTACATGCATTCGTACAAGGGTTATTCTATCATTCCTGAAAGAATACTATTTTCTTAATAAGTGTCAGAGAGGAACAATTGAATTCTATGAAAGATGAGCGATCAGGATTGGTAAGCCTAAAGGCTTCCTGAGGGGTGAGGTGCGTGCAGGTAGCGGTACCTAAAAAATTGTACATGTTCGAGTATTTGAAAACATTGTGTCGTTCTCTTGGATACTGTCATGTGCAATTTTAAAGCTATATTATTTTTTTCAACGGCTACCAGGTTGGATAGGTTGACAATGAGATTCATCAATATAGTGAAGAGAGTTAGGAATCTTGAGCATGATAAAGATCAAGCAAGTTTCAGTACTTTTTTCTTCTCCTCTGCTTTTTGCAAGCGTCAAACCATTAACTAGGTCAATGGTACCAAGTACTGAGATAAGAATCTCGACGATCAGACATTTTCTTCTTTTCTTTTCTGTCTAATAGTAGCATCAATATTGATTTCAAGGCCAGGCTTCTAAACTACCTGAATATCCTTGCCTGACGAATATAGCATGTCCTTTTGAAGGACTTGTACATAAGTCAATCTAATGGGTGTCATGGCTAAAAACCAAGTTATCAGAACTGCAATGATGCATTGTTTATTATATAGTAACCCTGTGGATCATTTGGTCCAGGGAAATGGCATTTGCACATGAATCATAATGTTACGTGTGATAAAAAGAGATAACGGGTAGAGTTTCCCAGTTTCACATGTCTTTACATCTTTTAACTCTGCAAGTTTTGGCCATAAAATCGAAGATCCGAACTGAATGTTTCATGAAAGAGTCAGTGGTGGAAATTCTGAACGAAAAGGTGTCATCCATGCCTCATAACCAATATCATGCTTTTCACTTGTATGCATTTGAATTTAAGGGGCTTGATTGACTTGCTTAAGTACAAAAACGTGAATGGCACTTCATGTGATTGGGGCTATCTTGTCTATTTTTCAAGGATGCAGTAGTTTTTATCACTGTCCTCGAGGTAGTAAAATGTGGGCAAATGTAAAAATGTAATAGACATCAGTCCTTTTCTTTTTTCAAGGGTACCATGTGTAGCTAGTACCATCCTAAGAGGGATGTAAGGCCAATGCATTGTCTTCACTACTGATAGGCCCATCGTCTTTAGTATTGATAGGTCCATTACTCTTGAACAAGGAATGTAACTAAGCCTAGATCAGCTGTCTTTGTGTTGGTCAACTTATCATTGGCCAATCTTCAGTCGACACTATCAAGGGTGGATGCCACAAAGAAATCAAAGCATTGAGAATTTCCTAGTTTGTCTAGGTAGAATGACTAATGATTGCAAGAACACCCCCCCCCCCCCCCCCCTCTAGCTCCCCCCTCTTTAGGCATCACAAGGTGTCCATGGTTAGAGAACATCAAGTTGAAAAGCAAGTGGGTCCCCTATGAAGGGGATGAAAAAGTCATAAACCTTCTTTGTAACTCTAACCTTCGTGTATCTTTTTCTTGTTTATAATTTAAAGTGCCGTTGTCAAAAAAATAAAAGAAATCAAATCATGTGCTTGTACATTTCTTCTATCCCATCAAAGTTGATCTATAGATGTTGGAGATGCCATGGTACAGTTGACATACTGGGAGTAGGAACTCTAGCAAAATCAAAACTTGTAGCAACGTCAACATCACTTCCATCATTTACATATGCGAGTCTAGTTGTGGTAGGAGAATTCCATAAGCCGTTTCCTACTCATACATGAAGCATTTATATATGCCCATAATGGGTAGTTAGAAGTATTCAACTTGTACTACTAAGTGTAAATCCAAGCAAAAAATTAGCAAAATGGAAAAGTTTGCTTGCATAGTTGTGGGGGGCTGACACGAGCTTCAAAGCAATCTTTGATGACTTTGAGATCTCTAAGTTCATGGGAACTATTTTTCAACCTAAAATCCTCACTAAGCCTCAATAAAATTTGAGATATTGGACATAATACTTCAATAATGCACCTCAAGAAGTGTGGTTTGATACCTATTATTGAATTTTGAGTAGGTGGGGTCACACACAAGACAAAAAGATGAACCTAGGCAATGTTACATCATAGACCACCCCAAGCTCCAATGAATTGCAGCCAACATCAAGAATGAGTAATGCAACCCATAATGTCATTTGGGGATGACTTTTAGTAGTGTGAAGCCCTCTAACCATGCTCGCAACATGCTAATCAAGGAATATACATACATACATGCTAGCACACATATAAGCCTCTCTCATAAGTACATAGGAACAAGCTCCAAGGAACTCACTTTGATTCACAAGGCTGAAAAGAGTACTCAAACTAAACAACACTTTACAAATGAGAGTTCATTGTCTTATATAGACTTTTAGAAGCTTGGACCTTGTTCATATTCTAATGTTTGGCTTAACTTAAAAGCATTCCTATACCTTCATTTGACTTTTGATTTGAGATCCAAAAAATTCATACAAAATTTAGGGGCTTACGCTATCACTAGTGTTAAAGGTTTGGATTGTCCTTACAAATGAGGAGGATTTTTACATAAAGGGCTTTGTATATATTTCCAAATATATTTTTAGATGGTTCATGGGACATAAATTGGAATTTTAGAGCTACCTTTGGCTTTGGCCTTGTCCTTGTGCTCCTTGACACTTCATTTATGTTTTGTACTCTAGAACTTTCTCCCTCCCAGAGCATGACAATTTTTGACTTTTCTACTCCAACACCCCTTCCCTCATCCCCTATAGATGTTATTGTCCATTGGGAAGCATGGGCATTGACATGCATTGGGGGTGTAGGATTTCACAAAACAAGATTTTGTAAACATTCCTAGCAAAGATTCTAGGTTTTTTAAGTAGTAGCAAGTGTACTACTTAGTGCAGTGCATGGGCAAAAAAGTAAAGTAATTTGTGTACATCACTTTTGTCAATGATGGTTGAAGCTTGGAAATTGTTTTCACATTGCTTAACATAGTGTCAATGTGCATTAGATATAATTGTGCTTCATGAATACCTTGAAAACAATGAAATTCTATGCAAGTGATTATGTACTCACAAAAAAGCATTTGAGTACACTCAACTTGTCTTCGTCAGGACATTACTACTTTTGCTTGCTCTTTGGACCCTTGAATGCATGCAATTTGGATCTTTCAATCCCATTATAGACAAATGAATGATAATGTGATGTTAAATCTTGTGTTAAGAATCCTATGTCATCAATATGAATAAGTCTTTTTCTAGTGGAACTTTATTGATGTCTTTAGATGTCACCATCCGTAGAAATTCTTGAGCATTGATGATTGACCAATTGAAAGAAAACATTGATAGCAAAATTCAAAGTATACGGGTGACTTACTACTCCTTTACAATGTATGTCTCTCTTGTGCATGAAGATCACAATGGTGTCTATTGCATGGCCATGTAATGTTGCCCTATACTAAATGCATATTCGAAGTGCAAACGATCTAAGAAGTTGGTGTAAAAGACATGGTTGTGCAACAAGCACAAGATTCTTGGATAAAGAGGCTTGTCCTAGACTATTGAAGTTTCTCCATATATGATAAATATTTGTTCTCCAAAGCAAATTCTAGAGAGTTTGGGATATTTTGTGCTCATGTTAAAGATGTTAATGGCTTGATAATATGTATCTTGCAAATTCGATGTGGATGACTATGTTCATTGCTACTCAATGGGTTAGTTCATCTTAGGTAGTCATTGTAGGGATCAATTTAGCATGTGAGTTTTCTGTCTTTGATGGCATCTTTTGTTGTGTTTCCATTTGGAAGCCTTGATCTTTTGAGACTGAATGTTCTTTTGCTTAGGCATCCAAATGTCCCATCAATATTTTTGGATTGACTCAAAGACTTGGATATCGAAATGTGTTTGATTGTCCTTGGGCTTTTGGTTTTTGTACTCTTAGTGCATTGTGTGGTCTTATGTATTTATTGTTTGTGCTTGGGGGTATGAGTTGCTTGCTTGTTGTGCTTTTTTTTGTTGTTGCATTTTTGATTGATTTCATTGTCAGGGATGAATGAATGTCAAGAATCTAGATTTGCTTTTGATTGTTATGAGCCACAACTAATTGCTTAGGTACCCAAGTATGCTGTATCTTGGGTCTCTATAAATATGGCTTGCAAGGAAACTTCTTTTGCCTATTTGTGCTTAGAGACTTCTTTCGAGGTTTGGGCCACCTACCTTCCCATGATTACTCTGTAGTCGGATTAACCTTAGTTGATTGGGCTAAGCCGATCTTTGATACCCACATAAACCCTTCTTGGACTTGGGCTTTGGTAATGTTCTTTGGCATCCAAATCTATTGGATGACGAATATGTAACTTATACAAGAAGTCCCACAACTCGGGACTCATAGGTGTGGATAACTAGACTAGATGAAATACAAGAGATCCCACAATCTCGGATTGTAGGTATGAAACATGATATCTGAATTACAAGAACTCCCTTGAGGGAGATGGACTAGATACAAAAAATAACTCGACAAGATCTTGTACTATGAGATTACAAGAGGACAAGATTAGATGTCCAAGAACTAGACTAATCAAAACTAGAACAAGGAATATGACAAGAACTGGAAGTAGAACTTTTAAAGTACTTACTTGGTGATCAAGATTCCTTGAGCTCTTAAGATTGGCATTGGTAAGAGTGAGGATGTATGTGGCCAAGCCCTCCTTATATAGGTTTTCAAGGGCAGTTATGAATTGATGTGTCAATAATCCAAAATAGGATCGTTGGATGTCACAATCTAGCAAGTAGACAGTCATTCTTAGGTCTTTGACACGTTTCGAATGCAATGGAAGCATCATTTCTTCAAAATTCGAACCAATCATGAGATTTAGAAAGCCACATGGAATATGAGGTTCAAGATGTTTTCCTTTGTCCATGACATCACCTCCCCCTCAAGCGACGAGTTCCATGAGGAGCAGTCATGTTCTCGGGTCTCAATTTCATTGGATTTTTCTCATGAAATTCTCAAACCTTGATTGATGCTCTCTGAAGTTTTTTTGTAGGTTCCCAAGTATGGTTATTGATGTCATACCCTTTCCAATGAACAAGGTACTTTAATTTTCCTCGGGATATTCTTGAATCTAGGACATGCTCGACTTCAAATTCTTCATGATCATTAATCTTGATAGGTGGTGAAGGACTAGGTCTCTCCCCCCTCAATGGTGAAATTTGATATGGTTCCAACATGGACACATGGAAAATTGGATGTAATCTCATGGTATTTGGTAACTAGAGCTTGAATGTGACTAGATTAATCTCAGCATGACATAGGAATCATTGAGGAGACCATAATGGGGGGTGCATCAATGGTTTTCAACATCTTGAGGGGTGATCACATTCCTCAAGATGATGACTTGATTGAGGGAATTGATAGAGTGATGCATGCATCTCCATCTGTAATTGGATTGAGTGCAAACCCTACCACCATATATGAACTACATGACCCTAAGGATCCCACTCAGATCACTTACTTAGATCACAGAAGGAGGAGATATAGGGATTTCTAGAGTCGAAGAAACCAAAATTCAAGTATACATGGAAACTAGAGTTCCCTTGAGGGAACCAACCTCCACATCAAGCAATCCCAATGAAAATCAAGGCAATCTAGGGAACCCTAATTTTGAGCGATTCTCTTGGGTTAGTGTCCTTCCACAACCA
Source organism: Ceratopteris richardii (assembly GCA_020310875.1). Lineage (NCBI taxonomy): Eukaryota > Viridiplantae > Streptophyta > Polypodiopsida > Polypodiales > Pteridaceae > Ceratopteris > Ceratopteris richardii. Next base: position 120,102,406 of record CM035418.1, read on the forward strand.
AGTGCAGTTCAAAAATCTGATGAGTATTGCCATGCCAAAACCCAATATTGGGAGGGGAAATTCCACACACACCACCCTTTCCAAATGGACCACTTGTGGTCAAGGGCCAGGTGTGCATTTTTTTTATTTAGTAGTGTCAAGACCATTAGAGGAAGGTAGAGGTTTAAGACCTTCACACATATAAATGCATGAAGCACCACTATGATGGGTTCGGAGATCCCTATGGTCATATGGCCAAGCTCAATCAAGTCTTGAGAGCATAATAGGTAGATGAGTTCTTTGTTCAATGTGAAGCTTTTGATTTGACTTTGACAAGATGAACTCTAGCGTGGTTGTAACTACTGAATAGGGATAACTTCACCAACATAGAACTATTTATGGAGGAATTTATTGGGGATTTTACAAAGAGGGGAGTTAGGCATAACACCTCCTCTTTGATCCATAATTTTAAGTAGTCTACTCATGAATCAATACGACTATCAACTAACATATTCAAACATTATGTGGATATGGATTTCGAGGCAGAGAGACCAACTCAACCAAAGATGATTTCTTTGTTTTTGGATGGGTCTTTTAATGGAGGCTTAAGGACACTTGTATATGTAAAGAGGTTGGATTCATTGGATGCATGCCTGAAAGAGTGTATTGATGTTGAAGATAACTTAGCTTGTGACTTGAAGATACTGCATGGCTCTTCAAGGTCGGTAGATTCTTCAAGTTTTACCTCATCCCACACTCCATCTATGGATGAGTTAGCTCAGTTAGATGATAAAGAAATTGGGGTATACAATCAATCTATTCCTAGGCAATATCCTCATCCACAGATGAGGGTATCACTGCTAAGGAGATGTATACAATGTGGAGGGGCCATCCAACTCAAGCCTCTTCAAGAGTAGGATCTTCCAATTTACCTCCATTTTCATATGGAAGACCACAAATGCAAGGGCCTTGTTATCACTGGTACATTGAGTAGAAGTACACGAATCATACATTGATGATTGCCTTACAATAGGCAACAAGTAAGATAGCCTCAATAATACTTATACCGGTCATATGCCTATCCTCCAAGAGATCAAGCTAGGGAATTTCCAAGGTATCAACAATATCAAGGGCCTCCATATGCTCAAAGACCATATGAACCACATAACTATCCACCAACTCAACTAGTATTAGGTCAACAATCACAACACCCTCAAAATGTAGTATAAGTAAAATATGACAAGACTGAGGAAAATCCTAAAAGGGTAATTGTGCAAGTGGCTCCACCTATTATTAGTGACCTTGCTAATGAGGCTTATGATTTACAATATGCAAATTACTATTATTAGGATACGATTATGAAGTCTTCAATGAGCAATAATACATTGAGTACAAGAATTATCCAGATTCCTATAGGTCTCAGTATGCCGATGTGATGTATGATGCTCCTAAAGATTCTTCCCCTATGCAACAACCTACTAGGCTTCCAACATGATGCAACATTTTGTACACTTCCTATATGCAACAACAGTGCATGGACCCTCCTATAATCCGTTTTTTCTCGACATAGTCGACCTAGAAAGAAAATTGCTCTCAACCCATGTTCCATATGACTTTGCAAGCTTGTACACTTATAGTATACTTTTCTAGCTTTCCAATGAGATATAAGACACTAAATTTATATTGTTAGCTATACCAAACACTTTTTGCAAAATAGACTACCTATTACACACAATGAACATACTTGATAGACAGACAAAGAATTGCCTATATATCTTGATTTACATATCCAATGAAGCTAAAAACTTGGTTATAGAGGTTAGATTTCTGTAGCTTTCCAATAAGCTATAGCTCCATTTGGGCATTGATCCCAAACAATCTCTACAAAATTGGCTACCCATTACACATAGTGAATAGAATTGATATATATATATATATATATATATATATATATATATATATATATATATATATATATATATATATATATATATGGTAATTACCATATCCAATGAGGATATAAATCTGGCTAGAGAAAATAGACTTTACTATCTTTCCAATGAGCTATAGGATGCTCAATTCGAACATACTTAACTATAGCAAATAGTCTCTACAAAATATATTACCTATTACACAGTGAACAAACTTGACACATAGACATAGATTTGCCTCTATCTCTTGATTAGACTATAAAAATTGGATCCCGGGAAGTACTTTAAACAACTACACCAAAATAGAATATATGAGAAAGAACCTAATTTAGCATGTGGGTGCTCTCACTTGCCCTCCTCTTCTTGGATATGAGTAGAGTGGTCCTAATATGCTAATGTACCATGGGATACACTTCAAACTACTTTTCATCTTTCAAGGTGACTCTTCATCTTCCTTTTTGCTTGAACTTCCATCTACCTTGACATTTGGTGCCCCAAGCTCTTAATTTGGACAAGATCCCAATTTTTATGACTCTTGGGAACCTTAGTAAAAATTTGGACCTTCAATTTAATGCTTGAGCTTGCCTAATGGTTCTCCATGAACCTTAAATTCTCACAATTTCCCCTCAAGCTCAAGCTTCTTTGACCTTCAAAATAAATACTTCATGGATATAGCATCCTTGAGTTCCTCAAGCTTTTTTGCACTCAAGAATTTGGTAAACATATCTACAACCTCCACATCTAGGTCCTTGAGAAGCTTCCTCAACCACATAACTTCACATGTAGCTAGGGCTAAATACATATACTCAGCCTCTCTTGATGATAATGCTACTATAGGATGTTTTATTGAACTTGAAGAGATTATCTTTGAGCTTAACGTAAAAATGTAGCTTGAGGTACTCTTGTCTTCTTTTGAGCCTACCCAATCTGCATCATTGAACCCTTTGGGCTACAAAGTTTCATCATAAGCATAAATTAGGCCTTGATTTTTTGTATGCTTGATTTATCTCAACACTCTTCTTGTTGTGTGAAGATGCTCACTAGTTTCTATACTTATACTAGAATTTTATAATTTCCAATGAGCTATAGTATGATCAATTCGGACACTATTAGCTATACCAAACACTCTTTGCAAAATAGACTATCTGTTACACATAATGAATAGACTTGATAGATAGATAGATAGAAAATTGCCTATATGTCTTGATTCACATATCCAATGAAGTCGAAACTTTAGCTATAGATGTTATAATTCCTTAGCTTTCTAAAAAGGTATATCATACTTCATTTAGACATTGATATCTATAGTAAAAAGTCTATGCAATACAGACGACCTGTTATGCATAGTGAACATACATGATAGATAGAGAGATAATTGTCTATATGTTGTGATTAACATATCCAATGAAGATGAAAATTTGGGTGTAGAAACTAGAATATAGTAGCTTTGAACTACATCATGCTCAATTTGGACCTTTTTTAAACTATACAAGACGGTCTTTGCAAAACAGACAACTTATTATACACAATGAACAAACTTGCACATAGACAAAGATTCCCTATATCTTCTGATTCACATAGAGAATGCAGATGAAAATTTGCATGAGAAAATTAGAATTCATTAAATTTCATAGAAGTTTAAGACTAAATAAATTGGATTTCAAAAACTACATGAAACGACTTTCACAAAGTAGAACATCTAAGAAAGAACCTAATGTAGAGAGAGTATGGACAAGAAATGGAGCCTTGGGGGTTTCAAAATAGATATGACTCCTCTATATCATGAGGGTGATCTCCCTTGTCCTACTCTACTTGGACATGAGTAGAGTGGTCCTTATATGCCAAGTACACTTCAAGTGTCTCTTCACCTTCCAAGGTGACTCTTCACTTGTTGCTTTACCTTACATCCACCCAAAATTTTGGTGCTTCAACTTCTCAATTTGGATAAGGTATCGAATTTTCTGACTCGTGGGAACCTTACTGTACCTTTGGACCTTCATTTTAATGTTTAAGCATGCTTTATGATTAACCATGGATCTTAAATTCTCAACACAACGAGTAGAGGGCCATGTTATAGATGTAGAAGAGACTGTTTCATCAGGGATTGGCCAATGTCCAACCCACAACCAACCAATATGTTATAATCTAAAGTTTATGATCTAAGTGTTTGAATGGTTCAAAAAGATCTAAAATTGGACTACATTTGGTCACTCCTATTTATGGCCAAAGATCTCGAGTCTAGAATTAAGTATAGGTTCATGTGTCCTTTAGAACAAGTAATCCAATTAGCCTATGTGTCTCAAGGTTGGAAAAGAGGAGGTATTGGGTTCAAACCCCCCCACCGGGAGCATGGGGAGAGATTTTTGTCCAAACATCTCGAGAGCCTTCTAACTCAAGTTAACTTGAGTCTAAAGAGACTTAACTAGAGTGGTGGGTACACCTACCACTAGTTGAATCTAGCGGGAGGTACTAAAACAATGGTGGAGATCACACATGCACTTGTGGAATCTAGTTATATTTGTGGTCCGCATTGATTTGAGTAGGTATATGTAGAGGCATAAGATTGGGAGGATATTTGTCTCTCTAGCACGTGGTGGTCCTAATAATCTAGTTCATTACATTGGTATTAGAGCTCTAGGCAAGCTTCCATGGTGACCTTCATGGCCCATCATCTTCATCAAAGTTATAGGCAAGGATCAAGGGAGAGCTTGGGCTTCTCATCTTCATTCTTAAGTTTTCTAGACAATCTCCATATTTTTCTGTTCACATTTTGTACACTCTCATGAATGCATGTTCACAACTCTTTCAAGTGATTTTCTCTATCTTTCCAAGAGGAAACACTTGCAAAAATATTTCTCTCGAGCCTTGTATACGTGGGGTTGGAACTCATGACCTTTCATCAAAGGGATCATGGCATAACCACAAACATTAGCCACTTTTGGTCTACATAAACTCGTGGGGTTAGTCCTAGGCTATTGAGCATTGTATGCACATCAATTTTTGGGAATAGCAAAAGACATTTTGCAGATGGACCATGCAGATATTGAGCCCAACACCTCATATATGAGACACAAATTTGCTAGCCAAGAAGCCATAGAAAATTGCTTACCTCTTTTATGCACAAATAGCTCCTTAAAGAAGAAATAACAGAATCCATTCTTCTCTCTATTGGAGCTTTAAGGGAGAGTATATGGACAAGCTCACAAGCAAGGCTATTTAAGGAAGCAAGGGATGAGTTGAAAGAGATCAAGAAGAAAGGATGGAGGATGAGTGTTCAAGACATGAAGATTTCCCATACAAAGAAAAGTGCAAAATCATGCAAGAAAGCATTTTTGAATCCTCTTGCACGGTATCATATGTGGTGTAACATAATCCTGGTAGGAGATGGTTGAACCACACCCTAAGAGAGAGGATTAGGAAGTAATCCTCAACCATGGCTTTTGGGGCAAGTGGTTAGCCCATCACATTCCTAACCAAGAGGTTGTGAGTTCAATCCCTTACATTGGTATCAGAGCCTAGGAAGTAGGCTTGGGCAAAGTGGAATGATCCAATGGCCTCTAAAAAAGGCGCTTGGGCATCCTCCATGTGAAAGGGTAGGATTTGTGGAAGGCGCGCGTCGATTTCAATGATGGACCTTACAATGATTGGGGTGTATCTCCCAATCCGTAGGTCGGATTGAGGCGTGTAATATACCGTTGGAAAGCTCTCGGAACAAACTTTCCAATGAGCTACCTTGCACTGTGTGAATTCCTTGGGAATCCTTGGATGGAACTTGATTGAGTACATCCTGCCAGTCCCATAGCTGGTCAGGGTACATCCTGCCAGGGTACATCCAGGGTACATCCTACCAGTCCCATAGCTGGTCAGGGTACATTCCCGAGGGAGTTCAAGGGGGGAAGAATGTAACATAATCCTGGTAGGAGATGGTTGAACCACACCCTAAGAGAGAGGATTAGGAAGTAATCCTCAACCATGGCTTTTGGGGCAAGTGGTTAGCCCATCACATTCCTAACCAAGAGGTTGTGAGTTCAATCCCTTACATGTGGTCTAATTTTTTTTTTGACTCATATGTCCTTTGGACTATGTGCTAGAGGCATATAGCTTCAAAGTTGAGAATCTATCTTCTAGATGGCTTTGGAAGCATCCAAAGTATCACTTGAACATTGTTTCAAGCTCGTGATGACCTAGCATGTAGTCAACTTTAGATGTATGTTTCTCTTTACTCGAGTGTTCCTTTGTGATGAGTTTTTAGCTTCTTAGAAAGATCATTTCATAAGTTTTGAAATCTATAAAGATCACTGAAAGAGATTTAGTAGGTATGGGTAGAGAATTTGTTCTTAACAATCACCTTTTGAAGAAACATAGAAGTTTTAGCCACCTTGGATGTGTGTGTAAATGAACAAGGGGTCACCATGATAGACTGTGTAGATGAGGATGAATTTGACACGATCTTTTTCATGGTGATGATTTGGGAAAAGGAATCAGATGACGAGAAATCCTACATAGATTATGAGAATGAAAATACTATAATGGAACCAGATTTTGAATCTAAAGCATATTTAGATGCAGTAGAAGCATTCAACTCAAGACCATATGATGAACATAATAGGAAAATGCCTAATGAATCAAATTCTTGATGTGGAAGTAGGAAAAGAAGAGAACCCAAAATAGTGTTTCAAAGCTCCTGAAAATGTCAAATTAAATGAAGTTGAGGAAAGGTGAATAGCCTTTTAGATGCCTAGAAGAAAGGTGGTTGATGGAATGGCATGTGATAACAAAGAATAAACAAAGAAAATGTTAGGGTCCAAGGAGGAAGATGAGGAGAGATGCACTTTCATAGGTAAAGAAATGTCCCAAGAAGAGCAACAAATAAATGAATTACTACTAGAGTATAGAGATGTCTTTACCTAGACATACAAGGATTTGAAAGCACTAGAGATGTCTTAAATCTAGAGAACTATGTGTTTATTGCTAGAAAAGGCAAAATCTTGGGCCACACTATCTTGATAAATGGGATATCGACAAATTAAGATAAGACTAAGGTGATTTTACATCTTCTTAGGATGAAAAATATAAAGGAAGTGCAAGAATGCATGGTCCATTGTGGATATTATCGATGATTAATCCACATGTATGCGATAATAACCAAACCCTATATGACATATTGACCCACTTTGAATGTTTAGAAGATGTGAGTAGACATTTAACAAGTTGAAGAAAAGGTTGAGCATAGCTCTCATATTTAAAGTGCCTAACTGGAATAAGCCATTCCATCTGCATTCATGTGGATGCAATCAAACTTTGCCATTGGCTATATTCTTGATTACCCAGTAGATGAAGGAAAACTAGATCACCCAACTGCTTATGAAAGTAAGCAATTAAATCATGCTTAAAAAAACTATACCATGATAGAGAGAGAAGGGTTAGGGATGGTCTATGCTATTAGAAAGTTTATACATTATCTCCCAACCAACACATTTAAATTTTTTCTAGATTTTCAATCATTGCTTTATGTGGTCAACGAACCTTGCAATATGCAGAGTTTGGTTAGGTGGTTCCTACTACTAATGGATTTTTACTTTGAAATGGTAGTGAAAAAGGGAAACACTCACATATGCACCAACCTACTATCCAGAATGATCCACAAAGAGCCTCCCATTATAATAGCTGATGAAATCCCCAATACTTAACTTTTCAACCTAGAGGTGATCCCTAATTGGGCTAAGAAGATAATACCACTATTAACACATGGTCCCAATCACCTTCTCAATTTTCAAAGTGAATAAGATCTATTGAGAATGAGAAACTTATAAATCTTAGCAACAAGCTTATATTTCAAGGATTTGAAGGGAATTCTGCTAAGATTTGTGGAACGATGAGAGGCAAACTTTAATTCAACAAGCCCATGAGAAAATATGGAGAAAACATGAGGGCACGATTAGAACTATGCAAAAATTTTATTCCCTTAGAGTGTATATGCAAGACATGCAAAAAGATGTATATAAAAAAGTAACAAATTGCTATGTGTTCCAAGAAAAAAAACCTATTTTTCATGTGAGAGTTATCCTATGATAAACCCAAAGTGGAGTAGAACAATGGTGGACTTTTTGAAGTCTAAGGTATATCCCATGGGAGCTAATGCAGCTAGAAAAAGATACTCGAAGCAAAGATTATGTAATAATAGGGAACTAGCTTTTCAAGAAATGACATGATGGTCAACTTTTTCTCTACAATCATGAAGGTGAACACCTTCTTGTCTTAGAAATGGTTCATGCAAGAGTAGTTGCTACTGATCATTTCTTGAAAGAAAGAACAATCAAAATGATCCTATTTGTAGGATTTTGGTGTCCTAAACTATATATGGATTCTAAGGCTTATGTGAGAAGTTGTGATATATGGAGGAAATACCATATGGGAAGAGATGATATGCTACTAAATCTATGGTCAATGTGAGAGATTTTTCTAGGTGGGGCATTGATTTCATTAGACCCATTAATCCACCTACAAGAGGTTCTCACACTAAGTATATTATTGTGGTGACAAACTACCTAACTAAGTGGGTTGAAGCTAGAGCAACAAGAAAAATTGATGCTCAAGTAGGTTCTTATTTGAACATATATTTACCAGATTTAGACTGTCAATAGATATTGTAAGTGATAGGGGCACTCATTTCATTAATGAATTGATTGAATCATTATTGAGTGATTTCTTAATGACTCATAAAACAATATTCTCTCTATCATCCACAAGTCAATGGGGAAGTGGAAAATTCAAGTAAGATACTTTGCACCATTTTGAATAAGATAGTCAAGAATGAGAGACCAGATTGGAACAAACAATTATGTCAAAATGTTTGGGCATTCAAAGTGGCTTATAAAATAATCCTCAAACTATTCCCTTCAATATTTTCTATGGTCAAGATGCAATCCTTCCCATTTATTTCTTAGTTCCAACATTATATGTGGCAGAAGACTATGAATTGATTGATCATGAGTTAACACAACAACTAGAGTGAATTGAGAAGTTGAAAAAGACACACTTATAAGAAGTTGTAAGGATATATGCAGCCAAAATTATACAAAAAGAATATTATGATGCACATATAAAATGATAATGCCTAAAATTTGGAGATTTTAGTGCTTGTACACACATTGAAGAAACATGCTAAGAAGCTTTAAAAGGGGGCTATGGTCCTCTATTATCAATATAATTTCTTCAAGAATATGTATATGCATATGCATATCATAAATATAGCTAATATCGAAGGATAAATTTTTATCCAACTACATAAGTGAGTGTAGAAATAAACTCTACAAGGATCCTCTTATAGAATCCATGTTAGCTCGGTTGTTACTAGCCCAAAATAAAATACAAGAGGAAAAGAGGATACATGATGAGGCAAGGAAAGAGGCATTAGAAAGAATTGGAGGCATAAATAATGGCTACGGCAAAGGGTTGGGAGACATAATGGATATGATCAATTAATATGTGTGGAAAGCTATCAAACTAGAGTGGAATCAAAGAAGAACTTTGTGAATAGAAGATCGTGTCTCAATCTAGGCATTGGGAAGGAGCAGTGCATCCTAGTTGACTCATTGATAGATGCGAGAGTATCCCTTAGTAGTATAAGAACTTCCTTGGTGACTAAATTAGACTTACCTATCACCCCAATAGAAGGCCTCCATGATTTGTATGTGTGGAAATCACATCAAATGTATGGGAGAAGTAATTGTACTCATCCATCTAGGAATTTCCACAATGATGCATCCATTTTGGGTGTGTAAACTTAGAGACTTAATGGAAGATATGATCCTAAGTCAAGATTGGGTCGGTGAATACGTAGTCATCTTAAGCTTAGTATAGGGTATCATCTCTGCCAAGAGAGAGGTGTGTAACTTCCTTGAGGAGAGGAATTCGCCCAAGGAAGTGAGCGAGAAGTAGAGTGGAAACTACCTAATATCCTTGCATACTACCAACATGGTTGATCAATATCATCCTACCACTAAAGCCATCACCACTTGTTTAGAATTTCAAGCAATTCCATGTACTGTTGATACACAAAAACTATGTTTTTTTGAGATTGAACTATTAAGTCAGTGTGATAGGGTTCAATCAGAACTATTGCTTCTAGTGTTTTTCTAGTATATTGACATGCTACAAAAATGGGAAATGGTGATGGAATGAGTCAACTTATGAACGATAAGTTGGACAAGAATAACATTCATGCTTGGAGATTCTGAATGACAAATTTCATGGTGGGAAAAGGCTACTAGAAGTACATCGAAGGAGAGAATGAAAAAGCTCCACAGTTACCAGAGAAGAACTGGACTCTGGATCAGTTAAGAGCATATGAAGGGTAGAATCAAGGAGCATGCCAAGTAATGTATTGGTTGTTTGTTAGCATATAGGATAGCATGATTGGACACATATAGGATGCCAAGACTCCGAAAGAGGCTTGGAACAATTTGTTTACATTGTATGAGACCAATACAAAGGCACAGAAATTGAAACTAAAGAATGAGCTACATACATTGGAGAAAACGAGAATGTCAATGGCTACACTCTAAAAATCAAAAGCATATATGAGTCGCTTGCATCTATTGGCATCAATGTAGATGATGATGACAAGGTGGGGAAGTGTGCCTTTGAGGTTTAGGAATTGCATATAAGCAGTTCATAACTTCTATTCAGAATAGGGAAAATATCCCAAATTTTGTTGATCTTGTGTCCATGCTGATAGTTCAAGAAAAGGCCTTGGTGAAGAATCAAACTTTCAATGAAAAGCTAGTTCTGAGTAGGTATTGTAGTCAAGCAGAGGAAGAGGTTGAGGAAGAGGCTTTGAAAGTCAAAGAGGAAATAGTAGCCATGACTAAGGTCAACAACATAATCATGCAGGAGGTGGAGGACAATTTTGAGCAAGGGGGATCCAAAGAGACCACATAAATTTTCAAAGAAATGATTCAAGTAATGATAGTAAGGGATGCTAGAATTGTGGTAAACCTAGTCACTTTGAACGTGATTGTAGGTTGAAGAACCAAAATAGTGGAAAACAAAAAAACAACTATGCATCCAACAAGTGCAAATGATTTGGAGAAACTGTTCATGGTCCAAAATCACAAAATGAATACAATTTCTAATGATGTTTCAAAATCGAATGGCAATGAATGGTATGTTGATTTAGGTGCCTCAAATCACATGACCAGTCATGCAAAATGGTTAGTAGTTTGTAGAATTGTATGTTCTTGGATTTGTTGAAACAAGTGATGATACATCACATCCTATCAAGAATACAAGAAACATAGCACTATCCATGGAGGATGGGAAGTTAAAACATCTTTGTGATGGACTAGATGTTTGAAATATAACAAAGAATCTATTTTTTGTTGGACAAATGGTTAACGAGGGATTACAAGTCAGGTTTAATGCTGGTGTTTTATATGTAGAAGAGTACAAACAAAATGGAAGGTTGGTAGCCAAAGAGAATAAATTTGATAGGATGTTCATCTTGAATGTGGAAATTCCTAAAATGAATGCAGCCATGTTTGCAAAAGGTGCAAGTTTTATTGTTGACATAGAGATTCTATACAAGAAAATTGGACATGCAAGTTTGCAAAAGCTAAAATTGATGCCATAAAAGGAGCTTGTCAATGGAATACCAAATTTCAAGGTTGCAAAGATATGCAAAAGGGATATATGAGGCATGTCAATTTGGTAAACAGTCAAGGGAATCATTTTTGCATGACAAGCATGTTAGTGAGAATGTGCAAGAAATAGTACATAGAGATGTTTGGGGTCTTGCAAAGACCACATCTATGGGAGGTTGCAAGTTCTATGTCATTTTTATTGATGAACATACACGAAAAGTATGGGTATACTTCATGAAATAGAAGAGTGAGGTGTTTACTCACTTTAAGAATTCTAAGGTTATGGTGGAAAAGCACACAAGGAAGTATATTCAAACATTAAGATATGATGAAGTAAACACAACAACACAATGGTGTTGCTGAATGCAAAAATAGACATATTGCAGAAATAGCAAGAGCCTTGATGGCTGAGAAAAATATGCCTCACTATTATTGGGCAAAAGCTATGCACAGTGTTGTATATATCATGAACATAACTCCAACTGCTTTGGTACATCAAGTTGCACCTGAAGATAAGTTTATAGGTAAAAAGCCAAACTTATCGCATATGAAAGTATTTTGATGTACTGCATATGTACATGTTCTAGATGAGTTGAGGATCAAACATGATCCAAAAGTAGAAAAATGTATCTTCATTGGATATTCCCTTGAGCAAAAGGGATATAAATGTTACAACCCACTCACATGATAAGTGAAGGTAAGCAAAGATGTGGTGTTTGATGAAATGTCAAGCTTCTATGCATATGCCAAAGAAGGAATTAATCTTGACTCAAATGAATGCTAAACATGCAAGTGTAGAATGTCAAGTTCTAAGTGGACCTGATATGTTGCCAAGCAAAGTTCCAAATCAGACCCATGGAGTGGAAGATTGCATGGAAATTTCAATCCAACAAATTCATTGACTACATCCAAGAAAGATAAAGAAATTTTTGCTAGTAATTAAACATCTATAGGTTCTGAAGACATTGATGGAGATTTAAAGTGTTTAGAAAAGAACCCTTATGAGGAACTTGGATTGCCCTCTAGAAAGCCATATGCAGATGATACAACAAGAAGAAATGACCCTGGACCAAGGCTGTTTAAGAGGATGCAGAATTCAGTGCAATGAGTGATGCATGATAGTTACATGGCTCGTCGTTTTGCCTACATGACCAAGGTAATACAAGATGCTAAACCCTCTTGTTTTGAATATGAAATTGGAAATGCAGAATGGGAGAAAAGTATGGATGAGGAGATGGTTGCACTTTTTGGAAATGAAACATGGAATTCGGTTCCATTTCTGCAAGGAAAGAAACCCATATGCAGCAAGTGAGTTTACAAGGTAAAGCGCAATGCTAATGGTAGCATAAGCATGTATAGATCATGATTGGTGGCAAAATGATATGCACAAACATATGGCATTGATTATGAGGAAACTTTCAACCCTGTAGCTAAAATTTCTAGTGTCGAAACACTTGTTGCATTGGCTACACCAAAAGGATGGACTTTGCATAAGATGGATGTGAAGAATACCTTGTTACATGGTGAGTTGTAGGAAGAAGTATACATGGACCACCACAAGGATATGAGGATTCAAAGCACCTAGAATATGTTTGTAGGTTGCAAAAGGCTTTGTATGTGTGATGTAGATCACTCATTGTATGCAAGGAAGGGTGATGCACATCACTCATTGTATGCAAGGAAGGGTGATGCACATCACTCATTGTATGCAAGGAAGGGTGATGATGGCATCATGATTGTGGCTATTTATGTCGATGACTTGATTATAGATGGTGATAATGAAGAAAGCATTAAAAAGTTAAAGAAACTCCTTATGTAGGAATTTGACATGAAAGATCTTGGTGTGCAATGCTATTTTTTGGGCATTGAGTTTATACACACAGAAATAGGCATATTGATGTTGCAAAGATAATATGCCTTAGTATGACACAAAAGTAAGGTATGGTTGATTGTAAGAAAAATTCTTTGCTATTAGATCAGAATTTGAAGTTGGATACCACATCAGGTGAAGCATTGGAAAATGCTATTATGTACAAGAAAATTATGGGAAGTTTGATATATCTCACAATTGGAAGACATGATCTAAGCTACATCATAGGACTTCAAAGTCAATTTATGCAGGCTCATAGGAAACCACATTTAGATGCTTTGAGACACACTCTACATTATGTGAATGCTACTTTGGATTATGCATTGTTTTATGAAGCTGGTGTAGAATTACAAGTTCATGGATATTAATGGAGATTCGGCTGGTAGTATTCCAGATACAAGATCTACCAATGGCCTTCTATTTTTACTTGGGAGTGCATCTGTTAAGTGGAGTATTAAGAAGCAACCCATTGTTGCTTTGTCAAGTACAGAGGCTGAGCATGGAAGTGCTTCAATGGAAGCATGTGAACCATCATGGCTAGAGATGCTACTTGTAGATTTGGGTGTGGAAGTACAAAAGCCTATCATCATTTATTGTGATAACCTTAATAACATCCAGTTAGTATGAAATCCTATTTTTCATGCTAGAACAAAGCACATAGAGGTACATGATCACTTAATTAGTGAAAAGGTATTAGCAAGTGACTGCTCTTGTTTATGTGAGCACATACGAGCAAATTTTTGATATTTTCACTAAAGAACTTGGAGCAGAAAAGCTGAAGAAGTTTAAGAAGAAGAAGAAGAAGAAGAAGAAGAGAAGAAGAAGAAGAAGAAGAAGAAGAAGAAGAAGAAGAAGAAGAAGAAGAAGAAGAAGAAGAAGAAGAAGAAGAAGAAGAAGAAGAAGAAGAAGAAGAAGAAGAAGAAGAAGAAGAAGAAGAATCTAAAAGAAGAAGAAGAATAATAAGAAGAAGATTAGTCTCCCTTGCCTCAATATGCGTGTGCTTCTCTCTTTGTGTGTGAGAGTGTGTGAGAGCTCTCTTCCTTGTCTCCTTTCTCTTGAAACTTGATAAACCTAGTTGGCTCCTTTCAGCTAAGTGGTTAAATGTAGTGGAGTTAGGGATTCACTTTGTAGGTTTACATGTCAGTACTCAAAAGTTTATGAGTTTTTGGCATTGTTCATATGCTCATTTTGCGGAGAAAACTCTGGCAAGATCTTTCCACACAATATATATTCAACTATACAACGATTGATTTTACTTAAGAAACTTATTGGTATGCGCACATACATTCTCAGATAGTCTCTTTGGTTGGTCATTACTATTCATTGATCCATTTTTTTGGGGAGCCTTTGCCAAATTTTTCCCAGAATCTGACACTTGGTCATCTGTTTTTGAACCTTCAAGGTATTTGGAATCTTTTGGCTCCATTATCATTCTATTCAATCCTCTCTCATCATGGCATCAAAGATCTTAGGCGCATCTGGTGGATCAAGGTCTAGAGCCAATGTTCCCAAGAGGAGCTATAATGTGCAGGGCAAAGACCATTTTGAGATTAAAAGAGTTGATTGCACAAGATTTGCTCTATGTAAGAATCATATTAAAGATGTGCTGATTCAGACAAGGCAATGTAAGCTAGTAAATGGAATCTCAAAGAAGCTTGTTGACATCGATGAAGATGATTGGGATGAGTTGGATAAAATTTCTAGGCCTAGCATTTTATTACACTTGGTAGATAACATTTACTTTACAATATTGGACTATGAAAGTGTAGAGGAGCTTTGTAAGAAGTTATGCAATGCATATGAAAAAGAAACGACATCAAATAAAGTGCATTGGATGAGAAAATTATATGACCTTCACATGAAATACACAGATAGTGTTGCTTATCATACAAATGAGTTTGATGCTATATTCTCTAAGTTACATGCTCAAAAAATAAATAATGAAATGAAATCAATCCCATTGCTATGCACCTTTCCATCATCAGGAGATATGTTTTGCACAACTATTAGCAATAGTGCACCTACTGGTAAAGTGGTCTATGATGATATATGTGGAGCACTCTTGAGGAAGGATATTTTTAGAAAGTCCATGATTGGAACTTAGAGTGGAGATGCATATAATGTTTGTGATTCTTATCAAGGAAAGAATAAAAAATGTGGCAAGAGAAAGAACAAGGAATAGAATGGTCAATGGAATAAGAGTAGAAGTAAATCAAGGAAGAGGGATATCAAGTACCATTATTGTCATAATAAATGACATATGAAGAAAGATTGATATGCATTAAAGAATGCTAAAGGTAAAGGACGGAACGTTGATGGGCATGTTAAACATTTACCTGCACCATCTTCTTCGATTGTGAAGATAGAGGAAATCAATGCTATTTGGTGCTTCTTTCCATGTAACACCACATGGAGAATGGTTCTCATATTTGTATCATGGAAAGAACACTTGTTAACATTTAGTGAACAACCTATGGCTTGCATTTGGCATGACTGTTTGGGCCACATATCTTGTAGCAAAATGAAGAGTCTTTCTCATTCTGGCTACTTACCTATGTTATGTTTCTTTTATTATTCATTTTTTGAGCATTTCAATATGGAAAACAAACTAGGAATGTGCTTAAGATGCACATTGACTCTTCAATTCAACCTTTAGATCTCATTCATACATATGTATGTGGCCCTATGCCCACAATGTCATTCGTCAGTTCTCTTTACTTTGTCACTTTCATAGATGATGCTACTAGAAAAGTTTGGCTATATCCTATCAAATCAAAGGATGAGGTATTCCATACTTTCAAAAAATGGCTTGCTTCAGTTAAGAATAAGAAAGGAAGTAAGCTCAAGGCTTTACATTCAGATAATGGGGTGAGTATACCTCACATGAACTCAAGATTTTCTGTTAGTCTAGAGGAATTTGTAGAGAGTTCAAAGCTTCTTATACCCTAGTATAGAATCGTGTCGCTAAAAGAATGAATATAATTATTCAGAATAGAGTAGTTTCTATGCTACATCATGCGAATCTTTCACAAGGATTTTGGGCAAAAGTAGTATTGAATGCAATTCATGTGAATCTTTCACCTAGTTTTTCCAAAGGTCTCACAGTGGCACAAGAGTTATGGATAGAGAAGCCACCATGTTATGATCATCTTCAAGTTTTTGGGTGTGAAGTGTATGTCTTGACCATAATTCAAAGAAATGCATTTTCTTGGATATGGTCAATAAGGCAAATTTGGATATCGCTTATGGGATCTTGAAACACAGTTAATGATTAGTAGTGACATCATTTTCAATGAGTCTAAGATGCATAAACAACCCATCAAGGAGGTTGAAGTGGGAGGAGTAGTGTTTGAGGATACTGAAAGAACTTGGGGAAGCTTGAGGAAGGTGAAAAATTTGAGTTTCCAGATGATGAAGATGGTCTAGCAAACTAGCACATGACCTTCCCTAACTCTTTGGAAATATCAAGTAGACCTTATAGAATTGTGATTATTGCAATGAAACCCAATAATTACTTTGGATTATCAATAAGAACCAATTGATACAAAACACATAGCATTGCACTTTGACCAGCTCACAAAACCTCCTAATTTGGGATGGATGCTTCAACTTCAAATACCCAAAGCATCCAACACAATTACAATGGAAAAATTCCTTTTGAGGGAATTTTATAAATAAGGTTATGTAGCTAAAATGCATGAAAACCCTAATTTACATCAACCAATGAGGGAACAATAAGCTTAATATTGATTGGGTTATCCTCGACTTTTTAGGATTGTGTAGAAAATGATCCTGAGTACTTTGAAGAAAGATTTCTCTCAAATTAATGAACCAAATGCCTTAATAATTTATAGAATATAAGTAGAAAGTAATAGCTTTCTTACGTGTGCTCAATCACTCAATTTGGAGCTCTGCAGAGAGAGAGAGAGAGAGAGAGAGAGAGAGAGAGAGAGAGAGAGAGAGAGAGAGAGAGAGAGAGAGAGAGAGAGAGAGAGAGAGAGAGAGAGAGAGAGAGAGAGAGAGAGAGAGAGAGAGAGAGAGAGAGAGAGAGAGAGAGAGAGAAACTCTACAAGATAACTGAAAATGAGGAAGATGATGTAGAAAAAGTGAAGAAGAACCAAGATGTTCACCAAAGTATATGTATATTGATTCAAGTATCATCCATCATAATGTACAATGTTGTGAGTCATTATATATATTGTTTTGTGGATTTTAGACGATTCAATCCTATATGACTTTGAATTCAAATTCCCACGATATTGTTTGTTGAATAGATGAACATTACTTTCCTCTAATCTAGTGAAAGGTGCTAATCATCTTTCAAGATGATTTTTGGCTTGATTTGATTTGGTAATCTTATCAACCAAAACTCGTGGATATTGATCCTTTTCTTCAACTATTTACAAGAGTAAATACTCTTGAATCTACAAGGGTAAGTGATCAAACACTCAATACACTAGATGAGTGCACATAAGTGCTTCACAAGAGTTATATCTAAGGCATCATTCATATGATGATTTTGCAGTAGGGTAAAGTCACCTCAAGCATAGTGATAGATTGCTGATCTAACAGATACTAGTCCTCTGATTAGCATGCATAAAAATACTAGACATAGGGATGTTTAGGAGAATGTCCAATCAGATCCATTTGCAAATGTTCTTGTTCAACAACCACTAAGATGTTTTGCATGTGTCTCGCATCCACTTGATAGATATGTTCCAGATTTGGATTTTCTTATGATAATAGATGCTGATGAGCTGTCTTGCCACAAAGAAGCTATGCAGATAGAAGATCATGTCAAGTGGGAGCATGCCATGAAGACTGAATTGGATTCTATTCATAAGAATGGTACTTGGGATTTAGTACCTTTGCCAAAGGGCAAGAAAACATGGTGTTGATTTTGAGGAAATCTCCTTTCCAGTAGCCAATATGACTACCCTGCACATGTTTCTTGGATTCATGCAATGGAAGACCTAGAGCAAGTCCGAATGGATGTGAAAATTGCTTTTTTGCATGCAAATTTTATAGACTAGATCTATATGGAAAAACCAGAGGGTTATGTAGTCCTTGGAAAAGAAATTCTAGTTTGTATGCTTAAGAAGAGCTTATATGGACTTAAACAATCCCCTAGACAATGGTACCAAAAGTTAGATGCTTTTTATGAAATCTCAAGGCTATTCTCGAAGCAATGAGGATCATTGTCTCTACACAAAGAGATGCTTAGATGGCAACTTGATATGCTTAATACTTCATGTCAAATATGTTTCTTGCTTGGAAGTCCTATGATAACTTGTAATTGCTCAAAAAGAAGTTGAGTGAGACATTTGATATGAAGGATTTGGGGGATGCCAAAAATATTCTTTGCATGCACATTACTCGTGACAGGAGTAAAAGATGCATATGCTTGTCTCAAAATGAGTGCATATCCAAAGTACTTCACACCTTGAATATTGTAAGCCGTCGGAATATTATTTAGAAGAATAATTGTGATTAGAAAAGTCACGCATCAAAAGGGTGTAGTGAAAATGTTGTATTGTTTCTTTCTAATCAATAGAGTATGCACGGAAGAGATGACAGGGAGTCATCGGCCTGTTCGGTCTGGGTGATGAATTGGAGTTGATTCTGTTTTGACGTTATATTAATTGCAGAATTGTCTGTAAGAGTCTGTATTCAAAGTTGAAGTAAATCAGGTACGGTGTTAATGTTTACTGTGTTGAAGTGAAGTGTAGCAGTAATATTAAAGAGAGAGTGAAAGTGTTGTGTACATAATCACGGTGATTGTTAAGAACGCTATTCGCTGAAGTGCACTTGAATCTTCTGTAATTATCAGGGTTAATTAATGAAGTTGATTGTCGGAAGTTAAGTAGTGAATTGGGAAAATATATATAGGGCCTCTGAATTATCAGACCCCTGACCATCCCATGAACCCATGAGTAGGAACAAAATAGCTTTAACTTTAACACTGGTGCCAGCCATGGGGCATGGAGTAGTTAGTTAGTGCATAGACTAAGAGTTGAGAAGAATTTGATGATATATGCCTGTAACACGTTCTAGAGAATCATACCCGAAGTACAGAAGGGATCAGCATCCCTGGAAAATTCCTAGCACATTGGGCACACCTCCGAGTAGTAGTGGTGATGGAAAATCGTTGGAAGGAAAGCGCAAAACTTGGGCTAGTGGAGTACCACCTCAGCATCTCCTTGTGCAAGGATTACAGGGTATACCAGAAGTGCAACCAACTCCATCGACGGAAAGTAAGACTGGTGAAGTAAGCACTGGTTCCGATGATAGTGTGGAAATTTCTGGTAGTAGTTTGTGGAATTCCAGTGGAGCCTCGATAATTTCGGGGCCGGTTTGCCAAATTTTGGTGAAAGTTCTATTCTCGATTCTAATTTTGGGTGAACTAGTGTATTGTTGGATGAAAGTTTTGGTGAAAAGCTCACTACAGAAGTCCATTACGATGAAGGGCAATTGGGTGTAGGTGTGTGGGAACGACTTAACAATATCCAATTATCGGAGGGCGTGCAAGACGACGGGACAACACAACAACAATTAGGGTTAACTGGTTCAAGTCATTCGGTAGTAACATTTCCTCTTGATTCAAACACCATGAGTGGTTCACAACAGCAACATCAAAAGCAACATCAACAACAACAGCAGCAGGCCACACAACCACGACCGGTACCCGCTGGAGTTACATGTACAAAATTTGGAGGATTTCTCGGTGATGATCGGGATGCACATGTAAGAAGTTTTGAAATTAATTATGCAGTACTCAACTATCCAGCAGATCCGGCATATTTATATTGCTAATTCTAACACTCCTCAAGCTCGAGGACTCCTTCGCTTGAACAAAAGGGAGTCTATTCTACTAAAAATTGGATTTACAATGTGTGTGTAGTGATGAAAATCACTTGAATTGGACATACTTTATGGAAAAAAAATGCTTGGGCCTTGTTGCCGTATTGTGCATGACTGCTCTGTTGTGCCTGTATGCTCTTCTTATGACTTATATGCCAACAACGAGGAAGAAGAAGAAACTTGGAGCTCAATACACAATATAAAATGTATTACCACTAGAATGTATAAACATAAGTAACATGTTACGGCAATAGACATATATACAAGCCTGGGAAAAAACCTCCTAAAGACGAAAAAAAGTGCCCCGGAAGTCCTAGTTTATTCACACACATCACTACCTAAATATATCAACAATCCTTTCATAGTAAAGGTGATCTCGAAAGCATGCAATGGAGATATCGAGCAATGGCCAAAATATCTACCATTTGCTTTATGGGCTGATAGGATGACGTACACCAGAACAACTAGATTTATGCCATCTAAACTCATGTATTGTCAAAAACCCATTTTTTCTATTCACACTCAGATAATAAATTGGTTGAGCTTAAATTAGGAAGAGAATTTGTCACGAGAAGATTTGATGACTTTAAGAGTTAAGCAATTAGAACAACGGAATGAAAATATAAAAGAAGCCATTAAAAATTTAAAAGAATCACATCTAAAAAATAAGATTTATTTTGATAAGAGACATTGAATTAGGCCACGATCAATAGAGTCAGGGGATTGCATACTTGTTTATCATAGTACCTTTGAAACCCAATACGATGGAGGATTAAAATTTAAAACGATGGTTTGGTCCTTAGGTTGTTGTTTCTATTTTTTCTATAGGTGCCTATGCTTTACGAGAATTAGATGGCACTGCCTTGAGAAGTAGGATTGCAGGAAAAAGAATTAAGCTATTCAAATGGACAAGAAGTGACTATGAGATAGATGAAGAATTCTTCGAGGAGGATGATGTAGATGAGAATAATGAAAGAAATAATTAGGTGAAATGTTTCCAACTTAAAGTCCATTTTCTTTTGTGAATATGTGCATTGCATTTTTGCATGTCAATAACTATATTAAGATTTGTACAAATAAAAATAAGTAGGAACAAGATAGCAAACATCTATTATGGATCGATATAAAGTATAAAAGACTAGAAACATATGAATATATTTAGTTAGCAGACTAGAAACTTTCAAAAATGAAAACTTGGGATGTGATAGTATGCTTAAAATAAGTACATGTATATGCTATTAGTTTGAACACTTAGTGAGTGGGATTCTTTGAATCCTACTATTTATTTCCTATGTGATCCTACCTCCAGATAGATTATGAATTAAGAAAAACTTCATACTCAAGCCAGCAATATATGTATGTGCATGTGTTGTCAGTGTGCTATGATGGGCTAGTAGGTGGGTGGAACAACCTTGATCGGGTGATCAAGGCCACGAGTTGATGTTAGTTTCATTGTAGGCCTAACCTATATGTTGTCATGTGCCTATATGGGTCAGTAGACGAGTGGATTCACTCTGGTCGGGTGGTGAGATCCATGAGGTGATGTCGATTTTATATAGGTCTAATGGTGTGTGTCATGTTCTATGTTGGGTTGGAAAACAAGTGGAACAAACTTGGCCCGATGGTCAAGTCCGTGAGTCACACCCAGTTTCGGCATAGGTTGACTGGTGAAAATAAAAATAAAAAGAAAAAGAGCTGACCTGAAATGATCTCAGGAAAAGAAAAAGAAAAAGAAAAAAATAAAACAAAATTTAAAGAAAAGAATAAGATCTCATGGAGATTTGGATGGTATGAAATAAATGAGGGAGACAAAGTACAATTCTATAAACTAAGTTAATAGAGCTTAATATATGCTAGCACTTAGGATAAGTTGTTGGAACTGAATAGGTTACGTGAATGAAAGATCTACAAAGATAACAATTTATTCATATGATTGTTTATCTAATTGCAAAAATGGGAACATAATAAGATGTATCTGAAGCTTGCATCCACTTATTTCTCTAAATTTATGCTAATTTTCATAAATTTGCATGAAATACGCATATAATTATTTTTGGAATCTAAAAGGTAATTAGCATCTATCCATGATAATTTGATACTTATGTATGTTTCCTCACTTGATCTACAGGTTGGCCCATCGAGAGAATGTGCACTAGGTTTAGTAGGGGTAGATGATGGAGGATTTCACCAGTCTGATTGGCGTTTAAAAAAATTAAAAATTTCTTTTCAAAATGGTCAACTCTAAACTCTTAAAAATCTTTGTGATATGAATTGTTGAATTAACTGAATCTCTGTGTTGAGTCCCTATAGGTTGAAGAAGATGAACAAGTGTTGTCATCAGCATACAAAGAGAGATTTATCTTTTCATTTAAACTTTATATATGTAACCCTCAGTATATTTATGTATTGTGTGATACCCTATGCATATATCCTAAATGCCTGAGTATCTATGCATGCTTATGTATGTGTATACATGAACTTGATTATGCATGTAGGATGCATATATAAGAGTAAATTGTGCATATGTATGTGTGATTGCATGTGTATGTAAGGGGTGTGCCTATGTGTTTATAAATTTTCTCCTATGTATTTGTGTTTATGTATAAGAAATGTGTATCTGCATTTGGCCCTAAGACCCTATGTGGATTTTATGAATCTACATCTATCTATGCCTTGTTCGTATGTTCATTTGGGCATGAATACATATCTTAACTTATGTACTTATATGTGTACCCTTTAAATGCAATATGTCTCTCCCCTATGATAAGTGAAACCCTAAATAATTATGACCCAAGTAAATGAGGAAGAGTCCCAAGTGTATGTGACGTTTGTGTTGTGTTTCTGAGTTATATCTTAGGTGTGTTAAACATATGAAAATATGTTAGGTAAAGCTATGTGTGCTCACACATATACATGCCTGAATGGGTTTTAATTATAACATTTTTAAATAAGACCCCTAACTGTTTGTGAAACCTATTAAATATATTGAAGAGTAATATGAGAGTTAAATACCTTAATGATTATGATAAAATAAGTAAAAGCTCTTACTCTAAAGTAGATAAAATTCTTATTCTAATAGAAATAAAACAAAAACAAAATTAAAAACATAATAATACGTGTTCTTCATTAAGTGAAAGTATAAATAGAATTTTAAATAAATAATTATGCGAGAATACGTGAGTGACTATTAAATTAGTATATGTGTGTGTAAGTGAGTGATTGCAAGGAAATAGTTGAACGTGTGAGTCAAGTGAAGCGTGTACTTTTGAGTATATATTTATATGTGTGCTAGGTGTGAATCTTTTTTTCTCTAATATGTCTTTTATCAAGTATGTTTTGCTCCAAGGGAGAGAGAGAGAGAGGGAGAGAGAGAGAGAGGGTTGTTCTATGGGATTTGAACTCACGACCTACTAGTTAGGAGTATGATTTGCTAACCACTTGCCCCAAAAGCCATGGTTGAGGATTACTTCCTAATCCTTCCTCTTAGGGTGTGGTTCAACGATCTCTTGTCAGTTATATCTTGAGTTTAACACTCTCTTCCCCTTCTAGAGATCATTGTCCTCAATGATCAATCCTTGCTCTCCCCTTGGATTGATGTCCTCACCCTCGCACAATCTTTTGAACCATCTTGTCCTCAACCTTGGTGTCTTGAGCCTTGTCTTTCCGCTCCTTGGCCAGTTTGCCTATGGACTTGCCTTGCTTTCAACCTTGGTTTATTGAGCCTTGCCTTTCTGCTTCTTGGTCACTTGCCTACGGACTTTCCTTGCTCTCAACCTTTGTATTTTGAACCTTGCCTTTCCGTTTCTTGGCAACTAGCCTATGGACTTGCCTTGCTCTCAACCTTGGTCTCTTGAACCATGTTTTGACCCATGCTAAGTATCTTGGATCCCCAATCTAGTGTCTCGATTGGAATTCTTGTTACGAGAGCTTTCCAACGGTATATTACACGTCGAAATCCGACCTATGGATTGGGAGATACACTCAAATCTTTGTTAACGTTACCTTTGAAATCGACGTGTGCACCTTGCATCCGTCTTGCCCAAGTCTACTTCCTTAGCTTTAATACCAATTGTGGGATTTGAACTCACGACCTACCACCTAGGAGTATGATGGGCTAACCACTTGCCCCAAAAGCCATGGTTGAGGATTACTTCCTAATCCTCCCTCTTAGGGTGTGGTTCTACCATCTCGTGCCGATTATATCTTGAGTCTAACATGTTCCTACCCCCCCTCCTCTCGATTGTTCTATTGCAGAGGGATGACTTCCTCCATCTGCTACATTCAGTGAAGCATTGAGGAAGGCGCAGGAAGAAGAAGCTTTCCGACAAGCCCTAGAGCTCAAAAAACGGATTTCATATGAAAAAGTTATGATAGTTCAAGGTTTAGAGGGTTAAACAGACAAAAAGATCCTTTCAAGATTTTAGTGTATTTTTCTAAGGCCTTTGTAGGTGTAGGAGTAATTGAGTATGCAAATATGCCCAAAATTTAGCCTTAATTTTAAAAAATTTACCCCTTTATTTTTTGCCAAAAATGCCTATCTATCGCGATAGACGGTGTCTGTCGCGATAGACACTGGCTATCACAAGGATTGTCTGTCGCGATAGACGGGGTCTATCGTTGGATCTTGTCTATCGCGATAGACGGTGTCTGTCGCGATAGACGCTGTTTGTCGTCTGTCGTGGGTCTGTCTGTTGCGATAGACGGTGTCTGTCATGATAGACACTATCTGTCGTCTATCGTGGTTTGGTATGTCATGGTAGGCAGTGTCTGTCGTCTGTTGTGGTTTGGGCTGTCGCGATAGACGGTTTATCATGGGTCTCCATCTGTTGCGATAGACGGGTGTCTGTCGCGATAGATGGGGTCTATCATGAGTCTCTATCTGTCGTGATAGAAGGGTGTCTCTCACGATAGACAGGGTTTATCGTATGTCGTGGGCCTGTCTGTTGCGATAGACGGTGTCTATAGCGATAAATGGTGTCTGTCGTGATAGACGGCCTCTGTCGTGATAGACGGCCACTGTCGTGTGGTGCAGTCTGTCGCGATAGACGGTGTCTGTCACGATAGATGCTGTCTGTAGTGATAGATGGTGTCTGTCGCGATAGATGTTGTCTGTCACGATAGAGTGTGTCTGTCGCGATAGATGGTGTCTGTCGTGATAAAGTGTGTCTCTCGTGATAGATGCTGTCTGTCGCGATAGACTATGTCTGTCACAATAGACTGAAAAAATGCAAATTATTTAGAATTTTTTAGTGCTTTGGAGTGCTCTCATGGTATAGGTTATCGTGCTAAACATGCATTCAAAAAATATTAAGTTTTTCTGTCTATCGCGATAGACAGAGGTCGTCATCCCGAGACCTGTGCAGAGTTCTGTCATACCTACACAAGCTACTGGAGTTGGTGGTACAGTTAGATCCTGCAACAAAATCTCAAAAGACACACAAAAACTGATAACATGCAAGCTCTCTCTTGCTCTCTCTCACAAGTGAAATGAGGGAAATGAGGTGGGTAGGGGAATATGAACAAAAAACTGAAATTTTTGTGAAGATGGAGATGGACGTGGGAGATGGTAAGGATGATGATGGTGATGCAAAAACAAGAAAAATTGAGGAAAAATAAGGAAAAGAAAGGATAGTACCTATGAGTCCAATGTCTCAACTCTACGTCTTACCATCACACGCTCCTCCTTGAAGCTCTTCCACAGCAACGACGCCAAATTTGGTGTCACTTTAGCACAAAGATGAATATCAACGTGAGGAGATCCACCTCATAATTGTCAATCCATGGAGATGTGAGGACTAGTATGAAGACTATGAGCAAGTGATGGCACAAGTGTGTGAGTGAGAAGCACACAATCATGCACATACATACATACACACACGCACACAAGGCAAGAACAAGGAGAGGAACAATGGAGTTCTTTGCATTAGTCAAAAAGTCTCTTATACCAGCTCAATTCACAAACAATCTAACCTCAAAAATGAGCTCTCTAGATCTCTTTATAGTTTTCTGAATAGCTTTGGCCTTGTCCAGACCAAGTGTCCGGCCTAGTTAAAAATTAGGTTCTAGAGCCTATTTGAGGGCTCAAACGGAATTTAAAAATTATGAAAATTGGTATGTTGTTGATTCTAACACTCCTCAAGCTCAAGGAATCCTCGGCTTGAACAAAAGGGAGTCTATTCTACCAAAAACGGGATATACAATGTGTGTGTAGTGATGAAAATCACTTGAATTGGAAATACTTTATGGAAAAAAAATGATTGGGCCTTGTTTCCGTATTGTGTATGACTGCTCCGTTGTGCCTGTATGCTCTTCTTATGACTTGTATGCCAACACAAAGGAAGAAGAAGAAGCTTGGAGCTCAATACACAATATTGAATAGATTACCACTAGAATGTATGAACATAAGTAACATGTTAGGGCAATAGATATATATACAAGCCTCGGAAAAAACCTCCTAAAGACGGAAAAAAGTTATTTTAAAATCCTAGTTTATTCACACACATCACTACCTAAATATATCAACAATCCTTTCATAGTAAAGGCGATCTCGAAAGCATGCAATGGAGATATCGAGCAATGGCCAAAATATCTACCATTTGCTTTATGGGCCGATAGGATGACGTACACCAGAACAACTAGATTTATGCGAGCTAAACTCATGTATTGTCAAAAACCCATTTTTTTCTATTCACACCTAGATAATAAATTGATTGAGCTTAAATTAGGAAGATAATTTCTCACGAGAAGATAATTTCTTTAAGAGTTAAGCAATAAGAACAACGGAATGAAAATATAAAAGAAGCCATTAAAAATTTAAAAGAATCACATCTAAAAAATAAGATTTATTTTGATAAGAGACATTGAATTAGGCGACGATCAATAGAGTCAAGGGATTGCATACTTGTTTATCACAGTACCTTTGAAACCCAATACGATGCACAATGAAAATTAAAAATGATGGTTTGGTCCTTAGGTTTTTGTTTCTATTTTTTCTATAGGTACCTATGCTTTACGAGAATTAGATCGCACTCCCTTGAGAAATAGGATTGCAAGAAAAAGAATTAAGCTATTCAAATGGACAAGAAGTGACTATGAGATAGATGAAGAATTCTTTGAGGAGGATGATGAAGATGAAGAATAATGAAAGAAATAATTAGGTGAAATGTTTCCAACTTAAAGTCCATTTTCTTTTGTGAATATGTGCATTGCATTTTTGCATGTCAATAACTATGTTAAGATTTGTACAAATAAAAATAAGTACGAATAAGATAGCAAACATCTATTATGGATCGATATAAAGTATAAAAGACTAGAATGATATGAATATATTTAGTTAGCACACTAGAAACTTTGAAAAATGAAAACTTGGGATGTGATAGTATGCTTAAAATAAGTACATGTATATGCTATTAGTTTGAGCACTTAGTGAGTGGGATTCTTTGAATCCTACTATTTATTTCCTATGTGATCCTACCTCCAGATAGATTATGAATTAAAAAAAACTTCATACTCAAGCCAACAATATATGTATGTGCATGTGTTGTCAGTGTGCTATGATGGGCTAGTAGGTGGGTGGAACAACCTTGATCGGGTGATCAAGGCCACGAGTTGATGCTAGTTTCATCGTAGGCCTAACTTATATGTTGTCATGTGCCTATATGGGTCAGTAGACGAGTGGATTCACTCTGGTCGGGTGGTCAGATCCACGAGCTGATGTTGATTTCATATAGGTCTAATGGTGTATGTCATGCGCTATGTTGGGTTGGAAAACAAGTGGAACAAACTTGGCCGGATGGTCAAGTCCGTGAGTCGCACCCAATTTCGGCATAAGTCGACTGGTGAAAATAAAAATAAAAAGAAAAAGAGCTGACTTGAAATGATGAGGAAAACAAAAAGAAAAATAAAAAAATAAAACAAAATTTAAAGTAAAGAATAAGATCTGATGGAGATTTGGATGGTATGAAATAAATGGGGGAGACAAAGTACAATTCTATAAAGTGAGTTAATAAAGCTTAATATATGCTAGCACTTAGGATAAGTTGTTGGAACTGAATAGGTTAAATGAATGAAAGATCTAGAAAGATAACAATTTATTCATATGATTGCTTATTTGATTGCAAAAGTGGAAACATAATAAGATGTATCTGTTAAATGAATGAAAGATCTACAAAGATAACAACTTATTCATATGATTGCTTATTGGATTGCAAAAGTGGAAACATAATAAGATGTATATGAAGCTTGCATCCACTTATTTCTCTAAATTTATGCTAATTTTCATAAATTTTCATGAAATACACATATAATTATTTTTGGAATCTAAAAGGTAATTAGCATCTATCCATGATAATTTGATACTTGTGTATGTTTCCTCACTTGATCTACCGGTTGGCCCATCAAGAGAACATGCACTAGGTTTAGTGGGGGTAGATGATGGAAGGATTTCACCAGTCTGATTGGCATTTAAAAAAATTAAAAATTTCTTTTCAAAATGGTCAACTATAAACTCTTAAAAATCTTTGTGATATGAATTGTTGAATTAACTGAATCTCTGTGTTGAGTCCCTACAGGTTGAAGAAGATGAACAAGTGCTGTCATGAGCATACAAAGAAAAATTTATCTTTTCATTTAAACTTTATATATGTAACCCTCAGTATCTTTATGTATTGTGTGATACCCTATGCATATATCCTAAATGCCTGAGTATCTATGCATGCTTATGTATGTGTATACATGAACATGATTATGCATGTAGGATGCATAGATAAGAGTAAATTGTGCATATGTATGTGTGATTGCATGTGTATGTAAGGGGTGTGCCTATGTGTTTATAAGTTTTCTCCTATGTATTTGTGTTTATGTATACTAAATGTGTATCTGCATTTGGCCCTAAGACCCTATGTGTATTTTATGAATCTACATCTATCTATGCCTTGTTCGTATGTTCATTTGGGCATGAATACATATCTTAACTTATGTACTTATATGTGTACCCTTTAAATGCAATATGTCTCTCCCCTATGATAAGGAAACCCTAAATAATTATGACCCAAGTAAATGAGGAAGAGTCCTAAGTGTATGTGACGTTTGTGTTGTGTTTCTAAGTTATATCTTAGGTGTGTTAAACATATGAAAATATGTTAGGTATAGCTATGCGTGCTCACACATATACATGCCTGAATGGGTTTTAATCATAACATTTTTAAATAAGACCCCTAACTATTTGTGAAACCTATTAAATAAATTGAAGAGTAATATGAGAGTTAAATACCTTAATGATTATGATAAAATAAGAAAAAGCTCTTACTCTAAAATAGATAAAATTCTTATTCTAAAAGAAATAAAACAAAAACAAAATAAAAAACTAATAATAATACGTGTTCTTCATTAAGTGAAAGTATAAATAGAATTTTAAATAAATAATTCTGCGAGAATACGTGAGTGACTATTAAATTAGTATGTGTGTGTGAAAGTGAGTGATTGCAAGGAAATAATTGAACGTCTGAGTCAAGTGAAGCGTGTACTTTTGAGTATATATTTATATGTGTGTTAGGTGTGAAAATTGTTTTCTCTAATATGTCTTTTATCAAATATGTTTTGCTGCAAGGGAGAGAGAGAGAGAGAGAGGGAGAGAGGGTTGTTCTGTGGGATTTGAACTCACGACCTATTAGTTAGGAGTATGATCTGCTAACCACTTGCCCCAAAAGCCATGGTTGAGGATTACTTCCTAATCCTTCCTCTTAGGGTGTGGTTCAACCATCTCATGTCGGTTATATCTTGAGTTTAAAACTCTCTTCCCCTTCTAGAGATCATTGTCCTCAATGATGAATCCTTGCTCTCCCCTTGGATTGATGTCCTCACCCTCGCACAGTCTCTTGAACCATCTTTTCCTCAACCTTGGTCTCTTGAGCATTGTCTTTCCCCTTCTTGGCCACTTTGCCTATGAACTTGCCTTGCTTTCAACCTTGGTGTCTTGAGCCTTGCCTTTCCGCTTCTTGGTCACTTGCCTACGGACTTTCCTTGCTCTCAACCTTGGTATCTTGAACCTTGCCTTTCCCTTTCTTGGCAACTAGCCTATGGACTTGCCTTGCTCTCAACCTTGGTCTCTTGAACCTAGTTTTGACCCATTCTAGGTATCTTGGATCCCCAATCTAATGTGTCCATTAGAATTCTTGTTATGAGAGCTTTTCAACGGTATATTACACGTCGAAGTCTGACCTACGGATTGGGAGATACACTCAAATATTTGTTAACCTTACTTTTGAAATCGACGCGCGCGCCTTGCACCTGTCTTGCCCAAGTCTACTTCCTTAGCTCTAATACCAATTGTGGGATTTGAACTCACGACCTACCAGCTAGGAGTATGATGGGCTAACCACTTGCCCCAAAAGCCATGGTTTAGGATTACTTCCTAATCTCCCTCTTAGGGTGTGGTTCTACA
This sequence comes from Ceratopteris richardii, assembly GCA_020310875.1. Taxonomy (NCBI): domain Eukaryota; kingdom Viridiplantae; phylum Streptophyta; class Polypodiopsida; order Polypodiales; family Pteridaceae; genus Ceratopteris; species Ceratopteris richardii. Next base: position 120,133,132 of record CM035418.1, read on the forward strand.
ATCTCCTGCCGGTTATATCTTGAGTCTAACATGTTCCTATCCCCCCCTCCTCTCGATTGTGCTATTGCAGAGGGATGACTTTCTCCATCTGGTACATTCGGTGAAGCATTGTGCAAGGCGTAGGAAGAAGAAGCTTTTCGACAAGCCCTAGAGCTCAAAAAACGGATTTCATATGAAAAAGTTATGACAGTTCAGGCTTTAGAGGGTTAAACAGACAAACAGATCCTTTCAAGAGTTTAGTGTATTTTTCTAAGGCCTTTGTAAGTGTAGGAGTAATTGAGTATGCAAATATGCCAAAAATTTAGCCTAAATTTTCAAAAATTTACCCCTTTATTTTTTGTCGAAAATGCCTGTCTATCGCGATAGACGGTGTTTGTCGCGATAGACACTGGCTATCGTGGGGACTATCTGTCGCGATAGATGATGTCTGTCGCGATAGACGGGGTCTATCGTGGGGTACTGTCTATCGCGATAGAGGGTGTCTGTCGTGATAAACGCTGTTTGTCGTCTGTCGTGGGACTGTCTGTCGCGATAGACGGTATCTCTCGTCTGTCGTGGTTTGGTATGTCGCGATAGACAGTGTGTGTCGTCTGTCATGGTTTGTTCTATCACGATAGACGAGGTCTGTTGTGGGTCTCTGTCTGTCGTGATAGATGGGTGTCTATCATGATAGACCGGGTCTATCATGGGTCTCTGTCTGTCGTGATAGACGGGGTCTATCATATGTCGTGGGCTTGTCTGTCATGATAGACGGTGTTTGTAGCGATAGATGGTGTCTATCGTGATAGACGGGCACTGTCGTGTGGTGCAGTCTGTCGCGATAGACGGTGTCTCTCGCGATAGATGTTGTCTGTAGCGATAGACGGTGTCTATCGAGATAGATGTTGTCTGTCGCGATAGAGTGTGTCTGTCGCGATAGATGCTGTCTATCGTGATAGAGTGTGTCTGTCGCGATAGATGCTGTCTATTGTGATAGACTGTGTCTATCGCAATAGACTGAAAAAATGCAAATTTTTTTAAATTTTTTAGTGCTTAGGAGTGCTCTCATGGTGTAGGTTATCGTGCTAAACATGGATTCAAAAAATATTAAGTTTTTTTGTTTGTCGAGATAGATAGAGGTCGTCGTCCCGGGACATGTGCAGAGTTTTGTCGAACGTGCACAAGCTGCTGGAGATGTTGGTATAGCTAGATCCTGCAACAAAAGCTCAAAAGACACACAAAAACTGATAGCATGCAAGCTCTCTCTTGCTCTCTCTCATAAGTGAAATGAGGTGGGTAGGGGAATATGACCAAAAAACTGAAATTTTTGTGAAGATGGAGATGGATGTGGGAGATGGTGAGGATGATGATGGTCACCGATGATGGTGATGAACAAACAAGAAACATTGAGGAAAAATAAGGAAAAGAAAGGACAGTACCTATGACTCCAATGGCTCAACTCTACGTCTTACCATCACACGCTCGTCCTCGAAGCTCTCTCCCCGGCAACGGTGCCAAATTTGGTGTCACTTTAGCACAATGATGAATATCAACGTGAGGAGATCCACCTCATAATTGTCAATCCATGGAGATGTGAGGACTAGTATGAAGACTATGAGCAAGTGATGGCACAAGTGTGTGAGTGAGAAGCACACAAACATGCACAGACATACACACACACATGCATAGAAGGCAAGAACAAGGAGAGGAACAATGGAGTTCTTTGCATTTGTCAAAAAGTATCTTACACCAACTCAATTCACAAACAATCTAACCTCAAAAATGAGCTCTTTAACTCTTTTTATAGTTTTCTGACTAGCTTTGGCCTTGTCCAGACATAGTGTCCGGCCTAGTTAAAAATTAGGTTCTAGAGCCTATTTGAGGGCTCAAACGGAATCTAAAAATTATGAAAATTGCTATGTTGCTAATTCTAACACTCCTCAAGCTCGAGAACTCCTCGGCTTGAACAAAAGGGAGTCTATTCTACCAAAAACGGGATTTACAATGTGTGTGTAGTGATGAAAATCACTTGAATTGGAAATACTTTATGGAAAAAAAATGATTGGGCCTTGTTGCCGTATTGTGCATGACTGCTCCGTTGTGCCTGTATGCTCTTCTTATGACTTGTATGCCAACAACAAGGAAGAAGAAGAGGCTTGGAGCTCAATACACAATATTGAATGTATTACCACTAGAATGTATAAACATAAGTAACATGTTAGGGCAATAGACATATATACAAGCCTGGGAAAAAACCTCCTAAAGACAGAAAAAAGTGCCCCGGAAGTCCTAGTTTATTCACACACATCACTACCTAAATATATCAACAATCCTTTCATAGTAAAGGAGATCTCGAAAGCATGCAATGGAGATATCGAGCATTGCCCAAAATATCTACCATTTGCTTTATGGGCCATATGATGATGTACACCAGAACAACTAGATTTATGCCAACTAAACTCATGTATTGTCAAAAACCCATTCTTTCTATTCACACTCAGATAATAAATTGAACAATGGAATGAAAATATAAAAGAAGCCATTAAAAATGTAAAAGAATCACATCTAAAAACTAAGATTTATTTTGATAAGAGACATTGAATTAGGCCACGATCAATAGAGTCAGGGGATTGCATACTTGTTTATCACACTACCTTTGAAACCCAATACGATGCACGATGAAAATTAAAAACGATGGTTTGGTCCTTGTTTCTATTTTTTCTATAGGTACCTATGCTTTACGAGAATTAGATGGCACTCCCTTGAGAAATAGGACTGCAGGAAAAAGAATTAAGCTATTCAAATCGACAATAAGTGACTATGAGATAGATGAAGAATTCTTCGAGGAGGATGATGTAGATGAAGAATAATGAAATAAATAATTAGGTGAAATGTTTCCAACTTAAAGTCCATTTTCTTTTGTGAATATGTGCATTGCATTTTTGCATGTCAATACCTATATATAGATTTGTACAAATAAAAATAAGTACGAACAAGATAGCAAACATCTATTATGGATCGATATAAAGTATAAAAGACTAGAATGATATGAATATATTTAGTTAGCAGACTAGAAACTTTCAAAAATGAAAACTTGGGATGTGATAGTATGCTTAAAATAAGTACATGTATATGCTATTAGTTTGAACACTTAGTGAGTGGGAGTCTTTGAATCCTACTATTTATTTCCTATGTGATCCTACCTCCAGATAGATTATGAATTAAGAAAAAATTCGTACTCAAGCCAGCAATATATGTATGTGCATGTGTTGTCAGTGTGCTAGGATGGGCTAGTAGGTGGGTGGAACAACCTTCATCAGGTGATCAAGGCAATGAGTTGATACTAGTTTCATCGTAGGCCTAACCTATATGTTTTCATGTGCCTAGATGGGTCAATAGACGAGTGGATTCACTCTGGTCGGGTGGTCAGATCCACGAGCTGATGTCGAATTTCATATAGGTCTAATGGTGTGTGTCATGCGCTATGTTGGGTTGGAAAACAAGTGGAACAAACTTGGCCGGATGGTCAAGTCCGTGAGTCGCACCCTATTTCGGCATAGATTGACTGGTGAAAATAAAAATAAAAAGAAAAAGAGTTGACCTGAAATGATGAGGAAAAAAAAAGGAAAAGAAAAAAATAAAACAAAATTTAAAGAAAAGAATAAGATCTGATGGAGATTTGGATGGTATGAAATAAATGGGGGAGACAAAGTACAATTCTATAAACTGAGTTCATAGAGCTTAATATATGCTAGCACTTAGGATAAGTTGTTGGAACTGAATAGGTTAAATGAATGAAGGATCTACAAAGATAACAATTTATTCATATGGTTGCTTATTTGATTGAAAAAATGGGAACATAATAAGATGTACCTGAAGCTTGCATCCACTTATTTCTCTAAATTTATGCTAATTTTCATAAATTTTCATGAAATACGCATATAATTATTTTTGAAATGTAAAAGGTAATTAGCATCTATCCTTGATAATTTGATACTTGTGTATGTTTCCTCACTTGATCTACAGGTTGGCCCATCCAGAGAATGTGCACTAGGTTTAGTGGGGGTAGATGATGGAAGGATTTCACCAGTCTCATTGGCGTTTAAAAAAATTAAAAATTTCTTTTCAAAATGGTCAACTCTAAACACTTAAAAATCTTTGTGATATGAATTGTTGAATTAACTGAATCTCTGTGTTGAGTCCCTATAGGTTGAAGAAGATGAACAAGTGTTGTCATCAGCATACAAAGAGAAATTTATCTTTTCATTTAAACTTTATATATGTAACCCTCAGTATCTTTATGTATTGTGTGATACCCTATGCACATATCCTAAATGCCTGGGTATCTATGCATGCTTTTGTATATGTATACATGAACATGATTATGCCTGTAGAATGCATAGATAAGAGTAAATTGTGCATATGTATGTGTGATTGCATGTGTATGTAAGGGGTGTGCCTATGTGTTTATAAGTTTTCTCCTATGTATTTGTGTTTATGTATAAGAAATGTGTATCTGCATTTGGCCCTAAGACCCTATGTGTATTTTATGAATCTACATCTATCTATGCCTTGTTCGTATGTTCATTTGGGCATGATAACATATATTAACTTATGTACTTTTATGTGTACCCTTTAAATGCAATATGTCTCTCTCCTATGATAAGTGAAACCCTAAATAATTATGACCCAAGTAAATGAGGAAGAGTCCTAAGTGTATTGGTGTCGAATTAGAGTTTTCGTTTCTATATTAACCTGTTTGATGCAAGGTTTACGTGCCATCAGTAAAGTATAAATGTCTTGAAGAGCATTGGACATGTATAGAGAGATACATTAACCTGTTCGATGCAAGGTTTACATGCCATCAGTAAAGTATATATGTCCTGAAGAGTGTTGGACATGTATAGAGAGAGAGAGACTCTTTCTAATACCGTTTCAAAGAATAGGCTACCACATCCGATTATCTTGAATTCCATATTCTTCGATGACCTTCCTCATTCTTTCAGAGATCAATACCGAATTCTCTGTAGATCTTTCATTTACGACCGTGGGCTGAGAAGGCTTTTGCTAGATCTACCTTCAGGCAGAGATTGCAACATGGCCTCTACAAGAGCATTGTTTGAGTTTGGAGTAGAAGAATTCAATGTTTGCTGCTTGTAGAGGGACATGTGCTACAGAGAGAGGAGATCACCTTTGCTACAGACGGATCGAAGGGAGAGAGACAGAGAGAGAGAGAGAGATGACGATAGAGGGTAGACATTGAACGAGTCCTTTCATTTTTGAAACATGACCGTATACAGTTTTGTTGCATTTCACCACTTTGAGACTGAATAGTTTCACATTCTGTATGAACAACTTGATGTATCCTTCGTAGAGGCTTCATCAAAGATGGCCATTCATATATAAGCATTGGTATTGCAGCTGGAATTTTCTCATTGTTCTCCGCAGAGGCTGCATCACAGATGGTCATGTATATTTTAATATTGATATTGCAAAGAGAGAGAGAGAGAGAGAGAGAGAGAGATCTACAGAGACAGAGGTATTTCATAGAGAAACAAAAAGAGGATTGACTGTGTACTTCAATGATTTTAAATAACCAATACTTTTTAATTGTTCTACTGTTGCGCAGTGCTTGTGGAGGTCACATAGATAATAGGTTTCCAAACAACTGAAATATTGAGTCAATAAGAGTATCGATAGACAGACTATGAATTATTAATGCTTTTATCTTTGTTTTAGTTTATCACTTCTGATTTCAGAAGAAGAACTTTTGATTGTTCGCTTCCATCAGCCTACACAATTTTCTTTTCGACCTTGAATCTAATCAATATACACAATTGCGGATGCCTACATTCCTGAACTTTAATGTTTTAAACCTTCATCAACCATAATACGCTAGGAGAGTCACTTTGTAGCTTTTGTTTGCGTACAAAGACAATGAATAAGTTGTAAGCATGTGATATACAAGAGTGCATGTATGTTTATAAGTCTGCATGCATGTATAAGTAAGTGTATGCATGTATGTATGCATGTGCATTTATGAGTGTAAGTCAATTTTTTTTCTTTTAAGTGCGTGTGTGTTAATTGTGCATGAAATGTGTGCATGCATGCATGCATATGCACAAGTGAATGCATATGCATATATATGCATAAACATAAGTTAGTGTGCATGCATAAAAGATGAATATATATGCATGTGTGCATGAGTATATGAGAATGTGTGAATATGCAGGTGCATAAAAGAAAATGCATGTGTAAGTAAGAGTGCATACATGAATGTAAGAGAAGCAGGTATGAATGCATACATATATAGGAATATACAAGTGTTTGCATGAATTGAGTATGCATACATGTGTGTGTATGTGTGATGCATGAATGTACATAAATGGTATACGCATGATATATATATATATATATATATATGTATATATATATATATATATATATATATATATATATATATATATATATATATATATATATATATATATATATATATATATATATATATATATATATATATATATATATGCATGAGAACGAATGAGAATGCATGTGCACGAGAGCATACATATGCATGAATGATGTGTGCATATATGTATGAGAATGATAAGAACATGCATGTGTGTAAATGAGAATATATGCATATGCATAAGTATAAAGTGTATGCATGTGCTTAAATGCATGTCTATGTGAGAGCATACATATGCATAAATGTATGTACGCATGTATGCATGAGAAACTATGCATATGCATGAGTGCATGTATATGCACGTGAGATATTAACATATATATAAAATTAATATGCACATTTGCATGTATGAAAGAACATGGTTGTGTGAGATAGAAGTGTACATAAATACATGTGTGAATGAGAATGTATGCATGCATGTGAGAGTATATATGAAATATAAGTATGTATGTATGGTTAATAAGTATATAAATGAGATCATATTATATAAGCGAGAGTGCATGTGCACGTATGTAAGTAATTGATGCATGTGTACATTTATATGAGTGAGAGTGCATGTGCATGTATGTAAGTAATTCATGCATGTGTACGTTTATATGAGTGAGAGCACATGAGCAAAAGTGTATACATGAATGTAAGTAAATAAAAAAGTATATAAAAAAGTAGATGTAAGTATATGTAGATGTGAAAAAGTATGTGTGCAAAGGTATATGTAAAGAGGAATTTTATGCTCAATGATAAAAATTGGATGTAATTACTGAAAAACATGAGTGTTTTAATTTGTCATAAAAATACTTATGTTTTTTTTCTCTAATATGTTTTTAATCAGAGCATTGAAGAGCACCTAATATTGAAGAGCATTACAAATTGGAAGGTGGAGAGCCACGCAGAAGATTGAGGTTGTAGTCCCTCAAATCCTTCTATCCATACCTTTCTAGCAAATGCAATTTAGATCCTATTACCTCATAACTTAAATTTCTTGTATTTTCATAATTGTATAGGGTTTGTCTTTTTTGTTTCACCTCTCATGAATGTTATTACCCCATCAATAATAAACTTGAAGAATGTTTTATAAGCTTACACTTAGATTTACTTAAGGTTACTTTGTTGTATCTATTTTGGTTTTCATCTCATCTTTATATTACCACTGTATCTAAAAAGAAAAAAAATGCATGTAGTTAAATGATGTTTGTCAACTTCATAGACCACTTGAATATAAACAAACATCTTTCATAGCATTTGTTTCACATCTAAGGACCTAAAGCACATTAAAAAACACCCCATGTGTAGTCACACAATAAGATTGTTGCAAAACCGGAATCGCTCCACCTTGTGGTATTCGTGCATGCCCCGACAACATGCAACACTTCCTCACTTGTACCTTGTTCCACCTTGGCTGCCTTTCTCAATGACTCTCTACACACTTGATCACCTTCCTTGCACACTTGTCTCTCACTTTTCTTCTCTATGTCACATTGGTTCAATGTGTCGCTTGCTCTTCTTCCTTCCTCTCTAGTGTAGACTATGTCTCTATTGCTTAGTCTAACTTCAAGAATGCTAATGCCTTGTTGTGAGTGTCAATTCCACTTACATATGTTGCTTTTAACTAATAGTGTATCTTGGTGCTCACTTTGATGTCCCAAGAATCACTTAATGTGTAAAGCCAACGACTCCCTATTTTGTCATGTAGTGAATTTAAGAGAAAACCAAAAGGGGGAGGCCATACATACACTTTTGTGTACCACTTCTCTTCATATGAATTCACTTTTGACCTTTAACTCTTCAAAATGTGTGCATAAAGGGGGAGGTTCACTTGAACCTTCCAAAGCACTTAGAAATTCTTGAAAACCTTTCAAAAAGAACAATCTGCAACCTGCATTCAACTTTTCCTACAAAATCATTGTGAATAAACTGTTTGTGCACTACTTGTGCACCCTTGTTCTTGGCAAGTTGCACACCACGAGTGCACCACTTGTGCATCACTCACAAATTCACCACTTTGACGTTTGACCAGCTCCACAATTGACCACTGGCCTTCGAGTAAATTGACCTTTGACTAGCTCAACACAAATTTTGCAAGAAGAAGAGCTCTCTTACTCACACTAGCAAAAATTCTTTTACAAATGAGTTCTTGGCATTTTTATAGAACTTTTTCAAGAACATTCCTTTTTCATTTTGAAAATCTCTAAAAGGAAAAAAGAAAACTACTCAAAATTGCTCTTCTTTTGTGGGTTTTTCAAGGGAAGACTCTTCCCTTCAATGTAAAGTGTGAAAATACAAATCTTGTTTCTATATAAAACTCTTATATGGTACAATGTTTGAGAAAACTATGAACCAACGACATCAAAGAAGAGAGTGCAAAAAAAACCTCAAAAAACATGCAAACAAGCTTTCTTTTTATCTTTCCTTTTTTCCCCCTGTTTTGCCAAGCTGACATATCTTCCCTCATATCTTCTTGCTAACATATCTTCAAGCTGACATATCTTCCCTCATATCTTCTCACTAACATATCTTCTCGCTAATCATAGTATTTTTCTTTCTACATAAGCTATAATTTCAAAAATACTATGATTTTGAGGGATAAACGAGAAAAACCAGCATAGAAAGGCTTCTAAGTTGTTATGTGAGAGGATGATCTTATGTTGAAGGCTAGAGTGATAAAATGAGATAATTACAATAGGTTTATGAGGAAAAAGATAAATAGGACTAGGATTTCAATGCAATATTTCTTCATGAATAGGGTGAAACTCCAATTTGCACCCTATCCTAGAACAATCCTAAGCCCCACTACTACAATTTATGGCTACCTACAATTAGTTATATCACAAGGCATTATACTCCCCACAACAAACCCTTATGCGCCATCTCGATGCATAGTCTTCTAGGTAAGTAAGATTATCATACATTCGATGGTGACCAAGTGATGGGAAACTTGTAAGTTGTAACAAGTCTTTTTCATGACAGAAATAAAGATCTTCTTAGAGCTTTCCACTTCTCCAATAGCATTCTGATAATAAGCACGTGAATCTTGATGCAAGATCTTATATTTTTCCAAGATACTCTTCCCAACATGGTTCAAAAAATGACTATCTCTATTGCTAATTGTTTCTAAAGGATACCCAAATCTGGAAAAAATATTCTTACATAGAAACCTAGAAATTATAGTTGTAGAAGATTCCAATGAAGATTTTGCATCAACCCACTTGTTTGTGTAAAATGTGGCCCTCAACTTATAGCTTTTTGTTCCAAGATACCCAGGAGGTTTGATGGGACCAATGGAGTGTCACGAGGAAGGAGATAAGGAAGAGAGCTCACACACACACTCTCACTCTGAAGGAGAAGGACACACACACAGATTGAAGCAAGGAAGAATGATCTTCTTCTTCTTCTTCTTCTATTACATAAAAAGGAATGTACAAGAATGACCTAAAAAACAAGAATACAACAAGTGCAATATATAAAGATCAATATATAAGGAAAAACCTAATGTCCGCGAATGAGTGAGCTGGCAAGGAACAAATGTGCCATCACTCTCCGTAGATAAATCTAATAAAGCTCAATGAAGTATCCCTGACATATATTGGCATGACCACTATACATGTCAGAGAAATGAAAAACTGGTACGTGTCATCCTGGATCATCACATGTTGAGCTTGATATCTCAACACTCCCCCTCAAGCTCAACACCATATCCTGTAATCCAAGCATCTCCTAAAACTTCTTCAACTTCTCAGCTCCAAGTGCTTTGGTGAAAATATCAGCAACTTGCTCATCTGTTCTCACATAAACAAGAAAATATCACCTGCTAATACCTTCTCTCTGATGAAGTGATAATGTACCTCGATATGCTTTGTTCTAACATGGAAAACAGGATTCCGTGCTAGTTGTATGCTGCTAAGATTATCACAATAAATAGTGATAGGCTTTCCCACTTCCACACCTAAATCAGCAAGTAGCATTTCTAGCCATGATGCCTCACATGCTGCCATTGCAGCACCTCTATACTCAGCTCAGCCTCTGTACTCGACAAAGCAACAGTGGGTTGCTTCTTGCTGCTCCATATAACAGCTACACTCCCAAGTGAGAATAGAAAACCACTAGTAGATCTTCTATCTAGAATGTTACCAGCCCAATCTGCATCAGTGTATCCATAAACCTGCAAATCTACACCAACCTCATAAAACAATGCATATCCAAAGTAGCAATCACATAACGTAGAGTGCGCCTCAGAGCATCCAAATGTGGCTTCCTGGGAACTTGCATAAACTGACTTTCAAGTCCAACAATATAACTTAGATCAAGCCTTGTAATTGTGAGATATATAAGACTTCCCACAATTTTCCTATACATAGTAGCATTTTCTAATGCTTCACTTGATGTAGTATCCAATTTCAAATTCTGGCATATAAATTGACTTACAATGAGCCATACCATACTTTTGTAGCATATTCAAGGCATATTGCCTTTGTGACATCCATATACCCGTTTCTGTATGTATAAACTCAATGCCCAAGAAATAGTGCAGCACACCAAGATCCTTCATGTCGAATTCCTGCATAAGTTGCTTTATCTCTTTGATGCTTCCTTCATTATCACCACCTACAATTAGGTCATCAACATAAATAGCCACAATAGTGATGCCATCATCAGCCTTCCTTGGATATAGTGAGTGATTTGCATCACACATAGAAAACCCAATGCTGGTTAAGTAATCAACAATCCTTGCATGCCATGCATGAGGGGCTTGCTTCCGCCCATACAAAGCCTTTTGCAACCTACAAACATATTTTGGATGCTTTGAATCTTCATATCCTTGTGGCTGGTCCATATATACTTCTTCTTGTAACTCACCATGTAGGAAAGCATTCTTCACATCCATCTGATGCAAAGTCCATCCTTTTGTTGTAGATAATGCAACAAGTGTTCTGACAGTAGACATTTTAGCTATAGGGCTGAATGTTTCCTCATAATCAATGCCATATGTCTCTGCATATCCTTTAGCTACCAATCGTGCTTTATACCTGCTTATGCTATCATCAGCATTATGCTTTACCTTGTAAACCCATTTGCAGCCTATGGGTTTCTTTCCTTGTGGCAATGGAACCAGCTTCCATGTATCATTTCCATAAAGTGCAGCCATCTTCTCATCCATAGCGTTTTTCCAATCTGCATTACAAATTGCATCTTCAAAACAAGAAGGTTTAGCATCTTGTATTACCTTTGTCATGTAGGCACAATGGTGAGCCATGTAACTATCATATGTCAATCGTTGCACTAAATTATGCATCCTCCCAGATCTTCTTGGTCCTGGGTCACTTCTCCTTGTATCATCTGCATGTGCCCTCCTTACTCCTGGAGTCTTCACATAGGGCAATCCAAGTTCCTCATCAAGACTCTTTTCTGAACCACTTGAATCTCCATCAACATCTTCAAAACCTACACATGTTTTACTACCAGCAAAAAGCTTTTCTTTACCTTTCTTGGATGTATTTGATGAATTTGTTGGATTGAAATTTCCATGCAATCTTCCACTCCATGGATTTGAGTTGGAACTATTGCTTGGTGATGCATCTGGTCCACTCAAAACTTGAGATTTTCAACATTTTCTTTGTCATTTGGTTCAAGATTCAGTCCTTCTTTGACATCTGCATAGAAGCTTGACATTTCATCAAATACCACATCTCTGCTCACCTTCACCTGTCTGTGAGTGGGTTATAACATTTGTATCCTTTTTGCTCAAGGGAGTATCCAATGAAGACACATTTTTCTGCTTTTGAATCAAGCTTCGTCCTGAACTAATCTGGAACATGTACATATGCAATACAACAAAAAACTTTCAGATGTGATAAGTTTGGCTTTTTACCTGTAAAATTCTCTTCAGGTGTAACTTGATGTACAACAGCAGTCGGAGTTTTGTTCATGATGTATATAGCAGTATGCATAGCTTCTGCCGAATAACAATGAGGCATATTCTTCTCAGCCATCAAGGCTCTTGCTACTCTGCAATATATGTATTTTTGCATTCAGCAATGCCATTCTGTTGTGGTGTGTACCTGCATGAAAATTGATGCCGAATCCCATGATTTTTAGAAAACTGTTGAACTCATTTGACATGTATTCACCTCCTCCATCAGATCTTAATGTTTGAATGTACTTCCCTGTCTGCTTTTCCACCATAGCTTTAAAATTCTGGAAGTGAGTGAACACCTCACTCTTCTCTTTCATGAAATATACCCATACTTTGCGTGTATGGTCATCAATGAAAGTAACATAAAACCTGCAATCGCTCATAGATGTGGTCTTTGTTGGACCTCAAACATCTGTATGTACTACTTCTAGTACATTCTCACTAACATGCTTGTCATGTGGAAATGATGCTCTTGATTGTTTACCAAATTGACATTTTGCACATACCTTTTGCATTTTTGCAACTTTGAAATTTGGTAGTCCATGGATAATCTCCTTTGACTGCATCAATTTCAGCCTTTGCAAGTTTGCGTGTCCAATCCATTTGTGCCACATCTGTATATCTGCAATAACTCCTGCACCTTTTGCAAACATGGCTACAATCATTTCAGGAATCTTCACATTTAAGGTGAACATCCTACCCACTTTGTTTCCTTTGGCAACCAATCATCCATCTTGCTTGTACTCTTCTACATATAATCCATCAGCATTGAACCTGACCTGTAATCCCTGGTCAACCATTTGTCCAACAGAAACCAGATTCTTTGTTATATTTGGAACATGCAGCACATCAGCAATATGGTTTACCTTTCCATCCTCCATCGATAGTGCTATGTTTCCTGTATGCTCAATAGGATGTGATGTGTCATCATCACCTGTTTCAACATATCCAGGAACTGGCAATTTTTGTAAAGTACAAACCACTCCGCATGAGTGGTCATGTGATTTGAAGCACATGAATCAACATATCAGACATTATCATTTGATTTTGAAACACCAACAGACATCGTATTCATCATGTGATGTTGAACCATGAACAGCTTCTCATAATCATCTGTACTTGTGCATGCATAGTTGTTTTGCTGCCTTCTCTTATTTTGATTCTTCAACCTGCAATCACGTTTAAAGTTTCCAGGTTTACCACAATTCCAACATCCTTTACTATCATTACCTGAATCATTTCTTTGGAAATTTCTGCGACCTCTTTGTTCCGTTTGAGCCCTCAAATAGGCTCTAGAACATAATTTTTAACTAGGCCGGATACTAGGTCTGGACAAGGCCAAAGCTAGTCAGAAAAATATGAAAAGAGCTAGAGAGCTCATTTTTGAGGTTAGATTGTTTGTGAATTGAGCTCGTGTAAGAGAATTTTTGACTAATGCAAAGAACTCCATTGTTCCTCTCCTTGTTCTTGCCTTGTGTGCGTGTGTGTGTATGTCTGTGCATGTTTGTGTGTTTCTCACTCACACACTTGTGCTATCACTTGCTCATAGTCTTCATACTAGTCCTCACGTCTCCATGGATTGAAAATTATGAGGTGGATCTCCTCATGTTGATATTCATCAGTGTGCTAAAGTGACATCAAATTTGGTGCCGCTGCCGGGGAGAGAGCTTCGAGGACGAGTGTGTGATGGTAAGACATAGAGTTAAGACATTGGAGTAATAGGTACTATCCTTTCTTTTCCTTATTTTTCCTCAGTTTTTCTTGTTTTTGCATCACCATCATCACCATCATCACCATCATCATCCTCACCATCTCCCATGTCCATCTCCATCTTCAGAAAAATGTCAGTTTTTTGGTCATATTCCCCTACCCACCTCATTTCCCTCATTTCAATTGTGAGAGAGAGCAAGAGAGAGCTTGCATGCTATCAGTTTTTGTGTGTCTTTTGAGGTTTTGTTGTAGGATCTAGCTGTACCACCATCTCCAGCAGCTTGTGCAGGTACGACAGAACTCTGCACAGGTCCTGGGATGACGCCCTCTGTCTATCGTGACAGAAAAAAAAACTTAATATTTTTTGAATGCATGTTTAGCACAATAACCTACACCATAAGAGCACTCCAAAGCACTAAAACATTCTAAAGAAATTGCATTTCTTCAGTCTATTGCGACAGACACAGTCTATCACGACAGACATCATCTATTGCGACAGACACACTCTATCATGACAGACAACATCTATCGCGACAGACACACTCTATAGCGATAGACACCATCTATCGTTATAGACAACATCTATCGTGACAGACACCGTCTATTGCGACAAACCATACCACACGACAATGGCCATCTATCACGACAGACACCGTCTATCGCTACAGACACCATCTATCATGACAGATAGGCCCACGACAAACGATAGACCCCGTCTATAGTGACAGACACCCCTCTATCATGACAGACAGAGACCCATGATAGACCCCAACTATCGCGATAGACCAAACCACGAAAGATGACAAACACCGTCTATCGCGACAGACCGAACCACGACAGACGACAGATAGTGTCTATCACGAGAGACACCATCTATCGCAACAGACAGACCCACGACAGACGACAAACAACGTCTATCGCGACAAACACCGTCTATCGTGACAAACACCGTCTATCGCGACAGATAGGACCCCACGATAGACCCCGTCTATCACGACAGACATCATCTATCGCGACAGACAGTCCGCGCGGTAGCCAGTGTCTATCGCGATAGACAGGCATTTTCGGCAAAAAATAAAGGGGTAAATTTTTGAAAATTTAGGCTAATTTTTGGGCATATTTGCATACTCAATTACTCCTACACTTACAAAGGCCTTAGAAAAATACACTAAACTATTGAAAGGATCTGTTTGTCTATTTAACCCCCTACACCTGAACTGTCATAACTTTTTCATATGAAATCTGTTTTTTGAGCCCTAGGGCTTGTCGGAAAGCTTCTTCTTCCTGCACCTTCCTCAATGCTTCATCGAATGTAGCAAATGGAGGAAGTCATCCCTCTGCAATAGCACAATCGAGAGGAGGGGGGGATAGGAACATGTTAGAGTGAAGATATAACTGGCAGGAGATGGTAGAACCACACCCTAAGAGGGAGGATTAGGAAGTAATCCTCAACCATGGCTTTTGGGGCAAGTGCTTAGCCCATCATACTCCTAGCTTGTAGGTCGTGAGTTCAAATCCCAAAATTGGTATTAGAACTAAGGAAGTAGACTTGGGCAAGACGGATGCAATGCGCGTGCATCGATTTCAAAGGTAAGGTTAACAAAGATTTGAGTGTATCTCCCAATCCGTAGGTCAGATTTCCACGTGTAATATATCGTTGGAAAGCTCTCATAACAAGAATTCCAATGGAGACACTAGATTGGGGATCCAGGATACCTAGCATGGATCAAAACCAGGTTCAAGAGACCAAGGTTGAGAGCAAGGCAAGTCCATAGGCTAGTTGCCAAGAAATGGAAAGGCAAGGTTCAAGATACCAAGGTTAAGAGCAAGGAAAGTCCGTAGGCAAGTGACCAAGAAGCGGAAAGGCAAGGCTCAAGACACCAAGGTTGAAAGCAAAGCAAGTCCATAGGCAGAGTGGCCAAGAAGCAGAAAGACAAGGCTCAAGAGACAAAGGTTGAGGACAAGATGGTTCAAGAGACTGTGCGAGGGTGAGGACATCAATCCAAGGGGAGAGCAAGGATTGATCATTGAGGACAATGATCTCTAGAAGGGGAAGAGAGTGTTAAACTCAAGATATAACCGACAGAAGATGGTTGAACCACACCCTAAGAGGAAGGATTAGGAAGTAATCCTCAACCATGGCTTTTGGGGCAAGTGGTTAGCAGATCATACTCCTAACTAATAGGTCGTGACTTCAAATCCCACAGAACAACCCTCTCTCTCCCTCTCTCCCCCTTGCAGCAAAACATACTTGATAAAAGACATATTAGAGAAAAATTTCACACCTAGCACACATATAAATATATACTCAAAAGTACACGCTTCACTTGACTCACACGTTCAATTATTTCCTTGCAATCACTCACTTACACACACATACTAATTTAATAGTCACTCACGTATTCTCGCATAATTATTTATTTAAAATTCTATTTATACTTTCACTTAATGAAGAACACGTATAATTATTAGTTTTTTTTTGTTTTATTTCTTTTAGAATAAGAATTTTATCTATTTTAGAGTAAGAGCTTTTACTTATTTTATCATAATCATTAAGGTATTTAACTCTCATATTACTCTTCAATTTATTTAATAGGTTTCACAAATAGTTAGGGGTCTTATTTAAAAATGTTATAATTAAAACCCATTCAGGCATGTATATGTGTGAGCACACATAGCTATACCCAACATATTTTCATATGTTTAACACACCTAAGATATAACTCAGAAACACAACACAAACGTCACATACACTTAGGACTCTTCGTCATTTACTTGGGTCATAATTATTTAGGGTTTCACTTATCATAGGGGAGAGACATATTGCATTTAAAGGGTACACATATAAGTACATAAGTTAAGATATGTATTCATGCCCAATGAACATACGAACAAGGCATAGACAGATGTAGATTCATAAAATACACATAGGGTCTTAGGGCCAAATGCAGGTACACATTTCTTATACATAAACACAAATACATAGGAGAAAACTTATAAACACATAGGCACACCCCTTACATACACATGCAATCACACATACATATGCACAATTTACTCTTATCTATGCATCCTACATGCATAATCATGCTCATGTATACACATACATAAGCATGCATAGATACTGAGGCATTTAGGATATATGCATAGGGTATCACACAATACATAAAGATACTGAGGGTTACATATATAAAGTTTAAATGAAAAGATAAATTTCTATTTGTATGCTGATGACAACACTTGTTCATCTTCTTCAACCTGTAGGGACTCAACACAGAGATTCAGTTAATTCAACAATTCATATCACAAAGATTTTTAAGAGTTTAGAGTTGACCATTTTGAAAAGAAATTTTTAATCTTTTTAAACGCCAATGAGACTGGTGAAATCCTTCCATCATCTACCCCCACTAAACCTTGTGCACATTCTCTCGATGGGCCAACCTGTAGATCAAGTGAGGAAACATACACAAGGATCAAATTATCATGGATAGATGCTAATTACCTTTTAGATTCCAAAAATAATTATATGCGTATTTCATGAAAATTTATGAGATTAGCATAAATTTAGAAAAATAAGTGGATGCAAGCTTCAGATACATCTTATTATGTTCCCATTTTTGCAATCAGATAAGCAATCATATGAATAAATTGTTCTCTTTGTAGATCTTTCATTCATTTAACCTATTCAGTTCAAACAACTTATCCTAAGTGCTAGCATATATTAAGCTCTATTAACTCAGTTTATAGAATTGTACTTTGTCTCCCCCATTTATTTCATACCATCCAAATCTCCATCAGATCTTATTCTTTTCTTTAAATTTTGTTTTATTTTTTTCTTTTTCTTTTTCTTTTCCTCATCATTTTAGGTCAGCTCTTTTTCTTTTTATTATTATTTTCACTAGTCGACCTATGCCCAAATTGGGTGCGACGCACAGACTTGACCATCGGGCCAAGTTTGTTCCACTTGTTTTCCAACCCAACATAGCGCATGACAGACACCATTAGACCTATATGAAATCGACATCAACTCGTGGATCTGACCACCCGATCAGAGTGAATCCACTCGTCTATTGACCCATATAGGCACATGACAACATATAGGTTAGGCCTACGATGAAACTAGCATCAACTCCTGGCCTTGATCACCCGATCAAGGTTGTTCCACCCACCTACTAGCCCATCGTAGCACACTAACAACACATGCACATACATATATGGTTGGCTTGAGTATGAAGTTTTTCTTAATTCATAATCTATCTTGAGGTAGGATCACATAGAAAATAAATAGTAGGATTCAAAGAAACCGACTCACTAAGTGTTCAAACTAATAGCATATACATGTACTTATTTTAAGCATACTATCACATCCCAAGTTTTCATTTTTGAAAGTTTCTAGTGTGCTAACTAAATATATTCATATCATTCTAGTCTTTTATACTTTATATCGATCCATAATAGATGTTTGCTGTCTTGTTCCTACTTACTTTTATTTGTACAAATCTTAATATAGTTATTGACATGCAAAAATGCAATGCACATATTCACAAAAGAAAATGGACTTTAAGTTGGAAACATTTCACCTAATTATTTCTTTCATTATTCTTCATCTACATCATCCTCCTCGAAGAATTCTTCATCTATCTCATAGTCACTTCTTGTCCATTTGAATAGCTTAATTCTTTTTTCTGCAATTCTATTTCTCAAGGGAGTGCCATCTAATTCTCGTAAAGAATAGGTACCTATAGAAAAAATAGAAACAACAACCTAAGGACCAAACCATCGTTTTTGATTTTTATTGTGCATCGTATTGGGTTTCAAAGGTAATGTGATAAACAAGAATGCAATCCCCTGACTCTATTGATCGTGGCCTAATTCAATGCCTCTTATCAAAATAAATCTTATTTTTTAGATGTGATTCTTTTAAAATTTTAATGGCTTCTTATATATTTTCATTCCGTTGTTCTAATTGCTTAACTCTTAAAGCTAATAAATCTTCTCGTGAGAAATTCTCTTCCTAATTTAAGCTCAACCAATTTCTTATCTAAGTGTGAATAGAACAAATGGGTTTTTGATAATAGATGAGTTTAGCTGGCATAAATCTAGTTGTTCTGGTGTACGTCATCTATCGGCCTATAAAGCAAATGGTAGATATTTTGGCCATTGCTCGATATCTCCATTGCATGCTTTCAAGATCACCTTTACTATGAAAGGATTGTTGATATATTTAGGTAGTGATGTGTGTGAATAAACTAGGACTTCCGGGGCATTTTTATCTGTCTTTAGGAGGTTTTTTTCCAGGCTTGTATATATGTCTATTGCCCTAACATGTTACTTATGTTCATACATTCTAGTGGTAATACATTCAATATTGTATTGAGCTTCAAGCTTCTTCTTCTTCCTTTTTGTTGGCATACAAGTCATAAGAAGAGCATACAGGCACAACGGAGTAGTCATGCACAATACGGCAACAAGGCCCAATCATTTTTCTTCCATAAAGTATTTCCAGTTCAAGTGATTTTCATCACTACACACACATTGTAAATCCCATTTTTGGTAGAATAGACTCCCTTTTGTTCAAGCCGAGGAGTCCTTGAGCTTGAGGAGTAAGAGAATTAGCAACATACTAATTTTCGTAATTTTTAGATTCTGTTTGAGCCCTCAAATAGGCTCTAGAACCTAATTTTTAACTAGGCCGGACACTAGGTGTGGACAAGGCCAAAGCTAGTTAGAAAACTATAAAAAGATCTAGAGAGCTCATTTTTGAGGTTAGATTGTTTGTGAATTGAGCTGGTGTAAGAGAATTTTTGACTAATGCAAAGAACTCCATTGTTCCTCTCCTTGTTCTTTCCTTTTGTGCCTGTGTGTGTGTGTATGTCTGTGCATGTTTGTGTGCTTCTCACTCACACACTTGTGCCATCACTTGCTCATAGTCTTCATACAAGTCCCCACGTCTCCATGGATTGAATATTATGAGGTGGATCTCCTCACGTTGATATTCATCATTGTGCTAAAGTGACATCAAAGTTGGCACCGTTGCCGGGGAGAGAGCTTCAAGGACGAGCGTGTGATGGTAAGACGTAGAGTTGAGACATTGGAGTCATAGGTACTATCCTTTCTTTTCCTTATTTTTCCTCAAATTTTCTTGTTTTTGCATCACCATCATCACCATCATCATCCTTACCATCTCCAACGTCCATCTCCATCTTCACAAAAATTTCAGTTTTTTGGTCATATTTCCCTACCCACCTCATTTCCCTCATTTCACTTGTGAGAGAGAGCAAGAGAAAGCTTGCATGCTATCAGTTTTTGTGTGTCTTTTGAGCTTTTGTTGCAGGATCTAGCTGTACCACCGTCTCTAGCAGCTTGTGCACGTACGACAAAATTCTGCACAGGTCTGAAAGATTTTTAAGAGTTTAGAGTTGACCATTTTGAAAAGAAATTTTTAATTTTTTTAAACGCCAATCAGACTGGTGAAATCCTTCCATCATCTACCCCCACTAAACCTAGTGCACATTCTCTCGATGGGCCAACCTGTACATCAAGTGAGGAAACATACACAAGTATCAAATTATCATGGATAGATGCTAATTACCTTTTAGATTCCAAAAATAATTATATGCATATTTCATGAAAATTTATGAAAATTAGCATAAATTTAGAGAAATAAGTGGATGCAAGCTTCAGATACCATCTTATTATGTTCCCATTTTTGCAATCAGATAAGCAATCATATGAATAAATTGTTCTCTTTGTAGATCTTTCATTCATTTAACCTATTCAGTTCCAACAACTTATCCTAAGTGCTAGCATATATTAAGCTCTATTAACTCAGTTTATAGAATTGTACTTTGTCTCCCCCATTTATTTCATACCATCCAAATCTCCATCAGATCTTATTCTTTTCTTTAAATTTTGTTTTATTTTTTTCATTTTCTTTTTCTTTTCCTCATCGTTTCAAGTCAGTTCTTTTTCTTTTTATTATTATTTTCACCAGTCGACCTATGCCGAAATTGGGTGCGACGCACAGACTTGACCATCGGGCCAAGTTTGTTCCACTTGTTTTTCAACCCAACATAGCGCATGACACACACCATTAGACCTATATGAAATCGACATCAGCTCGTGGATCTCACCACCCGACCAGAGTGAATCCACTTGTCTATTGACCCATATAGGCACATGACAACATATAGGTTAGGCCTACGATGAAACGAGCATCAACTCCTGGCCTTGATCACCCGATCAAGGTTGTTCCACCCACCTACTAGCCCATCGTAGCACACTAACAACACATGCACATACATATATGGTTGGCTTGAGTATGAAGTTTTTCTTAATTCATAATCTATCTTGAGGTAGGATCACATAGGAAATAAATAGTAGGATTCAAAGAATCCCACTCACTAAGTGTTCAAACTAATAGCATATACATGTACTTATTTTAAGCATACTATCACATCCCAAGTTTTCATTTTTGAAAGTTACTAGTCTGCTAACTAAATATATTCATATCATTCTAGCCTTTTATACTTTTTATCGATCCATAATAGATGTTTGCTATCTTGTTCCTACTTACTTTTATTTGTACAAATCTTAATATAGTTATTGACATGCAAAAATGCAATGCACATATTCACAAAAGAAAATGGACTTTAAGTTGGAAACATTTCACCTAATTATTTCTTTCATTATTCTTCATCTACATCATCCTCCTCGAAGAATTCTTCATCTATCTCATAGTCACTTCTTGTCCATTTGAATAGCTTAATTCTTTTTCCTGCAATCCTATTTCTCAAGGGAGTGCCATCTAATTCTCGTAAAGCATAGGTACCTATAGAAAAAATAGAAACAACAACCTAAGGACCAAACCATCGTTTTTTATTTTCATTGTGCATCGTATTGGGTTTCAAAGGTACTGATAAACAAGTATGCAATCCCGTGACTCTATTGATCGTGGCCTAATTCAATGTCTCTTATCAAAATAAATCTTATTTTTTAGATGTGATTCTTTTAAAATTTTAATGGCTTCTTATATATTTTCATTCTGTTGTTCTAATTGTTTAACTCTTAAAGTTAATAAATCTTGTCGTGAGAAATTCTCTTCCTAATTTAAGCTCAACCAATTTATTATCTGTGTGTGAATAGAACAAATGGGTTTTTGACAATAAATGAGTTTAGCTGGCATAAATCTAGTTGTTCTAGTGTACGTCATCCTATCGGCCTATAAAGCAAATGGTAGATATTTTGGCCATTGCTCGATATCTCCATTGCATGCTTTCGAGATCGCCTTTACTATGAAAGGATTGTTGATATATTTAGGTAGTGATGTGTGTGAATAAACTAGGACTTCTGGGGCATTTTTATCCATCTTTAGGAGGTTTTTTACCAAGCTTGTATATATGTCTATTGCCCTAACATGTTACTTATGTTTATACATTCTAGTGGTAATATGTTCAATATTGTGTATTGAGCTTCAAGCTTCTTCTTCTTCCTTTTTGTTGGCATACAAGTCATAAGAAGAGCATACATGCACAACGGAGTAGTCATGCACAGTACGGCAACAAGGCCCAATCATTTTTCTTCCATAAAGTATTTCCAATTCAAGTGATTTTCATCACTACACACACATTGTAAATCCCGTTTTTGGTAGAATAGACTCCCTTTTGTTCAAGCCGAGGAGTCCTTGAGCTTGAGGAGTGTTAGAATTAGCAACATACTAATTTTCATAATTTTTAGATTCTGTTTGAGCCCTCAAATAAGCTCTAGAACCTAATTTTTAACTAGGCCGGACACTAGGTGTGGACAAGGCCAAAGCTAGTTAGAAAACTATAAAAAGAGCTAGAGAGCTCATTTTTGAGGTTAGATTGTTTGTGAATTGAGCTGGTGTAAGAGAATTTTTGACTAATGCAAAGAACTCCATTGTTCCTCTCCTTGTTCTTGCCTTGTGTGCACGTGTGTGTGTATGTCTGTGCATGTTTGTGTGCTTCTCACTCACACACTTGTGCCATCACTTGCTCATAGTCTTCATACAAGTCCTCACGTCTCCACGGATTGAAAATTATGAGGTGGATCTCCTCACGTTGATATTCATCATTGTGGTAAAGTGACATCAAAGTTGGCGCCGTTGCCGGGGAGAGAGCTTCGAGGACAAGCGTGTGATGGTAAGATGTAGAGTTGAGACATTGGAGTCATAGGTACTATCCTTTCTTTTCCTTATTTTTCCTCAGTTTTTCAATTGTTTTTGCATCACCATCATCACCATCATCATCCTTACCATCTCCCACGTCCATCTCCATCTTCACAAAAATTTCAGTTTTTTGGTCATATTCCCCTACCCACCTCATTTCCCTCATTTCACTTGTGAGAGAGAGCAAAAGAAAGCTTGCATGCTATCAGTTTTTGTGTGTCTTTTGAGCTTTTGTTGCACGATCTAGCTGTACCACCGTCTCTAGGAGCTTGTGGAGGTACGATAAAATTCTGCACAGGTCCCGGGACGACGACCTCTATCTTTCGCGATAGACAAAAAAGCTTAATATTTTTCAAATGCATGTTTAGCACGATAACCTACACCATGAGAGCACTCCAAAGCACTAAAAAATTCTAAAAAATTTGTATTTTTTCAGTATATTGTGACACACACAGTCTATCACGACAGACAGCATCCATCGCGACAGACACACTCTATCACGATAGACAACATCTATCGTGACAGACACACTCTATCGCGACAGACAATATCTATTGCGATAGACACCGTCTATCGCTACAGACATTGTCTATTGTGATAGACACCGTCTATCGCGACAGACCGCACCACACGATAGTGGCCATCTATCACGACAGACACCGTCTATCGCTACAGACACCATCTATCACGACAGACACGCCCACGACAGATGATAGACTCCGTCTATCGCGACAAACACCCATCTATCACGACAGACAGAGACCCATGATAGACCTCATCTATCACGACAGACAAAGACCCACGATAGACCCTGTGTATTGCGATAGACCAAACCACGACAGACACTGTCTATCGGGAGAGACACCGTCTATCGTGATAGAACAAACCACGACAAAAAACATCTATCACGACAGACACCGTCTATCGCGATAGACCAAACCACGACAGACGAGAGACACCGTCTATCGTGACAGAGCAAACCACGACGGACGACAGATAGTGTCTATCACGACAGACACTGTCTATCGCGACAGACAGACCCACGACAGATGACAAACAACATCTATCACGACAGACACCGTCTATCGCCACAGACAGGACCCCACGATAGACCCTGTCTATCGCGACAGACATCATCTATCACGATAGACAGTCCCCGCGGTAGCCAGTGTCCATCGCGACAAACACTGTCTAGATAGATAGATAGGCATTTTCGACAAAAAATAAAGGGGTAGATTTTTGAAAATTTAGGCTAAATTTTGGGCATATTTGCATACTCAATTACTCCTACACTTACAAAGGCCTTAGAAAAGTACACTGAACTCTTGAAAGGATCTGTTTGTCTGTTTAATCCCCTTAACCCTGAACTGTCATAACTTTTTCATATGAACTCGGTTTTTCGAGCTCTAGGGCTTGTCGGAAAGCTTCTTCCTCCTGCGCCTTCCTCAATGCTTCACCGAATGTAGCAGATGGAGGAAGTCATCCCTCTACAATAGCACAATCGAGAGGAGGGGGGGATAGGAACATGTAAGACTCAAGATATAACCGACATGAGATGGTAGAACCACACCCTAAGAGGGACGATTAGGAAGTAATCCTCAACCATGGCTTTTGGGGCAAGTGGTTAGCCCATCGTACTCTTAGCTGGTAGGTCGTGAGTTCAAATCCCACAATTGGTATTAGAGCTAAGGAAGTAGACTTGGGCAAGACGGATGCAAGTCGTGCGTGTCGATTTCAAAGGTAAGGTTAACAAAGATTTTAGTGTATCTCCCAATCCGTAGGTCAGATTTCAAGGTGTAATATATCGTTGGAAAGCTCTCATAACAAGAATTCCAATGGAGACACTAGATTGGGGATCCAAGATACTTAGCATGGGTCAAAACCAGGTTCAAGAGACCAAGGTTGAGAGCAAGGCAAGTCCATAGGCTAGTTGCCAAGAAACGGAAAGGCAAGGTTCAAGATACCAAGGTTGAGAGCAAGAAACGTCCGTAGGCAAGTGACCAAGAAGCGGAAAGGCAAGGCTCAAGACACCAAGGTTGAAAGCAAGGCAAGTCCATAGGCAAAGTGGCCAAGAAGCAGAAAGACAAGGCTCAAGAGACCAAGGTTGAGGACAAGATGGTTCAAGAGACTGTGCGAGCGTGAGGACATCAATCCAAGGGGAGAGCAAGGATTGATCATTGAGGACAATGATCTCTAGAAGGGGAAGAGATTGTTAAACTCAAGATATAACTGATAGGAGATGGTTGAACCACACCCTAAGAGGAAGGATTAGGAAGTAATCCTCAACCATGGCTTTTGGGGCAAGTGGTTAGCAGATCATACTCCTAACTAGTAGGTCGTGACTTCAAATCCCACATAACAACCCTCTCTCTCTCCCTCTCTCTCTCTCTCTCCCCCTTGCAGCAAAACATACTTGATAAAAGAGATTTTAGAGAAAAATTTCACACCTAGCACAGATATAAATATATACTCAAAAGTACACGCTTCACTTGACTCACACGTTCAATTATTTCCTTGCAATCACTCACTTACACACACATACTAATTTAATAGTCACTCACGTATTCTCGCATAATTATTTATTTAAATTCTATTTATACTTTCACTTAATGAAGAACACGTATTATTATTAGTTTTTATTTTTTTTTGTTTTATTTCTTTTAGAATAAGAATTTTATCTATTTTAGAGTAAGAGCTTTTACTTATTTGATCATAATCATTAAGGTATTTAACTCTCATATTACTCTTCAATTTATTTAATAGGTTTCACAAACAGTTAGGGGTCTTATTTAAAAATGTTATAATTAAAACCCATTCAGACATGTATATGTGTGAGCACACATAGCTATACCTAACATATTTTCATATGTTTAACACACCTAAGATATAACTCAGAAACACAACACAAACGTCACATACACTTAGGACTCTTCGTCATTTACTTGGGTCATAATTATTTAGGGTACACATATAAGTACATAAGTTAAGATATGTATTCATGCCCAAATGAACATACGAACAAGGCATAGACAGATGTAGATTCATAAAATACACATAGGGACTTAGGGCCAAATGCAGGTACACATTTCTTATACACAAACACAAATACATAGGAGAAAACTTATAAACATATAGGCACACCCCTTACATACACATGCAATCACACATACATATGCACAATTTACTCTTATCTATGCATCCTACATGCATAATCATGCTCATGTATACACATACATAAGCATGCATAGATACTGAGGCATTTAGGATATATGCATAGGGTATCACACAATACATAAAGATACTCAGGGTTACACATATAAAGTTTAAATGAAAAGATAAATTTCTATTTGTATGCTGATGACAACACTTGTTCATCTTCTTCAACCTATAGGGACTCAACACAGAGATTCAGTTAATTCAACAATTCATATCACAAAGGTTTTTAAGAGTTTAGAGTTGACTATTTTGAAAAGAAATTTTTAATTCTTTTAAATGCCAATGAGACTGGTGAAATCCTTCCATCATCTACCCCCACTATACCTAGTGCACATTCTCTCGATGGGCCAACCTGTAGATCAAGTGGGGAAACATACAGAAGTATCAAATTATCATGGATAGATGCTAATTACCTTTTAGATTCCAAAAATAATTATATGGGAATTTCATGAAAATTTATGAAAATTAGCATAAATTTAGAGAAATAAGTGGATGCAAGCTTCAGATACATCTTATTATGTTCCCATTTTTGCAATCAGATAAGCAATCATATGAATAAATTGTTCTCTTTGTAGATCTTTCATTCATTTAACCTATTCAGTTCCAACAACTTATCCTAAGTGCTAGCATATATTAAGCTCTATTAACTCAATTTATAGAATTGTACTTTGTCTCCCCCATTTATTTCATACCGTCCAAATCTCCATCAGATGTTATTCTTTTCTTTAAATTTTGTTTTATTTTTTTCTTTTTTTTCTTTTCCTCATCATTTCAGGTTAGGTCTTTTTCTTTTTATTATTATTTTCACCAGTTGACCTATGACGAAATTGGGTGCGACGCACAGACTTGACCATCGGGCCAAGTTTGTTCGACTTGTTTTCCAACCCAACATAGCGCATGACACACACCATTAGACCTATATGAAATGGACATCAACTCGTGGATCTGACCACTCGACCAGAGTGAATCCACTCATCTAGTGACCCATATAGGCACATGACAACATATAGGTTAGGCCTACGATGAAACTAGCATTAACTCCTGGCCTTGATCACCCAATCAAGGTTGTTCCACCCACCTACTAGCCCATCGTAGCACACTAACAACACATGCACATACATATATGGTTGGCTTGAGTATGAATGTTTCTTAATTCATAATCTATCTTGAGGTAGGATCACATAGGAAATAAATAGTAGGATTCAAAGAATCCCACTCACTAAGTGAGTTCAAAGTAATAGCATATACATGTACTTATTTTAAGCATACTATCACATCCCAAGTTTTCATTTTTGAAAGTTTCTAGTCTGATAACTAAATATATTCATATCATTCTAGTCTTTTATACTGTATATCGATCCATAATAGATGTTTGCTATCTTGTTCCTACTTACTTTTATTTGTACAAATCTTAATATAGTTATTGACATGCAAAAATGCAATGTACATATTCACAAAAGAAAATGGACTTTAAGTTGGAAACATTTCACCTAATTATTTCTTTCATTATTCTTCATCTACATCATCCTCCTCGAAGAATTCTTCATCTATCTCATAGTCACTTCTTGTCCATTTGAATAGCTTAATTCTTTTTCCTACAATCCTATTTCTCAAGGGAGTGCCATCTAATTCTCGTAAAGCATAGGTACCTATAGAAAAAATAGAAACAACAACCTAAGGACCAAACCATCGTTTTTTATTTTCATCGTGCATTGTATTGGGTTTCAAAGGTACTGTGATAAACAAGTATGCAATCCCCTGACTCTATTGATCGTGGCCTAATTCAATGTCTCTTATCAAAATAAATCTTATTTCTTGGATGTGATTCTTTTAAAATTTTAATGGCTTCTTATATATTTTCATTCCGTTGTTCTAATTGCTTAACTCTTAAATTTAATAAATCTTCTCGTGAGAAATTGTCTTCCTAATTTAAGCTCAACCAATTTATTATCTGAGCGTGAATAGAACAAATGGGTTTTTGACAATAAATGAGTTTAGCTGGCATAAATCTAGTTGTTCTGGTGTACGTCATCCTATCGGCCTATAAAGCAAATGGTAGATATTTTGGCCATTGCTTGATATCTCCATTGCATGCTTTCGAGATCGCCTTTACTATGAAAGGATTGCTGATATATTTAGGTAGTGATGTGTGTGAATAAACTAAGACTTCTGGGGCATTTTTATCCGTCTTTAGGAGGTTTTTTTCCAGGCTTGTATATATGTCTATTGCCCTAACATGTTACTTATGTTTATACATTCTAGTGGTAAAACATTCAATATTGTGTATTGAGCTCCAAGCTTCTTCTTCTTCCTTTTTGTTGGCATACAAGTCATAAGAAGAGCATACAGGCACAACGGAGTAGTCATGCACAATACGGCAACAAGGCCCAATCATTTTTCTTCCATAAAGTATTTCCAATTCAAGTGATTTTGATCACTACATACACATTGTAAATCCCGTTTTTGGTAGAATAGACTCCCTTTTGTTCAAGCCGAGGAGTCCTTGAGCTTGAGGAGTGTTAGAATTAGCAACATACTAATTTTCATAATTTTTAGATTCTGTTTGAGCCCTCAAATAGGCTCTAGAACCTAATTTTTAACTAGGCCGGACACTAGGTCTAGACAAGGCCAAAGCTAGTTAGAAAACTATA
The DNA here is from genome assembly GCA_020310875.1 of Ceratopteris richardii. Taxonomy (NCBI): domain Eukaryota; kingdom Viridiplantae; phylum Streptophyta; class Polypodiopsida; order Polypodiales; family Pteridaceae; genus Ceratopteris; species Ceratopteris richardii. The sequence continues at coordinate 120,162,255 of CM035418.1, forward strand.
AAAAGAGCTAGAGAGCTCATTTTTGAGGTTAGATTGTTTGTGAATTGAGCTGGTGTAAGAGAATTTTTGACTAATGCAAAGAACTCCATTGTTCCTCTCCTTGTTCTTGCCTTGTGTGCACGTGTGTGTGTATGTCTGTGCATGTTTGTGTGCTTCTCACTCACACACTTGTGCCATCACTTGCTCATAGTCTTCATACAAGTCCTCATGTCTCCACGGATTGAAAATTATGAGGTGGATCTCCTCACGTTGATATTCATCATTGTGGTAAAGTGACATCAAAGTTGGCACCGTTGCCGGGGAGAGAGCTTCGAGGACAAGCGTGTGATGGTAAGACGTAGAGTTGAGACATTGGAGTCATAGGTACTATCCTTTCTTTTCCTTATTTTTCCTCAGTTTTTCTTGTTTTTGCATCACTATCATCACCATCATCATCCTTATCATCTCCCATGTCCATCTCCATCTTCACAAAGATTTCAGTTTTTTGGTCATATTCCCCTACCCACCTCATTTCCCTCATTTCACTTGTGAGAGAGAGCAAGAGAAAGCTTGCAGGCTATCAGTTTTTGTGTGTGCTTTGAGCTTTTATTACAGGATCTAGCTATACCACCGTCTCTAGCAGCTTGTGCAGGTACGACAAAACTCTGCACAAGTCCCGGGACGACGACCTCTATCTTTCGCGATAGACAAAAAAACTTAATATTTTTGAAATGCATGTTTAGCACGATAACCTACACCATGAGAGCACTCCAAAGCACAAAAAAATTCTACAAAAGTTGTATTTTTTCAGTCTATTGCGATAGACAAAGTGTATCGCGATAGACAACATCCATCGCGACAGACACACTCTATCACGACAGACAACATCTATCGCGACTGTTGGCAGCAGTCAGGGAACCGAAGGAGCCACAAGACGAAGAGAGTCAGAACGAAGGGACAACACAAGCAGACATGGCAGTCAAAGAAGATCTGGCAAGTAGGCCATCTAAATTTTTCAGACAGCAAGGAGTTGAGCACACAAGAAGAAAGAGCAAGTAGGGAGCTCAAAGAGGTGTATGACAAATCAACAGAGAAAATCCCTACACAAATAGTGATTTTAATCACTAAACACCATTGTAAATACCATTTCATATTTTTGTAGCTCCATTTTGTGCAAGCCAAGGAGTCCTTGAGCTTGAGGAGCTTTAGAAGTATCTACCTGCCAATTTTCATATTTTTTAGATCTCGTTTGAGCCCTCTAATAAGCCCTGGAACCTAATTTTTAACTAGGCCGGACACTAGGTATGAACAGGGCCAAAGCTAGTCAAAAACTATAAAAGGAGCTAGAGAGCTCATTTTTGAGGTTGGATTGTAATTGAAATGATCCTGTAAGAGCTTTTTGAAAGTAATCTAAGAACTCCATTGCTTCTCACTCTTTGTCTTGTCGTGTGTGCGCGTGTGCGTGTATGTGTGTGCATGCTTGTATGCTTCTCACTCATGCACTTGATCCCCCACTTGCTCGAGGTCTTCATACCATCCTCATGTCTTCCCGGATTGACATTAAAGGAGGTGCTACTCATCACTGAGCTACACCAAATTTTGGCGCCGTTGCCGGGGATCGAGCTTTGAGGACGAGCGTGTGATGGTAAGACGTAGATTGGAGACGTTGGCGTTGTAGGTAATTTCTTTACTTTTCCTATTTTTCTCTTTCTTACCTTACCACCATCATCACCATCATCATCATCACCATCTTCCACCTCCATTTCCATCATCGCGAAAATTTCAGTTTTTTGATCATATCACCATCTCCACCTCATTTCCCTCATTCAACTTGTGAGAGAGAGCGAGAGAGCGATATTGCGTGCGTTGTTTTTTGCATGTTTTTTGAGCATTCTGCAGGTTCTTGCTGTATCACCATCCCCAGCACTCTGCGCAGGTACGGAACCGTACGGTCTTGTCTCTGTGTCGCCAGGCTCTCTCAATCGCGACCGACAGAAAAATTGCTCTATTTGCTAAATAAAGTGCATATCCATGACCTACAGGCCTAGAGCTTCCCAAAAATGTGTTTAGTTTTTTGAAATTCCTCAGATTTCTGTCAATCGCGATCGCTCTGTCAATCGCGATCGACAAACCACGATGGACAGACCTGTCAATCGCAATCGCTCTGTCAATCGCGATCGACAAACGACGACGGACAGACCTGTCAATCGCGATCGACCAGCCAATCGCGACGGACAGCCCACGACGGCTCTGTCAATCGCGACCGACAGAGTCAACGACCGATTGACCACGACGGATAGAAGCTACGTGTGACACGTGTCAATCGCGATCGAGCCATCAATCGCGATCGACCAGTCAATCACGACGGACAGCCACGACGGACCTATCAATCACGACTGACACAATCAACGACTGTTTGACCACGACTGACCGAGCCTTCGCGACGGACCTATCAATCGGGATCGACACATCAATCGCGATCGACAGAGTCAACGACCCTTTGACCAGGATGTTGGTGCAGACCAATCACCAATTGAATGTTTGGAAGATTAAAGAATGAAGGAAGATTCAATTCTTGAAGCTTGGAAGAAGGATACATTTAGAGGATATGAGGAATGTACACATATGTACATTAGTATAGTTATAGTTCACTTAAATCTTTGATTAGTCATAGACTTGTACAAATTTCTCTATAAATACCTTGAAAATGTCGAGGCGTGATATGAGAGCATATGAAAGAATAGATGAGTGAGTATAGAAGTCAAGAAAGAAGAAGTTAGATGTCATGAGACATGTGAAATGTTAGTTGAGTTTTCCTCTCATCACTCAACTGTAATTTTCTGAGTAATCGAAGAAATATTGCGCCCGATGTTTCTGTGTCTGCTCCGTCTGTGTTAGATCATTTGTGAAATCCTTTTGAGGATATCTAAGTTCATAGTTAATGAGTCTATGACTTGAGTTTCATAGTCTAATTGTAAACAGGCTAAGAGAATTGTTAATAGGAACATTCATATGTGATGAGTGTTCATAGTTCTCTGAAACAGGCGCAAATTTCGATCTTGATTTTTTGGTCAGTTCTCACTCCACAGTTTAAAGTTTTGTGCAAGCAAGCACTTAATCTTTAAGTTAGAAGGTAAGCTGCCTGTATCTACAAGCATTTGTTTAAACGGGTTCGAGATTGATAGAATTATGTGTTAGAAGTTAGGGGTGTCAAAATCGACTTCTCAGAAGTGCAGATTTAGACATAGGTAACTTGTGAAGTTGATTTCTCAAGTTATACTAAACCTTTTGAAGAAATTTAACTTGGAGGAGGTGCGCAACTTCTAGGCGACACTCTATACAAAATTTCATAGAAAACTTTACATGTTTGATAGGTCAATGAGAAGAAATTGTGCAGCAGACTTTCTGTGTTTTATCTTCTTCACAGAATTTTTCAACTTTTGATAATTTGGAGATTGAACCTCTAATTTGGTGAAGATTTTGACTTACTCTTGGTATAGAGGTGCTCTAATCATAAGAGTAGGTTATTCTTTTGGAGATTAACACTCTCCATCAGTGGTATCAGAGCAGGAGACATCAAAATCAAAGAAAGGAGGATCCCGACTGCTGCAGATTCAAGAAACTCAACAACTGAAGAACTAAAAGGTGAAAGCTTGAAGGCAAAGCTTGAGGAGGAGACCATACGACATCAAGAAAGACAAAAGGACTCTTATTTGAAGTAAAGGTACATATATCATTTATAAAGCTTGAAGATTTCAATACACAGGTAGAAGAAAGATGGGAGATTCTCTTCAGATAGAGAAATTGGATAGAGAGAACTATCCTGCATGGTCAATGAGGATGGAAGCTCATCTTATGAGCAAAGATTTAATAGCCTACATCACAGGAGAAGAAGAGAAGCCACAGTTCAGAGATCCTAGTGTTCCAACTAGGGAAGAGTTAGCAGATTTGAAAAATTGGATGAAGAAAGATGCTCAAGCTAGGAGCATTATCTATATGGCAGTCAATGATTACTTGTTACCTCATATTCGAGGTCTTGAAAGTGCAACTGATATTTGGAATGCTTTGGAGGAGCATTTTCAGAATACTACTAAGTCAAGGAAGGCATCCTTATGGGCAGAGTTTACCACCTTTAAGAAGAAGGCTTCTCAATCCATTTCAGACTATGTGACAAGAATGAAAGATATTGCAGATGCTTTAGGAGCTGTTGATGAAGACATTGAGGAGGATAAATTGGTAAGGCGAATTCTTACAGGTTTAAGAGGTGATGACAAATGGAAGCCATTCATTTTGTCTACAGAGTTATCACTTGATCATTTCACTCCTGATTTAAATCAGTTGTTAGGTCATATGCTAACATTTGAGCAGGATGTTAAAGGAGATGGTGACAAGAGTGCAGGTCATGCAATGTACTCAAAGGACAAGAAGAAGAATAGCAAAGGAAAGCAACAAGCAAATGAAGATGAAGGAACAACTAGTCAAGCCAACTTCCTAAGAGGAAGAGGAGGTGGCAAAGGTAGAGGAAGAGGCAGAAACAATAAAGATGGAGGCAAAGCTTGCTGGATTTGTGGTAAGACAAATCATTTAGCTAATGATTGATGGCATAATACTCAGAGTAATAATGGATATAGTCAAAACTATAATGCAAGAGGAAGAGGTGGCAGAAATCAAAGAGGTAATTTCAGAGGTAGAGGTAGTAGGAGTTACTTTGGAAGAAATGCAGGTAGAGGATTCCAAAGTCAACAATATAACAATACCTACTACAATTATGCTTCAGATCAAAAGGAGGATTCAACATTGATAATGAATGCAACTTGTGAAAGGCAGAGTGAAGATCAAAGAGTCTTCTACATTGACTCAGGGTGTAGCAATCACCTAAGTGGTAATATAGCTTTGATGAATGATTTGGAGAATAAGGTTTTTAATCATATTGTTCAAACAGGTGACAACACAAAGCACAATGTGAAGTCAATTGGATCAGTGAAGGCTAAGGATGGTAGTACCTTATTGAGTAAGGTTCTGTATGTTCCTACAATTCCTAAGAATTTGATAAGTGTAGGACAAATTGTTGAAAAGGGATATGAAGTAAGGTTCACTAATGATGGAGTATATGTGGAAGACCCTAGTGAAGGGTATAAACAGATTGTTTCAAGGAAGAAAGAAGGAAGATTATTTACATTGAAGATTCAAGGCAATATTGGTCATGCTATGTTCACATATGGAGGACATAAGATCTCTGAGTTAGATCTTTGGCACAAGAGGCTTGGACATTTCAATGAAAGAGGTATTAAAGACATGATTAACAATGGTTCAGTGCTTGGATTGCCTAATGTTGCAGGTCAACATATGACATACAAATGTGAGGCATGTCAATTAGGTAAATCTCATAAGCATTCCTATTCCAAGCATGGTTTTATGTACTCAGAGAAGCTTGAATTGGTACACACAGATGTGTGGGGACCATCAAAGGATTTCAGTATAAATGGGTCAAGGTATTATGTGATTTATGTTGATGATGCTACTAGATGGATCACTATTTATGTGATCAAAGATAAATCAGAAGTGTTTAATACATTTAAACACTATCATGCATATGCAGAAAGAATTACAGGACATAAGTTGAAGAGACTAAGGTCAGATGGAGGGGGAGAGTATTTCTCTAATGAGTTCAGTGATTACTTGTGGAATGCAGGTATAAAAAGGGAAGTTACTTGCAGGTACTCTCCTCAACAAAATGGTGTAGCAGAAAGGAGAAATAGAACACTTGTTGAGTTTGCAAGATCCATGATGAAGGAGAAAAATTGCCCTAATTATTTGTGGGTTGAGGCTGTAAATACAGCCACTTATTTGGTCAATAGGTTACCATGTAAAGCCTTGCAGGGTATGACACCATATGAGGCTTGGTGGGGTAAGAGACCTACCTTGGATCATTGCAGAGTTTTTGGATGTGTGGCATATGCATATGTGCCATCACAATTAAGACACAAATTGGAACCTAAAGCTGAAAAATATGTTTTCATTGGTTATGATGATAAGCAGATGGGTTATAGATTGTGGAGTCCATCTACAAAACAATTCATGGTTTCTAAAGATGTTACATTCGATGAGCAAAATACTTGGTATGCAGGTACAATCAATATCAATACAGGTGATGAAGAAGAAGTGAGCCAAAGGAAAGGTAAATCAAAAGTTCTGATATTTGATGAAGAAGAGAATAATGAAGTGCAGGGTGAAGTTTAAGAAATACCAAGATTTGATCCTGAGTGTGAAGAACCAAAAACTTCAAGGAGTGGAGAACTCAGAAGATCATCAAGAAATAGGTGGCAACCTACAAGGTATAGTTATGATACTTCTTTTTTGGCCACAAAAGATTATGCTTATATGATGAAAACAAATGAAGACCCTTCTACATATGAAGAGGCAAAAGGTAAGGAAAAATGGGAGAAAGCTATGCAGGAAGAATATGATGCACTATTGGAAAATCAAACGTGGGATTTGGTTCCTAAACCAAATAGTCAGAAAATTATTGGATGCAAGTGGGTTTACAAGACCAAGAGGTTTGCAGATGGAAGTGTGTCTAGGTACAAAGCTAGACTTGTTGTCAAAGGGTTTGCTCAGACATATGGTGTTGACTATGATGAGACTTATAGTCCTGTGGCAAAGATGACAACCATCAGGACACTTATAGCTATTGCTGCATGTAAAGGTTGGAAGTTATGTCAACTTGATGTGAAAAATGCTTTTTTGAATGGTTATATTTCAGATGATGTGTTCATGGAGCAACCTCAAGGGTTCAGAGATAAAAGGTATCCAGATCATGTGTGCAAGCTCAAGAGAGCTTTGTATGGCTTAAAGCAGGCCCCAAGGGCATGGAATTATAGACTTGTAAAGTTCTTGAAAGAACTTGGATTTCAGGTGTCTAAAGCAGATAGTAGCTTGCTTGTCAAAGCAAGTGATAATGGTTTCATATACATGTGCATATATGTTGATGATATAATCCTTACATGTACAGATGAAGAAGGAATACAAAGACTCAAGAAGCAAATGGAAAAGGAGTTCAAAATAAGTGACTTGGGAGACTTGTCATACTTCTTGGGCATGGAGATTACATATACTCAACATGGAGTATTTGTGACTCAAGAAAGGTATTTGAAGAACTTGTTAATCAAGTTTAAAATGGATGATTGCAGGGTAGCACCTACACCCATGGAGGTGAATCACAAATTGAGTAAATTTGGAGGTGAAGAATTCAAGGACATGAGACAATATCAGAGTTTGGTTGGTAGTCTTATCTATGCTACTTTAACTAGACCTGATTTATCATATGCAGTAGGGGTTTTGTCTCAATTTATGCATTGCCTAAGGAAAGAACATTGGATTGCAGGACAAAGAGTGTTGAGGTACATTAAGGGTACACTCAATGAAGGTTTGTATTATGGGTTTACATCAAATACAAATATCAAAATTTATAGTGATGCAGATTGGGCAGGTAATCCAGATGATAGAAGGTCAACTTATGGATACATGTGTTATGTGGGAGATAAACTTATCTCATGGTGTTCCAAGAAGCAACATACAGTTGCTTTGTCTTCTACAGAAGCTGAATATAAAGGCATGGTTGAAGCTGCAAAGGAAGTGATTTGGCTCAAGACTTTGATAAAGAGTTTTGACATTGTGCATGGGATACCAATTATATATGGAGATAACATGAGTTCATTGTATTTAGCTGCTAATCCTGTTTTTCATGCCAGGACCAAACACATTGAGATTCAGTATCACTTTCTAAGAGAGAAAGTGATGGATAAGGAGATTGAAGTCATACATACTTCAACTAAAGATCAGATAGCTGATATGCTTACAAAGAGTTTGGATGGACCAAAGTTACAGAAGTTTAAAGACATGGCAGGCATAAAGAAGATAAGAGAAACCTCAATTGATGATTGAGGGGGAGCTGTTGGTGTAGACCAATCACCAATTGAATGATTGGAAGATTAGAGAATGAAGGAAGATTCAATTCTTGAAGCTTGGAGGAAGGATACATTCAGAGGATATGAGGAATGTACACATATGTACATTAGTATAGTTATAGTTCACTTAAATCTTTGATTAGTCATAGACTTGTACAAATTTCTCTATAAATACCTTGAAAATGTCGAGGCGTGATATGAGAGCATATGAAAGAATAGATGAGTGAGTATAGAAGTCAAGAAAGAAGAAGTTAGATGTCATGAGACATGTGAAATGTTAGTTGAGTTTTCCTCTCATCACTCAACTGTAATTTTCTGAGTAATCGAAGAAATATTGCGCCCGATGTTTCTGTGTCTGCTCCGTCTGTGTTAGATCATTTGTGAAATCCTTTTGAGGATATCTAAGTTCATAGTTAATGAGTCTATGACTTGAGTTTCATAGTCTAATTGTAAACAGGCTAAGAGAATTGTTAATAGGAACATTCATATGTGATGAATGTTCACAGTTCTCTGAAACAGGCGCAAATTTTGATCTTGATTTTTTGGTCAGTTCTCACTCCACAGTTTAAAGTTTTGTGCAAGCAAGCACTTAATCTTTAAGTTAGAAGGTAAGCTGCCTGTATCTACAAGCATTTGTTTAAACGGGTTCGACATTGATAGAATTATGTGTTAGAAGTTAGGGGTGTCAAAATCGACTTCTCAGAAGTGCAGATTTAGACATAGGTAACTTGTGAAGTTGATTTCTCAAGTTATACTAAACCTTTTGAAGAAATTTAACTTGGAGGAGGTGCGCAACTTGTAGGCGACACTCTATACAAAATTTCATAGAAAACTTTACATGTTTGATAGGTCAATGAGAAGAAATTGTGCAGCAGACTTTCTGTGTTTTATCTTCTTCACAGAGTTTTTCAACTTTTGATAATTTGGAGATTGAACCTTTAATTTGGTGAAGATTTTGACTTACTCTTGGTATAGAGGTGCTCTAATCATAAGAGTAGGTTATTCTTTTGGAGATTAATACTCTCCATCAGTGGTATCAGAGCAGGAGACATCAAAATCAAAGAAAGGAGGATCCCGACTACTGCAGATTCAAGAAATTCAACAACATAAGAACTAAAAGGTGAAAGCTTGAAGGCAAAGCTTGAGGAGGAGACCATACGACATCAAGAAAGACAAAAGGACTCTTATTTGAAGTAAAGGTACATATATCATTTATAAAGCTTGAAGATTTCAATACACAGGTAGAAGAAAGATGGGAGATTCTCTTCAGATAGAGAAATTGGATAGAGAGAACTATCCTGCATGGTCAATGAGGATGGAAGCTCATCTTATGAGCAAAGATTTAATAGCCTACATCACAGGAGAAGAAGAGAAGCCACAGTTCAGAGATCCTAGTGTTCCAACTAGGGAAGAGTTAGCAGATTTGAAAAATTGGATGAAGAAAGATGCTCAAGCTAGGAGCATTATCTATATGGCAGTCAATGATTACTTGTTACCTCATATTCGAGGTCTTGAAAGTGCAAATGATATTTGGAATGCTTTGGAGGAGTATTTTCAGAATACTACTAAGTCAAGGAAGGCATCCTTATGGGCAGAGTTTACCACCTTTAAGAAGAAGGCTTCTCAATCCATTTCAGACTATGTGACAAGAATGAAAGATATTGCAGATGCTTTAGGAGCTGTTGATGAAGACATTGAGGAGGATAAATTGGTAAGGCGAATTCTTACAGGTTTAAGAGGTGATGACAAATGGAAGCCATTCATTTTGTCTACAGAGTTATCACTTGATCATTTCACTCCTGATTTAAATCAGTTGTTAGGTCATATGCTAACATTTGAGCAGGATGTTAAAGGAGATGGTGACAAGAGTGCAGGTCATGCAATGTACTCAAAGGACAAGAAGAAGAATAGCAAAGGAAAGCAACAAGCAAATGAAGATGAAGGAACAACTAGTCAAGCCAACTTCCTAAGAGGAAGAGGAGGTGGCAAAGGTAGAGGAAGAGGCAGAAACAATAAAGATGGAGGCAAAGCTTGCTGGATTTGTGGTAAGACAAATCATTTAGCTAATGATTGATGGCATAATACTCAGAGTAATAATGGATATAGTCAAAACTATAATGCAAGAGGAAGAGGTGGCAGAAATCAAAGAGGTAATTTCAGAGGTAGAGGTAGTAGGAGTTACTTTGGAAGAAATGCAGGTAGAGGATTCCAAAGTCAACAATATAACAATACCTACTACAATTATGCTTCAGATCAAAAGGAGGATTCAACATTGATAATGAATGCAACTTGTGAAAGGCAGAGTGAAGATCAAAGAGTCTTCTACATTGACTCAGGGTGTAGCAATCACCTAAGTGGTAATATAGCTTTGATGAATGATTTGGAGAATAAGGTTTTTAATCATGTTGTTCAAACAGGTGACAACACAAAGCACAATGTGAAGTCAATTGGATCAGTGAAGGCTAAGGATGGTAGTACCTTATTGAGTAAGGTTCTGTATGTTCCTACAATTCCTAAGAATTTGATAAGTGTAGGACAAATTGTTGAAAAGGGATATGAAGTAAGGTTCACTAATGATGGAGTATATGTGGAAGACCCTAGTGAAGGGTATAAACAGATTGTTTCAGGGAAGAAAGAAGGAAGATTATTTACATTGAAGATTCAAGGCAATATTGGTCATGCTATGTTCACATATGGAGGACATAAGATCTCTGAGTTAGATCTTTGGCACAAGAGGCTTGGACATTTCAATGAAAGAGGTATTAAAGACATGATTAACAATGGTTCAGTGCTTGGATTGCCTAATGTTGCAGGTCAACATATGACATACAAATGTGAGGCATGTCAATTAGGTAAATCTCATAAGCATTCCTATTCCAAGCATGGTTTTATGTACTCAGAGAAGCTTGAATTGGTACACACAGATGTGTGGGGACCATCAAAGGATTTCAGTATAAATGGGTCAAGGTATTATGTGATTTATGTTGATGATGCTACTAGATGGATCACTATTTATGTGATCAAAGATAAATCAGAAGTGTTTAATACATTTAAACACTATCATGCATATGCAGAAAGAATTACAGGACATAAGTTGAAGAGACTAAGGTCAGATGGAGGGGGAGAGTATTTCTCTAATGAGTTCAGTGATTACTTGTGGAATGCAGGTATAAAAAGGGAAGTTACTTGCAGGTACTCTCCTCAACAAAATGGTGTAGCAGAAAGGAGAAATAGAACACTTGTTGAGTTTGCAAGATCCGAAAAATTGCCCTAATTATTTGTGGGCTGAGGCTGTAAATACAGCCACTTATTTGGTCAATAGGTTACCATGTAAAGCCTTGCAGGGTATGACACCATATGAGGCTTGGTGGGGTAAGAGAACTACCTTGGATCATTGCAGAGTTTTTGGATGTGTGGCATATGTTAGTATATGATCAATGTCTACCCCTCATGATTGTATGCACATTCTGTAAGGCCCCCTTTATGAGGAGAAGCCAAGCGTGCATTACCCAATTGATGGGAATCCCAACTTGCATGTTGGATGAAGGTCATATTGGACCATGTAAGGTATTATAAGGAAAGGGAGTTACCAGGGTCCCCAATTGTGGGGTCCGGGGCAGCGGTGAGCAGCCCCGGCTGGGGGGTCCAAGGGGGCCAGCGGGCCCCCTGGCTGGGGGGTCCCAGGGGGCCAGCGGGCCTCCTGGTGGGGGTCCGGGGGCAGTGCCCCCGGCGCGACGGTAAAGGGAATATTCCATGGAATATTCCCTGTCGGAGTCAGAAATCATTTATATTTGTTAGGTCGGTTCAACCAGTCTAAGCCGTGTATGGCAATTACGCGGGCGGTGGCCGCCCACGCTCTACGGCCCATGTATAGCCGTCCATGGCAGGCCACCCATGATCCTATATATACATGACTTCTGCACTACCTAAGACACTGAGTTGAGCCAGCATACCTCTACCTTGTATCTCCCTATCTAGAGTTGTCTAGATCACCATTTAAGCTCTACCTTGAGAGCGCACGGGTGGACAACGCCATCATCTTTGTACTTGCTGCTAGTAGAAAATTGTTGAGATTCTCCTATATCTGTTATCTTCTCTGCTATTGCTCCTATGTTATATTGCGTAACTATTGTCTTACATGGTATCAGAGCTGTAAGGTTCGAATAGCTTGAGAAGTATCATTATTTTAGCCTACTAACAGACTAGAATATCAGTAGATTATTCGAGTGATTACATGATGGCTTCATCGTCGAACACTAGTCTTGGTGCTTCAGCTAATGTTAATGCTGCACCTATTCGAATTCGTCCACCTGCATTCACTGAAGGGAAGCTGGATGGAACCAACTATACACTCTGGAAGTTCAAAATTTCTGCAATTTTGGACTCCTATGAATTACTTGACACTGTCATGGGACCGATGGGATTGGATCCAGAAGCCTATACCAGTTGAAGATCCAGCAAATTCAAGATTGATGATTCAGCCAGATCCAGATCTGCTACGAGCTTGGAAGAGGCGGAATGCTGATGCATTATGTGCGATTGTCACTAGTGTAAGTGATTCTGTGCTTACTTTAGTTCAACATACTACTAAAGCACATGAGGCTTGGGGCATATTGGCTCGACAATATGAGAACAAGAACCACACTAGGATACAGAATTTAGAAAATCAGTTGGCAAATGAAAAGCATTCTGATTCTGAAAAGGCTGAAGTTTTTATCAAACGGATAAAGCATCTTCAAGATCAATTGGCTACAGTTGGTGTTGTTATAACACCAGAAGAGCTAGCTCGAAGATCTGTACGTGTTCTTCCAGCAAAGTATGATGGATTAGTAACAGCCCTTAACACTCAGGTAAGGCCAAATCCTCTTACATTTGAAGAGTTTTGTGCCATGCTTTTAGAAGAAGAGATGCGGCTGAAGAATCGGCAAAGTACAACTGATGCTGCATTCTCAACAAATGCAAAAGGTAAAGGCTCTTCAGAGGGATCAAAGAAGAAGCCAAAGAAGAAAAAGTTCACAGGAAGTTGCTTCTATTGTGAAAAGAAAGGCCATGCCATCAAGGATTGCAGAAAGAAGCAAGCTGATGAACGGAATGAGACTGTAAAATCATCATGGAAGAACAAAGAGTCTGCAAACAACACAGAGCTGGAACTTTGGGTAGCTATTGAAGAGGTATGTTCATCTGCTCAAGCTCGTATTGATGAGCCATGGATTTTAGATAGTGGAGCTTCTCGCCATATGACTAGTAAAAAGGATTGGTATAGTTCCCTAGTGCCTCTGCGGGAATCCATCAATGTAGTGGTGGGAAATGACTCCAAGTGTCCAGCTGAAGGAACTGGAACCATCTCTTTTATCACTTCTCCAGGTGTTGAGAAAAAGTTATCCGATGTTCTCTATGTACCTACACTCAAAAGAAATTTGTTGTCAGTTTCTGCAATAACAGATCGTGGACTCGAAGTTCACTTCAATAAGAGTGGTGCGGAAATCATGGATTCATCAGGTAATGTTGTAGGTAAAGGCACACGACGGGATAACTTGTATGAGTTAAGTGCTTTAACTGCTATAGAAGATAAAGATGTAAGCAGGTTATGGCACCAACGATTTGGGCATCTCAGATTTGCAGTTTTGAAGAAGATGCAACGAACAGGGATGGTTGCTCATTTGCCTGCATTTTCAGAGTTGCAGGAATCTTGTGAAGCTTGTATGATGGGCAAGCAACAACGAAAGGCATCTCGGATTTGCAGTTTTGAAGAAGATGCAACGAACAGGGATGGTTGCTCATTTGCCAGCAATCGATCTCAAGCTCCTCTAGAGTTGGTACATGCTGATCTCTGCGGTAAAATGTCTACACCTGCTTTAGGAGGATCTTTCTACTTCTTGCTGTTAGTTGACGATTATAGTAGAAAGATGTGGGTTTATTTCATTCGAGAGAAGGCTGATGCTTTTGAAAAATTTAAAGCGTGGCATAAGTATGTAGAAAATGAATCAGGAAGGAAACTGAAGAAATTTAGAACAGATAGAGGAGGTGAATTCTTGTCAACAGAATTCAACAATTACTGTAAGGAGCATGGTGTGAAAAGGCAACTCACCACAGCTCATACACCTCAACAAAATGGTGTTGTTGAGCGCAGGAACAGGACAGTAGTTGAAATGGCTCGTTGTATGTTAAAGGCTCAAGACATGCCTGATTGATTCTGGGCAGAAGCAGTCAATACAGCAGTCTACATCCTCAATCGAAGCTACACAAAAGCTCTGAAGGGGATGACTCCTCAAGAAGCATATTCTGGTAAAAAGCCTTCAGTTTTGCATTTCAGAATTTTTGGTTGTTTCTGTTATGCACATATTCCTGATTCAACAAGATCAAAGTTGGATTCAAAAAGCAAAAAGTGTGTCTTCCTAGGATATAGTGAAGAGTCTAAAGCATACAGGTTATGGGATCCTGAGGCAAGGAAGATTTTTGTCAGCCGAGATGTGGTGTTTGATGAACGACCACACTTAGTAGAAGATAAAGGTAAATCTACTATCTCATCAAACGGAGAAATATCTCACCTTGTGCCTATCAAAAGACAGGTTAAAGTTGAGGATGAGGAAACATCTGATGGAGAAATTTCCTCAATAAAAAGCCAACCAATTGTAGCTGCACAGCGTAAGCCACTACCGAAGTGGGCACAACAGCTCTTTGATGATCACAATCCACATGTAGATGCACCAGAATCATCATCAGATGGATTACGAAGATCAAAGAGAATAGAGGAGCAAAAAAGAGCCTCAGAACACATTGTTAACATGGCTCTAATGGCAGATATCATGGGTTCAATAAAGGAACCTACCACCATTGAAGAAGCCATTGATGATCCAGGTTGGAGAGCGGCAATGCAGTCTGAGTATGATAGTATACTCAAAAATGATACATGGGATCTAGTCGACTTGCCGCCAAAGAAGAAGGTAATAGGTACTAAATGGATTTGGAAAGCTAAGTATAAAGCTGATGGAACATTAGAAAAGTATAAGGCACGATTAGTTGCACAGGGTTTTTCACAGATTGAAGGATTTGATGTTCAAGAAACTTTTGCACCAACAGCACGCATGACAACTATTCGGACGGTACTTGCAGTAGCTGCACAAAAGTCCTGGCCTATTTTCCAGATGGATGTCAAATCTGCATTTTTGAATGGTCACCTCAAGGAGGAGGTATATGTATCTCAACCACCAGGTTTTGAGGTGCCCAATTCAGAAGATAAAGTTTGCAGGTTGAAGAAAGCTTTGTATGGACTTAAACAAGCTCCACGGGCTTGGTACCAACGGATATATAATTTTTTCAAAAACATGGGTTTTGAAAGAAGTACTTCTGATGCTAACTTGTATGTAACAAAAAGGGATAGCAAGCTAGTTGTCGTCATTGTATATGTAGATGATTTGATCATTACAGGAGATCATCAGGAACTCATCAATCAAACTCGGATCAGCTTGGGAACTGAGTTTGAAATGACAGACTTAGGTCTACTCCATTTTTGTCTGGCAATTGAAGTATGGCAAAGGAAGGATGGCATTTTCATCTCACAACAAAAATATTCCAAAGAAATTCTCAAGGCATTTGGAATGATGGACTGCAAACCAACTAGCACACCTATGGAGGTAAATCATAAGCTATCTATGGATGATAACATGCCTGATGTAGATGCTAAGAAGTATAGGAAGCTCGTTGGAAGTCTTATTTTTCTATGCAACACTAGACCAGACATTTGCTATGCTGTTGGAGTGTTAAGCAGGTTTTCCAACAAACCTAAGGAGAATCATTGGAATGCTGGAATGCGAATTCTAAGGTACATTGCAGGAACCTTGGATTTTGGTATTTTGTATACCACAGGTGATACACTCCAAGGATATTGTGATTCAGATTGGGCTGGAGATTGTGATTCTAGAAAATCAGTTTCTGGATATTGTTTCTCACTTGGTTCAGGAATATTTTCTTGGGTAAGTAGGAAGCAACCAACTCTCGCACTCTCCTCCACTGAAGCAGAGTACAAAGCAGCTTGTTTTGCTTCTTGTGAGGCAGTCTGGTTAAGGAGAATTCTTGTAGATCTAGGCTTTCCATCAAATATGCCAACTGTACTCAAGTGTGATAATCAAAGTTGTATGGCTATTGCAAAGAACCCAGTATTTCATGCTCGCACCAAGCACATAGAAGTACAGTACCATTACATTCGTGAGCTAATTGAAGATGAAATTATGGAGCTAGAATATTGCCCAACAGAGGCAAATTGTGCTGACATATTCACTAAAGCACTTGGAAGAGAGCAGCTCAACAAGCATCTTCAATAGATGGGCATAGGACCGAGACCTACTTGATTTATGATCGGTAAACATTGAGGGGGGGTGTTAGTATATGATCAATGTCTACCCCTCATGATTGTATGCACATTCTGTAAGGCCCCCTTTATGAGGAGAAGCCAAGCGTGCATTACCCAATTGATGGGAGTCCCAACTTGCATGTTGGATGAAGGTCATATTGGACCATGTAAGGTATTATAAGGAAAGGGAGTTACTAGGGTCCCCAATTGTGGGGTCCGGGGCAGCGGTGAGCAGCCCCGGCTGGGGGGTCCAAGGGGGCCAGCGGGCCCCCTGGAGCGACGGTAAAGGGAATATTCCATGGAATATTCCCTGTCGGAGTCAGAAATCATTTATATTTGTTAGGTCGGTTCAACCAGTCTAAGCCGTGTATGGCAATTACGCGGGCGGTGGCCGCCCACGCTCTACCGCCCATGTATAGCCGTCCATGGCAGGCCACCCATGATCCTATATATACATGACTTCTGCACTACCTAAGACACTGAGTTGAGCCAGCATACCTCTACCTTGTATCTCCCTATCTAGAGTTGTCTAGATCACCATTTAAGCTCTACCTTGAGAGCGCACGGGTGGACAATGCCATCATCTTTGTACTTGCTGCTAGTAGAAAATTGTTGAGATTCTCCTATATCTGTTATCTTCTCTGCTATTGCTCCTATGTTATATTGCGTAACTATTGTCTTACAGCATATGCATATGTGCCATCACAATTAAGACACAAATTGGAACCTAAAGCTGAAAAATATGTTTTCATTGGTTATGATGATAAGCAGATGGGTTATAGATTGTGGAGTCCATCTACAAAACAATTCATGGTTTCTAAAGATGTTACATTCGATGAGCAAAATACTTGGTATGCAGGTACAATCAATATCAATACAGGTGATGAAGAAGAAGTGAGCCAAAGGAAAGGTAAATCAAAAGTTCAGATATTTGATGAAGAAGAGAATAATGAAGTGCAGGGTGAAGTTGAAGAAATACCAAGATTTGATCCTGAGTGTGAAGAACTAGAAACTTCAAGGAGTGGAGAACTCAGAAGATCATCAAGAAATAGGTGGCAACCTACAAGGTATAGTTATGATACTTCTTTTTTGGCCACAAAAGATTATGCTTATATGATGAAAACAGATGAAGACCCTTCTACATATGAAGAGGCAAAAGGTAAGGAAAAATGGGAGAAAGCTATGCAGGAAGAATATGATGCACTATTGGAAAATCAAACATGGGATTTGGTTCCTAAACCAAATAGTCAGAAAATTATTGGATGCAAGTGGGTTTACAAGACCAAGAGGTTTGCAGATGGAAGTGTGTCTAGGTACAAAGCTAGACTTGTTGTCAAAGGGTTTGCTCAGACATATGGTGTTGACTATGATGAGACTTATAGTCCTGTGGCAAAGATGACAACCATCAGGACACTTATAGCTATTGCTGCATGTAAAGGTTGGAAGTTATGTCAACTTGATGTGAAAAATGCTTTTTTGAATGGTTATATTTCAGATGATGTGTTCATGGAGCAACCTCAAGGGTTCAGAGATAAAAGGTATCCAGATCATGTGTGCAAGCTCAAGAGAGCTTTGTATGGCTTAAAGCAGGCCCCAAGGGCATGGAATTATAGACTTGTAAAGTTCTTGAAAGAACTTGGATTTCAGGTGTCTAAAGCAGATAGTAGCTTGCTTGTCAAAGCAAGTGATAATGGTTTCATATACATGTGCATATATGTTGATGATATAATCCTTACATGTACAGATGAAGAAGGAATACAAAGACTCAAGAAGCAAATGGAAAAGGAGTTCAAAATAAGTGACTTGGGAGACTTGTCATACTTCTTGGGCATGGAGATTACATATACTCAACATGGAGTATTTGTGACTCAAGAAAGGTATTTGAAGAACTTGTTAATCAAGTTTAAAATGGATGATTGCAGGGTAGCACCTACACCCATGGAGGGAATCACAAATTGAGTAAATTTGGAGGTGAAGAATTCAAGGACATGAGACAATATCAGAGTTTGGTTGGTAGTCTTATCTATGCTACTTTAACTAGACCTGATTTATCATATGCAGTAGGGGTTTTGTCTCAATTTATGCATTGCCTAAGGAAAGAACATTGGATTGCAGGACAAAGAGTGTTGAGGTACATTAAGGGTACACTCAATGAAGGTTTGTATTATGGGTTTACATCAAATACAAATATCAAAATTTATAGTGATGCAGATTGGGCAGGTAATCCAGATGATAGAAGGTCAACTTATGGATACATGTGTTATGTGGGAGATAAACTTATCTCATGGTGTTCCAAGAAGCAACATACAGTTGCTTTGTCTTCTACAGAAGCTGAATATAAAGGCATGGTTGAAGCTGCAAAGGAAGTGATTTGGCTCAAGACTTTGATAAAGAGTTTTGACATTGTGCATGGGATACCAATTATATATGGAGATAACATGAGTTCATTGTATTTAGCTGCTAATCCTGTTTTTCATGCCAGGACCAAACACATTGAGATTCAGTATCACTTTCTAAGAGAGAAAGTGATGGATAAGGAGATTGAAGTCATACATACTTCAACTAAAGATCAGATAGCTGATATGCTTACAAAGAGTTTGGATGGACCAAAGTTACAGAAGTTTAAAGACATGGCAGGCATAAAGAAGATAAGAGAAACCTCAATTGATGATTGAGGGGGAGCTGTTGGTGCAGACCAATCACCAATTGAATGTTTGGAAGATTAAAGAATGAAGGAAGATTCAATTCTTGAAGCTTGGAAGAAGGATACATTCAGAGGATATGAGGAATGTACACATATGTACATTAGTATAGTTATAGTTCACTTAAATCTTTGATTAGTCATAGACTTGTACAAATTTCTCTATAAATACCTTGAAAATGTCGAGGCGTGATATGAGAGCATATGAAAGAATAGATGAGTGAGTATAGAAGTCAAGAAAGAAGAAGTTAGATGTCATGAGACATGTGAAATGTTAGTTGAGTTTTCCTCTCATCACTCAACTGTAATTTTCTGAGTAATCGAAGAAATATTGCACCCGATGTTTCTGTGTCTGCTCCGTCTGTGTTAGATCATTTGTGAAATCCTTTTGAGGATATCTAAGTTCATAGTTAATGAGTCTATGACTTGAGTTTCATAGTCTAATTGTAAACAGGCTAAGAGAATTGTTCATAGGAACATTCATATGTGATGAGTGTTCACAGTTCTCTGAAACAGGCGCAAATTTTGATCTTGATTTTTTGGTTAGTTCTCACTCCACAGTTTAAAGTTTTGTGCAAGCAAGCACTTAATCTTTAAGTTAGAAGGTAAGCTGCCTGTATCTACAAGCATTTGTTTAAACGAGTTCGAGATTGATAGAATTATGTGTTAGAAGTTAGGGGTGTCAAAATCGACTTCTCAGAAGTGCAGATTTAGACATAGGTAACTTGTGAAGTTGATTTCTCAAGTTATACTAAACCTTTTGAAGAAGTTTAACTTGGAGGAGGTGCGCAACTTCTAGGCGACACTCTATACAAAATTTCATAGAAAACTTTACATGTTTGATAGGTCAATGAGAAGAAATTGTGCAACAGACTTTCTGTGTTTTATCTTCTTCACAGAATTT
Organism: Ceratopteris richardii; assembly: GCA_020310875.1. Classification (NCBI taxonomy): domain Eukaryota; kingdom Viridiplantae; phylum Streptophyta; class Polypodiopsida; order Polypodiales; family Pteridaceae; genus Ceratopteris; species Ceratopteris richardii. The sequence goes on from CM035418.1 coordinate 120,182,156, forward strand.
TTCAGCTTTTGATAATTTGGAGATTGAACCTCTAATTTGGTGAAGATTTTGACTTACTCTTGGTATAGAGGTGCTCTAATCATAAGAGTAGGTTATTCTTTTGGAGATTAACACTCTCCATCACAGGATTGACTGAATTTTCGGCCACGTGTCAATCGCGACTGACCAGTCAATCGCGACTGACCGCCACGACGGACCTGTCAATCGCGATCGACACGTCGATCGCGACTGACCTGTCAATCGCGACCGACAGACTTTGCGAACACGTTAGAAGGGCAAATTAGGTCAAATTTTTAAGGCAAAAATAATGGTCTAAATTTTGGCCAAGTGTGGGACAAACACTAGGGTGTAGTATTGCATTACGAGGGCATGACCCAAGTAACTCGAGAATTCCTGTTTGCCTGTTAACCTAGTTTAATCCTGTTTTAGCCCCAAAACCCTGAATTGGCATAACTTTCTCATACGAAATCCGTTTGCCGTGATTTTTGTTTTGTTGGAAGGCTTGCAGGGAGTACAACAAAAACATCGACTGGTTACGGTTAAATTTAGATCAAGAATATTAGATAGGGTATTTTGAAGTTGACCATACCCAGGGGGAACAAAATTCAGGGATCTCTAGAGTTGTGCCCAAAAAGTCATAGTGCAAATTGGTGAAGTGTTACATGAATGAAAGTGCTTGGTTCTGTCTTTTGAATTTAAGTCTTGAGCTAACGGTGGGCCTTTTACAGGTCCTTTGAGAGCAGCGAAGGGTACGCAAAGCAAGAGTAAGTGGAGGCTTGGGAACACGCGTCCTGGGCACACTAGGGCAACAACACAAGGAAAGGAACTCAAGGTTGGAAAACCCGCAACACCCTCTGTCAATTCTTAGTTTAGGCTAAGTGCGGGTAGTGTTAGAAGTAATTCCAGGCAACGATAGGCACGAGATAAATCAAAGACTATCTAAGAAATCAAGTTCAAGTCAAGAGATAACCTGTGTGTGTGAACGACAACCTTAAAGGAATAGAACCTAACGTGAAACGACCAAACTAAAGTGCGAAATTAAACTTAAGTATTCCTAATGACGTGATATCAGAAAAGAGTATAAACACGATAATCAACATAAAAAAAGGGGATTAAGTAATTGATACAAAGGACTCAGAAACGTGGTTGTACCTGGGAAAAATTGGGTTAATCAGTTAGGCATATGAACCTTAGATCAAGACGACATCTAGTAAGAGATAGACAAAGCCTTAGGTCTTCAGAGGCTAGTGTCAATCATACTGCGAGGTCTTGGGCCCAGCAGTTGAGTCACCACTCGCATTACCCTAGCTCTGATACTAGTGAATCCGAGATGTCTCAAGGTATGGAGAGACCTACAGGAAGCTCAGGAGTGCCATACTTGCACAGGGTAGAAGGCCCTTACAAAACGCAATTGGAATACCTTAGTACCAACCGATTAGGTGCCAACATCTATGAGGACGGCCTAGGAAGATCTGTGGTACAGATTAAGAATCCTGATCAATCCATTGGACTAGAGCGCCCAGCTGTCAAGTTCGAAAACGGAGCATACTTGGATAAAGAAGGAACCATATACGTAGTCACCAGTCACCCAGATAGGACGGACGAATTTGGAAATGTGATCCCAGAAGCGGACTTAGGGGACCTAGAGCAAGGAAACATGGGTACATAACCTAGAACCCCTCGAGGCAAATCGGTTCTCACTAGGATTATCACACCAGAGTGGATTCCCCAGGATAATAAGAGCATAGATTTGCTCCTCAATCGAGAAACTAACGAAGCCTTTTGGAGGTATAAATCTGATCAGCCAATTGATATAGGAACAATCATGATCTATGAGTTTAAGGATCTTGATAGCCCAGGTAGAGTGACCTACTTAGATCACGCTTCGGAGAGGATCTTTGTGGTGACAGAAAATGATAGGCATGCTTACACTTGGAAATGTGAAATTATTTTCCCCCAACCAAGATCAAATGTGTCCTATGGTCACCCTGGTGCTGGAACATCCCAAGCTCACGGAATTCAAAGAGACAGGAGTAGAGATAGGCCAGAAGTAAGCTTTGCCACCCCAGGGGGCAGAGAAAGAACGAGAATGGAAACGAATAGAGTAGAACCTGAGATGCTTAGAGCTCACAGGAATCAAAGAAGTGCGGATGAATTCCCTCTACCACGACCTAGAGAGCACACAAGGATTTTGAGACCGACTCAGCTAGTTAAGTCCATGAAGAACTACTTCGATGGCACTGGAGATCCATACGATCATGTGGCTGAGTTTAGGCAAGTCTTGAGATCTGAACAAGTGGAGGATCTATTCACGCAGTACAATGCCTTTGGTCTAACCCTTAGGAACACTGCCCTGACATGGTTTCAGCCACTAAACGAGAGGCAGTTCAGGAGCATAGACCAACTCCTAGAGGCTTTCATTATTGAATTCTCTAAGAGTGGCATAAGGCATAATACCTCCTCATTGATTCACAGCTTCAAGCAAACCCCTCAAGAGACCGTGAGACTTGCAGGAAGAAGATTCAGGCAATACTTAGAGAGATGCCCTACCCGTGAGTTACCCACGCCAGCTAAGCAAGTGGCTTTATTCCTGGATGGATTGCTAAGTACCAAATTGAGATCCTATGTGTACTTGAAGGACCCTAGGACCATAGAAGAGTGTGTACGCATGTGCATTGACATCGAGGATAACCTAGGGGAGGAGTTAGAGCTTTCCAAGATATACAAAGATTCAGATGGTGCCTCTAGCCTCTCTTCCACGCAATCCACATCGATTGAGGAACTTGCAGAGAAAGTTGCTCAGAAACTAGGTGTCTCTAGTAAACAAATCCCAAGGTTCGCCCCTGTAAAAAGATGCTATAATTGTGGAGGCGACCATATGGCAAATGTATGTCCCATTATGGCTCAACCCCAAGTAAATCCTAGTGGCCAATACTGCACCATAGAACGGAGATACACAAATCACACAGCGCAAGATTGCCCATACAACAAGCAAGCAGTTAGGCAAACCTACCCTCAGACATACCCTCAGCAGGGAAGATACCAGAACCCGTACCCTCCACAGTCATATGGCAGGCCACAACAACCCTATCAGAAACCATACCAAAACCAACAAAGACCTCAGCCTGTGTTAGCACAACAACCACCTGCCCCAGCTAATGTGATCCCAGTAAAATATGCAGCAGCAGAAGAAAACCTGAATAGAGCTATAGTCCCTGTAACACCATTGCTTTCTGAAAGTGACCCTAGTGACCATAGCTTTGATTCTACACATGTCGATAGTCCCCAGGCTTACTACATGCAACCTCGTGAACATGGTGAGTCCTACTACAGTGAGGAACCGAGTGAACCTAGTTGGGAGTCATATTACACAAACGTCATGTATGCAAATCCCAACCCTAGGCCTCAACCTAAGCAAGTAAGACCTCCATTCCCAAGAGGGTCTTCCTACCCAGAAAGCCTATGTGCCTGAGGCCTACGTGCCTAACTCTACGGAGCCAGACACCTCTTCTTCTATGAATCAATACACACCAGAATTCTTGCGAGAGATTAAGGAAGAGAAATGGGCTAAAGAGAGTGAAGTTCCTCCTCCCATTGAACTGGTGCATGACACACACGATCAATTCCCACAAGACCTTCCTTCCATTTATGGAGAGCAGGAGAGTGCCCAATCTCAAGAAAGATTAGACTTCGAGTCTAATTCTTTACAAGAACTACCCCATTTCACAGGCCCATGGGAAGCAAAGTCCACCTGTATGAGAGCACCTACAGTCATGGTAAGAAACGAAGATTCAGTCATACCTAGGAACACAGAGGTAGTGAAGAACACCAAAGTGCAGTGCAATCTCACTTTGGAAGAGGTGCTTAAGGTTAGACCAGAAGTGTGGAAACATGTAGCCAATCAAGTGCCCGAGATAGCAAAACCTCGGATCCAGGTAGGATCACATAGGACAGTGCCAGAGATACCCTTGGATAAGATAGGAGATATGTGTGAAGGTGAAGAAGGGAACACCTATCTTCCCATTACCTACCAGGAGTACACCACCAAGGCCATTCTAGACTCAGGTGCAGGTGTTGCAATTGCGACCACTTCCCTATGGAGGCGTTGGGGCAAGCCAGCACTCAGGCCAACAAGAATGAAATTACCTCCTATCCAATGGAACCCCATCCATAGAGCCAAAGATGATACGGAATCGGTGCATTCAATAGGGTCAGGATCCTCATGGATGCATGAAGACGCCCACTTATGGATAAGTAGCAGTAGAAGAAGAGAAGAGAGAAAAAGCTAGAGAGGTAGGTGCAAAAGAAACCCATAGATCAATCCAAGACCCAGCCTATGCACCGGTAGTCTTTCCGGACGAAGAATTTGAACCCCACGGCTGGGCAGAAATTCTAGCAACCATGGATGTAGCCATCAATGAGGAACAATGGACACCTCACTGTGATGAGGATGGCTATGACATTTCAGTCTTCTCCATAGAGCCAATCATGGGAGAGGCAGTTCTAGAAGAATGCGAACCTAGCCCTGATGCATTTGAGGATGCAAGTGATTCCGATCTAGAGTAAATCATTATGGACCCACCTTTTGCATCAGATGAAGAATACTTCCATGAAGTAGAATTTCAACCTTAAAGGCACGGAGAGCTTACAAATGATGTGCGGCTAGCCACACATGTGACCCCAAAGGAAGAAGGGAAGAAAAGAAAGAAGAGAGCAGTCACACCAGAAGAGGAAGAATCTTTGTTTGAGGTCCCGGAAAATTTTAAGAAGTATGAGATAGACGACAGGAGAGTTATGATAAGAATGCCTAAACGAGAGGCACAATCAAGAGAGGCCTATGATAACAAGAAACCACCAAGAAAATAGTAGTGGCCCTAGAAGAAGGAGAGGAGAGATGCACGTACATAGGCCATGACCTAATAGAGGAAGAAGAGCATGCGTTAATAGCCTTGCTAAGAGAATACAGAGATGTATTCGCTTGGAGTTACAAGGATTTGAAAGGTGTGGACCCTGACATATGCTCACACACTATCCCCATGACCTCAGATGCCAAACCCTCTAAGCAAAAGCCATATATATATAATGATAATTATGCTGCCAAGATCAAAGAAGAGATAGATAGGCTGGTTGAAGCTGGATTTATCTATGAAATTGAGCACACTAAGTGGGTATCCCCCATCGTAGTGGTGCCCAAAAAGAATGGTAAATTACGTGTGTGCATTAACTTAAAGAAGGTCAATGCAGCCACAATCCGAGATAACTATCCGCTTCCCATCACAGAACATCTCTTAGAAAGAGTAGCAGGCAAGGAAGTGTACAGCTTCCTTGATGGATTTTCGGGCTACAATCAAGTAGCCATAGCTCCAGAGGATCAGCATAAGACAGCTTTTTCCACAGAGTGGGGTATATTTGCCTTTCGTGTAATGCCATTTGGGCTTACCAATGCACCAGCTACCTTCCAGAGACTAATGTGCCATGTATTTAAAGAGTTCCTGAGGATGAATTTAGAAGTCTATGTTGATGACCTTTGTGCTCATTCCAACATCAGACAAACCCATATTCCTGAACTGAGACAAATCTTTGACAAATATAGAGAATATCAAGTGTGCCTAAACCCAGAAAAGTGCGTTTTCATGGTCAGGCAAGGCAAGATTCTAGGGCACATAGTGTCAAAGAATGGCATATCTACTGACGAAGAGAAAGTGAGAGCCATAGCAGAGCTACCTACGCCAAGGAATGTCAAGGAAGTACAAGCTTTCATGGGGCATTGTGGTTACTACCGCCGGTTCATTCACATGTATGCTGTCATTGCAAAGCCCATGTACGGACTTCTGACTAACTTTGAGTGGACTGATGAATGTGAGAATTCCTTCCAGGAGCTTAAACGAAGGTTATGTTCAGCACCAATCTTGACCACGCCAGATTGGAATAAGCCTTTCCATGTTCATGTGGATGCATCCAATTATGCCATTGGATGTGTGCTTGCTCAACCTACTGGTGAAGGTAATATAGATCTTCCAATTGCCTATGCTAGTCGACAATTGAATGCAGCTGAACGAAATTATACCACCACTGAGAGAGAAGGCTTAGGCATGATATATGCAGTTAAGAAATTTAGACACTATTTGCTTGCAAATAAGTTTAAATTTTTTACTGATCACCAAGCATTGTTATATCTCGTGAACAAACCATGCAATACAGGAAGATTAGTAAGATGGTTTCTCTTACTAATGGAATATGATTTCGAGGTTGTGGTAAGGAAAGGTAGGACCCACTTGAGAGCAGACCATCTCTCTAGACTCACATCTGGAGAAGCCCCACAAGGAGTGTTGGATGACCTTCCTGATGCTTACTTGTTTAATTTGGAAGTTGTACCTCAGTGGGCTAAGCCATTAGTGCCAGTATTGACATACGGACCTAACCATCCAGTAATAAACACGCAGGATAGAGAGGTAGTAAAAGCCCAAAAGTACCACATCATGGCAGGAAGTATGTACAAGCACACAGATCAAGGAATCTTGGCTTGTTGTGTAGAAGAGGACGAGTACACTAAATGGCTGCATTTAGCACATGTAGGTGCATTAGAGCAACACTACTCAAAGCAACGAACCTTACAGACCCTAAGGAGACTAGGAGTACATTGGCCAACTATGGAAGCTGATGTCCAAAAGTTGTGCAAGGAATGCCCAATCTGTTGCACTCAACCACCTATGGAACATGCCACTCTTTATCAAGTGTCCATAGTGCCGGATTGGAGTGAACCACTAGTATCTTTTTTGAGGATGAAAACATTCCCTACAGACATGACTCTGGCTAGGAAAAGGAGTTTAGAACAAGAAGCCCAGGATTACTCACTTATTGGTGATAATCTATACAAACGTGGTAAAGACGGTTACCTGAGACTATGTGTCCATGAGAGTGAGTATCTCAAGATCTGGGACACTGCTCACCAAGGTGTAGCAGGAGGACACTTTGGACCAGATCGGGTGATCAAGGCAATACTATTTGCGGGCTTCTGGTGGCCGACCCTTCACATGGATGCACATACCTATGTGAAACGATGTGATGTCTGTTATAGAACTCAGTATCCTATACGTAAAGATGAGATGCCACTGAAACCTATGATGGGTGGACGTGCATTCTCTAAGTGGGGAATAGACTTCATAGGTCCTATTAATCCCCCAGCTAAGGGTTCCCATGCAGAATATATCATTGTTGCAACAGAATATCTAACAAAGTGGGTAGAGGTAAAAGCCACAACGAAGAACGATGCTCAAACAACAGCTAAGTTTTTATTTGAGAATGTGTTCACTAGATACGGGCTGCCTATAGAGCTAGTTAGTGATAGAGGCACTCACTTCTTGAATGAAGTTATTGAAAATCTGCTCCAAGAATTCTTGGTAGTACATAAGAAGTCTGCCCCCTATCACTCTCAAGCAAATGGCCAGGCTGAGAGCACCAACAAGATCTTATGCAATGTACTGACGAAATTAGTGAACAATAAACGCTCTGATTGGGACAAACAGCTACACCATGCTCTTTGGGCATACCGAGTTGCCTACAAAACGGTACTCCAAGCCACTCCCTTTCAAATGGTGTTTGGTCAAAATGCTGTGCTACCTTTAGACTTTTTGATACCTACATTGAAAGTGGCACAAGAGCATGAATGGACGGGTCATGAACTCTCCTCTAGACTTTTTGACCTTGAACGATTAGGAGAAACAAGACTGAGAGCAGCTGCAGGGATATATGCAGCAAAGAAACGACAGAAGGCATACTTTGATGCCCACGTTAAGGATAAAGGTTTAAAGGCAGGTGACTTAGTTTTAGTCTACACATTGAAGCAACATGCGAGAAAACTGGAGAAGAGAGGCTACGGACCCATGATCATTAACAGGATCTCAACAAGTGGAGCAGTGCAACTAGCCACATTAGAAGGCGATGTTCTCCCAAGTTATATCAGCGGATGCAGAGTCAAGTTGTATCAGGAACCTCTCACAGAGGAAATGCTAAGTCGACTCAATACTGCTAAGAAACGCAAAGAGGAAGAAAAGCGAATTCGAGAAGAAGCTCAAGCAGAAGCCCTAGAGCGCATACGGAGAATGAAATTAAGAAGACAAGGTAGAGAGCACCCTAGGCAAGATGCATATGCAGATCAAGGATATGATGTGGCTATGTGTGAAGTTTCAGGTGTTAGCTCACATAGGAAAACTGATCGACGTCCTTTCATAACCTTAGATATAGGACAAGGAAAGAGTGCAAGGACTGTAAGAGCCTTGATTGACTCAGGTGCAGCCACTAGTGTTGTTAAATTGTCCTACTGTCAAGAGTTGCAATTAACTGTCAATCCTATGGAAGCATATCTCATAGGATTGGGAGGCGTGGAAACCCCTTGCATGGGCGAGGTGGAACTTCCCCTCTATATTCATGATGAGGCAATGACAGTTAAAGTACTAGTATGTCAAGATGAGGACCTCACTGAACCCCTTGTCTTGGGTCAAGACTGGATCTATGACCAAGCAGTCAACTTAAACCTAAGGAGTGGACTTCTTCAGGTATGGGTGAATCAAAGTAGAATTACAATTGAGTTAAATAATGGAGCACTCAAGGAACTAGGAAAGGCACATACTCTTGGTCCCTCTAGGGGTACACATGAAGTTGACCATGCTGTTCTTGTCCAAGGCTATGTGATACAGAAGAATGAAGATCTCAAAGAAGGAGTCAGAACCACAATGGAACTCCCTTCTTTTCCAAAGGCCAGAAGGAGGCAGCAACTAAGGGCAGATCAATCACTGAAGACTCTCCAGGCGAGAGACCAAAAGAACACGCGAAGCAGAACAACTCAGCCGATGAAACAAATGTGGGTGCGAAAAGACGAGCTGCCGACCGTAACTAAGTCGCAACAACGGTCTCAACTTCCTATTAGTAATCAATGACTTGATGCTAATAAGAGGACTCCTAAAACCTCTGTTGAGAAAGTGAAATCCATTTGGGTACCCAAGAAGTCGATGAAGGCTGACCCACAATCAAGAAAAATTTGGGTGCCTAAGGCTTGCTTGCGGGCTCAACTAACCCCACACAATTCACATCATACACGACAGGGTTCACTCACTCAAGCAGCCGCCACCCACTCTTGTCTGATACACTCGAACACGCTGCCACCTAGAAGCACGCACAGACTCACTCGTAAATGGGTCCCAATGACACAACAACTCCCAGCAGAATTACTCATGCAACCCTCCCGAATCTCCACAAAACCAAGACCAAAAGCCATCCACGGTGTTTGACAACCTAAGACTTGTAATAAACCCCCCGACCCCAATCTGTGAATTCACCTCCACTTACTAACTGCACTAGTCAGACTGTGTATCTTTCCATCTAGCTCCGAGGACTATCCAGGCATTAACTACAAACACTGTCATCGTGCACTCACTGACCACTGACTCATCATCTACCTCATATTAATGTTGTAACGAGGCAACGACGGGTTTATTCTGTCCATTACAATGTTAACACATGGTTCTATATTCTCACAGAACCAACAAGCAAGCAGGGCCATGGCAGAAGCCGGAGGTGCCAGTTCTCATGCCGGATCCAGCGCACAGATTGTGGATATAGAAACACTCCTCCTCGAACCACATCTCACCGAAAGACCGCAAGAACTTCAAGCTGTGCATGTACTCCCAGTTCAGGATCCTCCCCAGGGGCACACCTCTCAGGTGGGCAAACACGCTCATTGGTTCAGTGATGTTGCAGGGCCATTGGGTGATGAAACCTATTTTTGGGAAGCTGAATTGGAGTTTAATGGTAAATGGGGACGCTACCATTTTTTCACGCGCGAATTTGAGAGCTATCAGAATGCCGAAGTAATGCGTGCAGTATGGACCAAAGCTGGCCTGGACAGTTATTTCAGGGACCACTTACCGAAGCCAGATTTCTTACGTTGTTCTTATCTTATCACTACCATTACTCCTAGCAGGGCCAAGGGAGGCGACAACACTTTTGTGTTACCCTCACTATTGCCGGGCCACGAACTTAAAAGATTCAAACTGACCCTCAATCTGGTACGAGGAGCATTGGGCATGTATGGTATGCACATTCCTATTGAAAAGGAAACAATGGTTCCAGGCAGAATGAAACATAAAGATCTCAATAAGCTGAAGGATATGGTAGCAATGACACCGACCATCGCTCTTCACCTACGGACCGTCATGCAGCATTTTGCTTTCCCCGCCCAGGAAAGATTCACCATGCCCCCAAAGAAGATATGGTTTAGCTTGTATTTGGCAGAGACAGAAAACCTCCCTATCAACGTACCACATTGGATCATAGATCAGATCCACCTAGCCCATCAACAGTGGAACAAGAAGCAGAAAAATGTGCTCCACGGGTGTTGTGCTCTGACCAAGATAATCTATCGATGTCTAGCCTATGACGTGCCTATTCAGCGGGCACTCGTATGGTCCCGGGCCCAGGAATTCCAGAGAAGGCTATCGGCGGCAGGTCCCCCATCAAAGAAGATGAGAGGGGGAGTCCAATTACCCTGCGCTCAACCAAGGGGAGCCACCACTACACCAGAAATTACCCCTCCCCAGACACGACGCATTAGACCATTCACCATTCGGCTACCGAGACCAAGTACAGAGGGACCCAATCTGGTGTTTCCACCCGTCCCATCGGACTTGGAATTTCCACAGGGCTTTACTCTCAATGATCTCATTGATGAAGAAGTGGCTAGGCTAATCTACGACTCTAATCTCGAAACGGAAACAGAGCGAGCTCAGGAACCACAAACCCATACAACAACGTCAGCCCCCACCCGACCGCAAGTGGTAGAAGTCGACGTAGATGAACAAGAGACCGAACAAGAGGAAGAAGCCTATGAAGAACAAGAGTATGATGAACTTTCAGAGTTAGCAAGTGCCCCTGCGTATTCGGCACAAATAAAAAGACTATATCGAACCATGCAGCTAGTTCAAGAACAGCATAAAATATCACTTGAAGCAGGCAAGAAACTCATGAACCAATTGCTGGCAGAGGAAGGTGTGGATGATATGTTCATCGAGTCCATCAACCTACATGCAGATGCAGTAGGATTGGATGAGGCCATTCATGAGGCAATGGCCTACATTCACCGATTTGAGAAAAGAGTTCCCGCCCGTCCCATGAGGTCCGGGAAACAAATTCATATCAACGTATCAGCACCAGGAGATACAACGCAAGCAAACGAACATCAGGAAGCACCACTGTCACCACCCTCCCCACCTCTCACTACACAACTCGCTCCACCACATGACACTATCACCACCACGTCCACTACCACCACAATCGTCATGGGAATTCCACTCTCTCCGGGAATCCAATTCGGGGGCGTCACCGTGCCCACTTTCACCACTCTCTTCACTAACGTCACTTCCACCCCACCCACGATCCCCATCTACACGGTCACTCAAACATTTGACACTATGGAAACATCTCCTGCCACTGCACCGCTCCCTCCCCCCATGCAACCTCCGTCTCCCATACCCCCTCCACCCACATCTCCACTTGCAGCCACATCATTCACAACTCCCTTTCCCGCCCCCAGTCCCCCTGCATCTTCACCTCTCCCTGCATCATTTAATGTAAATAGTATATTTCTAGCATTAAATCAATGTGTATATCAGCTTCAGAATGAGTACAGAGCTCTTGACGACCGGTATCAACAACTGACAACAAATCACCAGAACTTACAAAGGCAACTTACAAGTCTTGAAGAGAAAAATGCAAATGTGAATCAACGTTATACAACGCTTGAGCAGGCTCACCAAACACTACTAGAGGCACCCCAACCATCGAAAGAATCAGGCGTCAAACAACTAGAAGCCTTGCTCGAAGTATACCAGGCCGATAACCTACGAGTCAGACGTAACTTGGCGCTACTCAGGAAACATATGGCCACAGCACTTGAAGAGAACAAGAGACTGCAGAAACAAAATGAAGAGAATCTGGAAGCGGCAATGGAAGGCTCTCCCCATGAAATTGAACCAGAGCAGTTCAAAGCCGTACCTTCAGAGACAATGAAGACCATCTTAGAAAGCTATGCATATCTATTAGATGCTCATGATGAGTTGGAAAGGGAACATGATGAGCTGCGTGGCCAGCTCAAGGAACAGGAGGCTCCAACCAAAGTAATAGAGTCGGCCTCGACTTCAGAGGAAGTGAAGGCATTGACAGAGCAGGTGGTTGAGCTCCAGCAAAAGTTACTAGAGTATGAAAGGCAACCCTCTCCAGTTATTGAACCTGAGCCAGAAGACTTGGTTCCCATTGAGGTAGATGATTCGTACGAGGAACCATATGTTCCTATGCCAATGCAAGGAGGGCAACGAACCTCAGAGGGACTAGACACCTTGGAAGTGGAAGCACCCGAGTGGCTTCAGACACTGGAAAAGACAGCGAACACCCACGAAGAACGGGTGGCCATTCAGATCCAATCACTAGCAAACCTAGAAGAAACTGTCATAAAGTCAGAATATTTCAGAAGCATGTCTCATCATAGATGGATCGGCACCAATAATGACCAATATGTGCCATACTGCATACTTTTGGCCGATTACAACGCCGAGATTCAACGACAATGCGGCAAGCCTCCCACATTTGCTACACAATTTGGTCCAGACGATATACCGGAAAGTGCTAAGCGTGGGTCCATCCATCAACCCACCTGGAGGATCAGGCTTTTGGAAACATATCCTGAAATGGTCCGAACCTGGAATAATATGCCGTTGTTTATTAAATATAATCCTTGTTACGTTCCAGTTCTTCGAAGACACACCTGGCCTGAATTCACTATTGCCGTCAGAGACATCAAAGCCTACGCAAAATGGTTAAATTACGTTTATCTAGCACCTCCACAAGGACCCCCCACGGTGAACTACATGATGTCTACAATCCGTCACTGGAGCATTCGGCTACGCAATAATCCCGATGTGATGGCCCAGATGTGTATGAAAATATTTGAATTAATGCTGATCACTTTCAGGACGTTTACGAATATTAAGGACCCCCACTTCTCAGGAGCAGGCTTCGTGACAAGAAACCAGGATCTGGTGTACGATATGAGTACCACCCCCTCAATTGAAGTAATATATGCTTGGCACGCCAGAATCAAGTACCTCCCAGCCTGCTTTAAACAGAAATTTGAGGAGATGTTCATCACAGGATTCTGGGAATATCACTCCAAAATCTTTATACCTAGACCGTCACATCTCCTCCAATTATTTGCTGTGGAGAGAACTATTCACTCAGAACAATTGAGGGTGCCTCATCCAAATGTTCCCGGACCTGTGAATTGGGATGATTTGCTCACAGATCTAGCATGCGGCTTACGACTCGAAGAACACCACCTAGCCTCCGATGTCGTCCAATATTATGTTCAAAAACCCTCTAGACAAGGGTCTGTCAGGGGCGATAGACGCGAGAGTGGGGGGGGTGTTGGCAGCAGTCAGGGAACCGAAGGAGCCACAAGACGAAGAGAGTCAGAACGAAGGGACAGCACAAGCAGACATGGCAGTCAAAGAAGATCTGGCAAGTAGGCCATCTAAATTTTTCAGACATCAAGGAGTTGAGCACACAAGAAGAAAGAGCAAGTAGGGAGCTCAAAGGTATGTATGACAAATCAACAGAGAAAATCCCTACACAAATAGTGATTTTAATCACTAAACACCATTGTAAATACCATTTCATATTTTTGTAGCTCCATTTTGTGCAAGCCAAGGAGTCCTTGAGCTTGAGGAGCTTTAGAAGTATCTACTTGCCAATTTTCATATTTTTTAGATCTCGTTTGAGCCCTCTAATAAGCCCTGGAACCTAATTTTTAACTAGGCCGGACACTAGGTCTGAACAGGGCCAAAGCTAGTCAAAAACTATGAAAGGAGCTAGAGAGCTCATTTTTGAGGGTGGATTGTAATTGAAATGAACCTGTAAGAGCTTTTTGAAAGTAATCTAAGAACTCCATTGCTTCTCACTCTTTGTCTTGCCGTGTGTGCGCGTGTGCGTGTATGTATGTGCATGCTTGTATGCTTCTCACTCACGCACTTGTGCCCCCACTTGCTCGAGGTCTTCATACCATCCTCATGTCTTCCCGGATTGACATTAAAGGAGGTGCTACTCATCACTGAGCTACACCAAATTTTGGAGGTGGAAGATGGTGATGATGGAAATGGAGGTGGAAGATGGTGATGATGATGATGGTGATGATGGTGGTAAGGTAAGAAAGAGAAAAATAGGAAAAGTAAAGAAATTACCTACAACGACAACGTCTCCAATCTACGTCTTACCATCACACGCTCGTCCTCAAAGCCATGTCTGCTTGTGCTGTCCCTTAGTTCTGACTCTCTTCGTCTTGTGGCTCCTTCGGTTCCTTGACTGCTGCCAACAGCGACAAACACACTCTATCGCGACAGACAATATCTATTGCGATAGACACCGTCTATCGCTACAGACATCCTCTATCGCGACAGACACCGTCTATCGCGACAGACCGCACCACACGATAGTGGTCATCTATCACAACAGACACCGTCTATCGCTACAGACACCATCTATCACGACAGATGATAGACCCCGTCTATCGCGACAAACACCCACCTATCACGACAGATAGAGACCCATGATAGACCTTGTCTATCACGACAGACACTCATCTATCGCGACAGACAAAGACCCACGATAGACCATGTGTATTGCGAGAGACCAAACCACGACATACACTGTCTATCGCGACAGACACCGTCTATCGTGATAGAACAAACCACGACAAACAACATGTATCACGACAGACACCGTCTATCTCGATAGACCAAACCATGACCGACGAGAGACACCATCTATCGTGACAAAGCAAACCACGGCAGATGACAGATAGTGTCTATCACTATAGACACTGTCTATCGAGACAGGCAGACCCACGACAGATGACAAACAACGTCTATCATGATAGACACCGTCTATTGCCACAGACAGGATCCCACAATAGACCCCGTCTATCGCGACAGACATCATCTATCGCGATAGGCTGTCCCCGCGGTAGCCAGTGTCTATCGTGACAAACACCATCTATCGCGATAAATAGGCATTTTCGACAAAAAATAAAGGGGTAAATTTTTGAAAATTTAGGCTAAATTTGGGCATATTTGCATACTCAATTACTCCTACACTTACAAAGGCCTTAGAAAAGTACACTAAACTCTTGAAAGGATCTGTTTGTCTGTTTAATCCCTTAAACCCTGAACTGTCATAACTTTTTCATATGAAATCCGTTTTTTCAGCTCTAGGGCTTGTCGAAAAGCTTCTTCTTCCTGCACCTTCCTCAATGCTTCACCGAATGTAGCAGATGGAAGAAGTCATCCCTCTACAATAGCACAATCGAGAGGAGGGGGGGATAGGAACATGTTAGACTCAAGATATAACCGGCACGAGATGGTAGAACCACACCCTAAGAGGGAGGATTAGGAAGTAGTCCTCAACCATGGCTTTTGGGGCAAGTGGTTAGCCCATCGTACTCCTAGCTGGTAGGTTGTGAGTTCAAATCCCACAATTGGTATTAGAGCTAAGGAAGTAGACTTGGAAAAAAGAAGTATCATAACTATACCTTGTAAGTTGCCACCTATTTCTTGATGATCTTCTGAGTTCTCCACTCCTTGAAGTTTCTGGTTCTTCACACTCAGGATCAAATCTTGGTATTTCTTCAACTTCACCCTGCACTTCATTATTCTCTTCTTCATCAAATATCTGAACTTTTGATTTACCTTTCCTTTGGCTCACTTCTTCTTCATCACCTGTATTGATATTGATTGTACCTGCATACCAAGTATTTTGCTCATCAAATGTAACATCTTTAGAAACCATGAATTGTTTTGTAGATGGACTCCACAATCTATAACCCATCTGCTTATCATCATAACCAATGAAAACATATTTTTCAGCTTTAGGTTCCAATTTGTGTCTTAATTGTGATGGCACATATGCATATGCCACACATCCAAAAACTCTGCAGTGATCCAAGGTAGGTCTCTTACCCCACCAAGCCTCATATGGTGTCATACCCTGCAAGGCTTTACATGGTAACCTATTGACCAAATAAGTGGCTGTATTTACAGCCTCAGCCCACAAATAATTAGGGCAATTTTTCTCCTTCATCATGGATCTTGCAAACTCAACAAGTGTTCTATTTCTCCTTTCTGCTACACCATTTTGTTGAGGAGAGTACCTGCAAGTAACTTCCCTTTTTATACCTGCATTCCACAAGTAATCACTGAACTCATTAGAGAAATACTCTCCCCCTCCATCTGACCTTAGTCTCTTCAACTTATGTCCTGTAATTCTTTCTGCATATGCATGATAGTGTTTAAATGTATTAAACACTTCTGATTTATCTTTGATCACATAAATAGTGATCCATCTAGTAGCATCATCAACATAAATCACATAATACCTTGACCCATTTATACTGAAATCCTTTGATGGTCCCCACACATCTGTGTGTACCAATTCAAGCTTCTCTGAGTACATAAAACCATGCTTGGAATAGGAATGCTTATGAGATTTACCTAATTGACATGCCTCACATTTGTATGTCATATGTTGACCTGCAACATTAGGCAATCCAAGCACTGAACCATTGTTAATCATGTCTTTAATACCTCTTTCATTGAAATGTCCAAGCCTCTTGTGCCAAAGATCTAACTCAGAGATCTTATGTCCTCCATATGTGAACATAGCATGACCAATATTGCCTTGAATCTTCAATGTAAATAATCTTCCTTCTTTCTTCCCTGAAACAATCTGTTTATACCCTTGACTAGGCTCTTCCACATATACTCCATCATTAGTGAACATTACTTCATATCCCTTTTCAACAATTTGTCCTACACTTATCAAATTCTTAGGAATTGTAGGAACATACAGAACCTTACTCAATAAGGTACTACCATCCTTAGCCTTCACTGATCCAATTGACTTCACATTGTGCTTTGTGTTGTCACCTGTTTGAACAACATGATTAAAAACCTTATTCTCCAAATCAGTCATCAAAGCTATATTACCACTTAGGTGATTGCTACACCCTGAGTCAATGTAGAAGACTCTTTGATCTTCACTCTGCCTTTCACAAGTTGCATTCATTATCAATGTTGAATCCTCCTTTTGATCTGAAGCATAATTGTAGTAGGTATTGTTATATTGTTGACTTTGGAATCCTCTACCTGCATTTCTTCCAAAGTAACTCCTACTACCTCTACCTCTGAAATTACCTCTTTGATTTCTGCCACCTCTTCCTCTTGCATTATAGTTTTGACTATATCCATTATTACTCTGAGTATTATGCCAACAATCATTAGCTAAATGATTTGTCTTACCACAAATCCAGCAAGCTTTGCCTCCATCTTTATTGTTTCTGCCTCTTCCTCTACCTTTGCCACCTCCTCTTCCTCTTAGGAAGTTGGCTTGACTAGTTGTTCCTTCATCTTCATTTGCTTGTTGCTTTCCTTTGCTATTCTTCTTCTTGTCCTTTGAGTACATTGCATGACCTGCACTCTTGTTACCATCTCCTTTAACATCCTGCTCAAATGTTAGCATATGACCTAACAACTGATTTAAATCAGGAGTGAAATGATCAAGTGATAACTCTGTAGACAAAATGAATGGCTTCCATTTGTCATCACCTCTTAAACCTGTAAGAATTTGCCTTACCAATTTATCCTCCTCAATGTCTTCATCAACAGCTCCTAAAGCATCTGCAATATCTTTCATTCTTGTCACATAGTCTGAAATGGATTGAGAAGCCTTCTTCTTAAAGGTGGTAAACTCTGCCCATAAGGATGCCTTCCTTGACTTAGTAGTATTCTGAAAATGCTCCTCCAAAGCATTCCAAATATCAGTTGCACTTTCAAGACCTCGAATATGAGGTAACAAGTAATCATTGACTGCCATATAGATAATGCTCCTAGCTTGAGCATCTTTCTTCATCCAATTTTTCAAATCTGCTAACTCTTCCCTAGTTGGAACACTAGGATCTCTGAACTGTGGCTTCTCTTCTTCTCCTGTGATGTAGGCTATTAAATCTTTGCTCATAAGATGAGCTTCCATCCTCATTGACCATGCAGGATAGTTCTCTCTATCCAATTTCTCTATCTGAAGAGAATCTCCCATCTTTCTTCTACCTGTGTATTGAAATCTTCAAGCTTTATAAATGATATATGTACCTTTACTTCAAATAAGAGTCCTTTTGTCTTTCTTGATGTCGTATGGTCTCCTCCTCAAGCTTTGCCTTCAAGCTTTCACCTTTTAGTTCTTCAGTTGTTGAATTTCTTGAATCTGCAGGAGTCGGGATCCTCCTTTCTTTGATTTTGATGTCTCCTGCTCTGATACCACTGATGGAGAGTGTTAATCTCCAAAAGAATAACCTAATCTTATGATTAGAGCACCTCTATACCAAGAGTAAGTCAAAATCTTCACCAAATTAGAGGTTCAATCTCCAAATTATCAAAAGTTGAAAAATTCTGTGAAGAAGATAAAACACAGAAAGTCTGCTGCACATTTTTTTCTCATTGACCTATCAAACATGTAAAGTTTTCTATGAAATTTTGTATAGAGTGTCGCCTAGAAGTTGCGCACCTCCTCCAAGTTAAATTTCTTCAAAAGGTTTAGTATAACTTGAGAAATCAACTTCACAAGTTACCTATGTGTAAATCTGCACTTCTGAGAAGTCGATTTTGACACCCCTAACTTCTAACACATAATTCTATCAATCTCGAACCCGTTTAAACAAATGCTTGTATATACAGGCAGCTTACCTTCTAAATTAAAGATTAAGTGCTTCATTGCACAAAACTTTAAACTGTGGAGTGAGAACTGACCAAAAAATCAAGATCAAAATTTGCGTCTGTTTCAGAGAACTGTGAACACTCATCACATATGAATGTTCCTATTAACAATTCTCTTAGCCTGTTTACAATTAGACTATGAAACTCAATTCATAGACTCATTAACTATGAACTTAGATGTCCTCAAAAGGATTTCACAAATGATCTAACACAGACGGAGCAGACACAGAAACATCGGGCGCAATATTTCTTCGATTACTCAGAAAATTACAGTTGAGTGATGAGAGGAAAACTCAACTAACATTTCACATGTCTCATGACATCTAATTTCTTCTTTCTCGACTTCTATAATCACTCATCTATTCTTTCATATGCTCTCATATCACGCCTCGACATTTTCAAGGTATTTATAGAGAAATTTGTACAAGTCTATGACTAATCAAAGATTTAAGTGAACTATAACTATACTAATGTACATATGTGTACATTCCTCATATCCTCTGAATGTATCCTTCTTCCAAGCTTCAAGAATTGAATCTTCCTTCATTCTTTAATCTTCCAAACATTCAATTGGTGATTGGTCTGCACCAACAGGAAAGGCAAGGCTCAAGACACCAAGGTTGAAAGCAAGGCAAGTCCATAGGCAAAGTGGCCAAGAAGCAGAAAGACAAGGCTCAAGAGACCAAGGTTGAGGACAAGATGGTTCAAGAGACTGTGCGAGGGTGAGGACATCAATCCAAGGGGAGAGCAAGGATTGATCATTGAGGACAATGATCTCTAGAAGGGGAAGAGAGTGTTAAACTCAAGATATAACTGATAGGAGATGGTTGAACCACATCCTAAGAGGAAGGATTAGGAAGTAATCCTCAACCATGGCTTTTGGGGCAAGTGGTGAGCAGATCATACTCCTAACTAGTTGCCGGGGATCGAGCTTTGAGGACGAGCGTGTGATGGTAAGACGTAGATTGGAGACGTTGGAGTTGTAGGTAATTTCTTTACTTTCCCTATTTTTCTCTTTCTTACCTTACCACCATCATCACCATCATCATCATCACCATCTTCCACCTCCATTTCCATCATCACCATCTTCCACCTCCAAAATTTGGTGTAGCTCAGTGATGAGTAGCACCTCCTTTAATGTCAATCCGGGAAGACATGAGGATGGTCTGAAGACCTCAAGCAAGTGGGGGCACAAGTGCGTGAGTGAGAAGCATACAAGCATGCACACACATACACGCACACGCGCACACACGGCAAGACAAAGAGTGAGAAGCAATGGAGTTCTTAGATTACTTTCAAAAAGCTCTTACAGGTTCATTTCAATTACAATCCAACCTCAAAAATGAGCTCTCTAGCTCCTTTTATAGTTTTTGACTAGCTTTGGCCTTGTTCAGACCTAGTGTTCGGCCTAGTTAAAAATTAGGTTCCAAGGCTTATTAGAGGGCTCAAACGAGATCTAAAAAATATGAAAATTGGCAAGTAGATACTTCTAAAGCTCCTCAAGCTCAAGGACTCCTTGGCTTGCACAAAATGGAGCTACAAAAATATGAAATGGTATTTACAATGGTGTTTAGTGATTAAAATCACTATTTGTGTAGGGATTTTCTCTGTTGATTTGTCATACACCTCTTTGAGCTCCCTACTTGCTCTTTCTTCTTGTGTGCTCAACTCCTTGATGTCTGAAAAATTTAGATGGCTTACTTGCCAGATCTTCTTTGACTGCCATGTCTGCTTGTGCTGTCCCTTCGTTCTGACTCTCTTCATCTTGTGGCTCCTTCGGTTCCCTAACTGCTGCCAACACCCCCCCAGTCTCGCGTCTGTCGCCCCTGACAGACCCTTGTCTAGAGGGTTTTTGAACATAATATTGGACGACATCGGAGGCTAGGTGGTGTTCTTCGAGTCGTAAGCCGCGTGCTAGATTTGTGAGCAAATCATCCCAATTCACAGGTCCGAGAACATCTGAATGAGGCACCCTCAATTGTTCTGAGTGAATAGTTCTCTCCACAGCAAATAATTGGAGGAGATGTGATGGTCTAGGTATAAAGATTTCGGAGTGATATTCCCAGAATCCTGTGATGAACATCTCCTCAAATGTCTGTTTAAAGCAGGCTAGGAGGTACTTGATTCTGGCGTGCCAAGCATATATTACTTCAATTGAGGGGGTGGTACTCATATCGTACACCAAATCCTAGTTTCCTGTCACGAAGCCTGCTCCTGAGAAGTGGGGGTCCTTAATATTCTTAAACGTCCTAAAAGTGATCAGCATTAATTCAAATATTTTCATACACATCTGGGCCATCACATCGGGATTATTGCATAGCCGAATGCTCCAGTGACGGATTGTAGAAATCATGTAGTTCACCGTGGGGGGTCCTCGTGGAGGTGCTAGATAAACGTAATTTAACCATTTTGCGCAGGCTTTTATGTCTCTGACGGCAATAGTGAATTCAGGCCAGGTGCGTCTTCGAAGAACTGGAACGTAACAAGGATTATATTTAATAAACAACGGCATATATTCCAGGTTCGGACCATTTCAGGATATGTTTCCAAAAGCCTGATCCTCCAGGTGGGTTGATGGATGGACCCACGCTTAGCACTTTCCGGTATATTGTCTAGACCAAATTGTGTAGCAAATGTGGGAGGCTTGCCGCATTGTCGTTGAATCTCGGTGTTGTAATCGGCCAAAAGTATGCAGTATGGCACATATTGGTCATTATTGGTGCCGATCCATCTATGATGAGACATGCTTCTGAAATATTCTGACTTTATGATAGTTTCTTCTAGGTTTGCTAGTGATTGGATCTAAATGGCCACCCGTTCTTCGTGGGTGTTCGCTGTCTTTTCCAGTGTCTGAAGCCACTCGGGTGCTTCCACTTCCAAGGTGTCTAGTCCCTCTGAGGTTCGTTGCCCTCCTGGCATTGGCATAGGAACATATGGTTCCTCGTACGAATCATCTACCTCAATGGGAACCAAGTCTTCTAGCTCAGGTTCAATAACTAGAGAGGGTTGCCTTTCATACTCTAGTAACTTTTTCTGGAGCTCAACCACCTGCTCTGTCAATGCCTTCACTTCCTCTGAAGTCGAGGCCGACTCTATTACTTTGGTTGGAGCCTCCTGTTCCTTGAGCTGGCCACGCAGCTCATCACGTTCCCTTTCCAACTCATCATGAGCATCTAATAGATTTGCATAGCTTTCTAAGATGGTCTTCATTGTCTCTGAAGGTACGGCTTTAAACTGCTCTGGTTCAATTCCGTGGGGAGAGCCTTCCATTGCCGCTTCCAGATTCTCTTCATTTTGTTTCTACAGTCTCTTGTTCTCTTCAAGTGCTGTGGCCATATGTTTCCTGAGTAGCGCCAAGTTACGTCTGACTCGTAGGTTATCGGCCTGGTATACTTCGAGCAAGGCTTCTAGTTGTTTGACGCCTTATTCTTTTGATGGTTGGGGTGCCTCCAGTAGTGTTTGGTGAGCCTGCTCAAGCGTTGTATAACGTTGATTCACATCTGCATTTTCCTCTTCAAGAGTTGTAAGTTGCCTTTGTAAGTTCTGGTGATTTGTTGTCAGTTGTTGATACCGGTCGTCAAGAGCTCTGCACTCATTCTGAAGCTGATATACACATTGATTTAATGCTAGAAATATACTATTTACATTAAATGATGCAAGGAGAGGTGAAGATGCAGGGGGACTGGAGGCGGGAAAGGGAGTTGTGAATGATGTGGCTGCAAGTGGAGATGTGGGTGGAGGGGGTATGGGAGACGGAGGTTGCATGGGGGGAGGGAGCGGTGCAGTGGCAAGAGATGTTTCCATAGTGTCAAATGTTTGAGTGACCGTGTAGATGGGGATCGTGGGTGGGGTGGAAGTGGCGTTAGTGAAGAGAGTGGTGAAAGTGGGCACGGTGACGCCCCCGAATTGGATTCCCGGAGAGAGTGGAATTCCCATGACGATTGTGGTGGTAGTGGACGTGGTGGTGATAGTGTCATGTGGTGGAGCGAGTTGTGTAGTGAGAGGTGGGGAGGGTGGTGACAGTGGTGCTTCCTGATGTCCGTCTGCTTGCGTTGTATCTCCTGGTGCTGATACGTTGATATGAATTTGTTTCCCGGACCTCATGGGACGGGCGGGAACTCTTTTCTCAAATCGGTGAATGTAGGCCATTGCCTCATGAATGGCCTCATCCAATCCTACTGCATCTGCATGTAGGTTGATGGACTCGATGAACATATCATCCACACCTTCCTCTGCCAGCAATTGGTTCATGAGTTTCTTGCCTGCTTCAAGTGACATTTTATGCTGTTCTTGAACTAGCTGCATGGTTCGATATAGTCTTTTTATTTGTGCCGAATACGCGGGGGCACTTGCTAACTCTGAAAGTTCATCATACTCTTGTTCTTCGTAGGCTTCTTCCTCTTGTTCGATCTCTTGTTCATCTACGTCGACTTCTACCACCTGCGGTCAGGTGGGGGCTGACGTTGTTGTATGGGTTTGTGGTTCCTGAGCTCGCTCTGTTTCCGTTTCGAGATTAGAGTCGTAGATTAGCCTAGCCACTTCTTCATCAGTGAGATCATTGAGAGTAAAGCCCTGTGGAAATTCCAAGTCCGATGGGACGGGTGGAAACACCAGATTGGGTCCCTCTGTACTTGGTCTTGGTAGCCGAATGGTGAATGGTCTAATGCGTCGTGTCTGGGGAGGCGTAATTTCTGGTGTAGTGGTGGCTCCCCTTGGTTGAGCGCAGGGTAATTGGACTCCCCCTCTCATCTTCTTTGATGGAGGACCTGCCGCTGATAGCCTTCTCTGGAACTCCTGGGCCCGGGACCATACGAGTGCCCGCTGAATAGGCACGTCATAGGCTAGACATCGATAGATTATTTTGGTCAGAGCACAACACCCGTGGAGCACATTTTTCTGCTTCTTGTTCCACCGTTGATGGGCTAGGTGGATCTGATCTATGATCCAATGTGGTACGTTGATAGGGAGGTTTTCTGTCTCTGCCAAATACAAGCTAAACCATATCTTCTTTGGTGGCATGGTGAATCTTTCCTGGGCTAGAAAAGCAAAATGCTGCATGACGGTCCGTAGGTGAAGAGCGATGGTCGGTGTCATTGTTACCATATCCTTCAGCTTATTGAGATCTTTATGTTTCATTCTGCCTAGAACCATTGTTTCCTTTTCAGTAGGAATGTGCATACCATACATGCCCAATGCTTCTCGTACCAGATTGAGGGTCAGTTTGAATCTTTTAAGTTTGTGGCCCGGCAATAGTGAGGGTAACACAAAAGTGCTGTCGCCTCCTTTGGCCCTGCTAGGAGTGATGGTACTGATAAGATAAGAACAGCGTAAGAAATCTGGCTTCGGTAAGTGGGCCCTGAAATAACTGTCCAGGCCAGCTTTGGTCCATACTGCACGCATTACTTCGGCATTCTGATAGCTCTCAAATTCGCGCGTGAAAAAATGGTAGCGTCCCCATTTACCATTAAACTCTTTCAGCTTCCCAAAAATAGGTTCCATCACCCAATGGTCCTGCAACATCACTGAACCAATGAGCGTGTTTGCCCACTTGAGAGGTGTGCCCCTGGGGAGGATCCTGAACTGGGAGTACATGCACAGCTTGAAGTTCTTGCGGTCTTTCGGTGAGATGTGGTTCGAGGAGGAGTGTTTCTATATCCACAATCTGTGCGCTAGATCCGGCGTGAGAACTGGCACCTCCAGCTTCTGCCATGGCCCTGCTTGCTTGTTGGTTCTGTGAGAATATAGAACCATGTGTTAACATTGTAATGGACAGAATAAACCCGTCGTTGCCTCGTTACAACATTAATATGAGGTAGATGATGAGTCAGTGGTCAGTGAGTGCACGATGACAGTGTGTGTAGTTAATGCCTGGATAGTCCTAGGAGCTAGATGGAAAGATGCACAGTTTGACTAGTGCAGTTAGTAAGTGGAGGTGAATTCACAGATTGGGGTCGGGGGGTTTATTACAAGTCTTAGGTTGTCAAACACCGTGGATGGCTTTTGGTCTTGGTTTTGTGGAGATTCGGGAGGGTTGCATGAGTAATTCTGCTGGGAGTTGTTGTGTCATTGGGACCCATTTACGAGTGAGTTTGTGCGTGCTTCTAGGTGGCAACGTGTTCAAGTGTATCAGACAAGAGTGGGTGGCGGCTGCTTGAGCGAGTGAACCCTGTTGTGTATGATGTGAATTGTGTGGGGTTAGTTGAGCCCGCAAGCAAGCCTTAGGCACCCAAATTTGTCTTGATTGTGGGTCAGCCTTCATCGACTTCTTGGGTACCCAAATGGATTTCGCTTTCTCAATAGAGGTTTTAGGAGTCCTCTTATTAGCATCCAGTCATTGATTACTAATAGGAAGTTGAGACCGTTGTTGCGACTTAGTTACGGTCGGCAGCTCGTCTTTCCGCACCCACATTTGTTTCATCGGCTGAGTTGTTCTGCTTCGCACGTTCTTTTGGTCTCTCGCCTGGAGAGTCTTCAGTGATTGATCTGCCCTTAGTTGCTGCCTCCTTCTGGCCTTTGGAAAAGAAGGGAGTTCCATTGTGGTTCTGACTCCTTTGAGATCTTCGTTCTTCTGTATCACATAGCCTTGGACAAGAACATCATGGTCAACTTCATGTGTACCCCTGGAGGGACCAGGAGTCTGTGCCTTTCCTAGTTCCTTGAGTGCTCCATTATTTAACTCAATTGTAATTCTAGTTTGATTCACCCATACCTGAAGAAGTCCACTTCTTAGATTTAAGTTGACTGCTTGATCATAGATCCAGTCTTGACCCAAGACAAGGGGTTCAGTAAGGTCCTCATCTTGACATACTAGTACTTTAACTGTCATTGCCTCATCATGAATATAGAGGGGAAGTTCCACCTCG
Source organism: Ceratopteris richardii (assembly GCA_020310875.1). Taxonomy (NCBI): domain Eukaryota; kingdom Viridiplantae; phylum Streptophyta; class Polypodiopsida; order Polypodiales; family Pteridaceae; genus Ceratopteris; species Ceratopteris richardii. The sequence goes on from CM035418.1 coordinate 120,207,882, forward strand.
CCCATGCAAGGGGTTTCAACGCCTCCCAATCCTATGAGATATGCTTCCACAGGATTGACAGTTAATTGCAACTCTTGACAGTAAGACAATTTAACAGCACTAGTGGCTGCACCTGAGTCAATCAAGGCTCTTACAGTCCTTGCACTCTTTCCTTGTCCTATATCTAAGGTTATGGAAGGACGTCGATCAGTTATTCTATGTGAGCTAACACCTGAAACTTCACACATAGCCACGTCATATCCTTGATCTGCATATGCATCTTGCCTAGGGTGCTCTCGACCTTGTCTTCTTAATTTCATTCTCCGTATGTGCTCTAGGGCTTCTGCTTGAGCTTCTTCTCGAATTCGCTTTTCTTCCTCTTTGCGTTTCTTAGCAGTATTGAGTCGACTTAGCATTTCCTCTGTGAGAGGTTCCTGATACAACTTGACTCTGCATCCGCTGATATAACTTGGGAGAACATCGCCTTCTAATGTGGCTAGTTGCACTGCTCCACTTGTTGAGATTCTGTTAATGATCATGGGTACGTAGCCTCTCTTCTCCAGTTTCCTCGCATGTTGCTTCAATGTGTAGACTAAAACTAAGTCGCCTGCCTTTAAACCTTTATCCTTAACGTGGGCATCAAAGTATGCCTTCTGCCGTTTCTTTCCTGCATATATCCCTGCAGCTGCTCTCAGTCTTGTTTCTCCTAATCGTTCAAGGTCAAAAAGTCTAGAGGAGAGTTCATGACCCGTCCATTCATGCTCTTGTGCCACTTTCAATGTAGGTATCAAAAAGTCTAAAGGTAGCACAGCATTTTGACCAAACACCATTTGAAAGGGAGTGGCTTGGAGTACCGTTTTGTAGGCAACTCGGTATGCCCAAACAGCATGGTGTAGCTGTTTGTCCCAATCAGAGCATTTATTGTTCACTAATTTCGTCAGTACATTGCATAAGATCTTCTTGGTGCTCTCAGCCTGGCCATTTGCTTGAGGGTGATAGGGGGCAGACTTCTTATGTACTACCAAGAATTCTTGGAGCAGATTTTCAATAACTTCATTCAAGAAGTGAGTGCCTCTATCACTAACTAGCTCTATAGGTAGCCCGTATCTAGTGAACACATTCTCAAATAAAAACTTAGCTGTTGTTTGAGCATCGTTCTTCGTTGTGGCTTTTACCTCTACCCACTTTGTTAGATAGTCTGTTGCAACAATGATATATTCTTAGCTGGGGGATTAATAGGACCTACGAAGTCTATTCCCCACTTAGAGAATGCACGTCCACCCATCATAGGTTTCGGTGGCATCTCATCTTTACGTATAGGATATTGAGTTCTCTGAGAGACATCACAGCGTTTCACATAGGTATGTGTATCCATGTGAAGGGTCGGCCACCAGAAGCCCGCAAATAGTATTGCCTTGATCACCCGATCTGGTCCAAAATGTCCTCTTGCTACACCTTGGTGAGCAGTGTCCAAGATCTTGAGATACTCACTCTCATGGACACATAGTCTCAGGTAACCGTCTTTACCACGTTTGTATAGATTATCACCAATAAGTGAGTAATCCTGGGCTTCTTGTTCTAAACTCCTTTTCCTAGCCAGAGTCATGTCTGGAGGGAATGTTTTCGTCCTCAGAAAGGATACTAGTGGTTCACTCCAATCCGGCACTATGGACACTTGATAAAGAGTGGCACGTTCCACAGGTGGTTTAGTGCAACAGATTGGGCATTCCTTGCACAACTTTTGGACATCAGCTTCCATAGTTGGCCAATGCACTCCGAGTCTCCTTAGTGTCTGTAGGGTTCGTTGTTTTGAGTAGTGTTGCTCTAATGCACCTACATGTGCTAATTGCAACCATTTAGTGTACTCATCCTCTTCCACACAACAAGCCAAGATTCCTTGATCTGTGTGCTTGTACATACTTCCTGCCATGATGTGATATTTTTGGGCTTTTACTACCTCTCTATCCTGCGTGTTTATTACTGGATGGTTAGGTCCGTATGTCAATACTGGCACTAATGGCTTAGCCCACTGCGGTACCACTTCCAAGTTAAACAAGTAAGCATCCGGAAGGTCATCTGATACTCCTTGTGGGGCTTCTCCAGATGTGAGCCTAGAAAGGTGATCTGCTCTCAAATGAGTCCTCCCTTTCCTTACCACAAGCTCGAAATCATATTCCATTAGTAAGAGAAACCATCTTACTAATCTTCCTGTATTGCATGGCTTGTTCACGAGATATAACAATGCTTGGTGATCAGTAAAAAATTAAAACTTATTTGCAAGCAAATAGTGTCTAAATTTCTTGACTGCATATACCATGCCTAAGCCTTCTCTCTCTGTAGTGGTATAATTTTGTTCAGCTGCATTCAATTGTCTACTGGCATAGGCAATTGGAAGATCCATACTGCCTTCACCAGTAGGTTGAGCAAGCACACACCCAATAGCATAATTGGATGCATCCACGTGAACATGGAATGGCTTATTCCAATCTGGTGTGGTCAAGATTGGTGCTGAACATAATCTTCGTTTAAGCTCCTTGAAGGAATTCTCACATTCCTCAGTCCACTCAAAGTTTGTCAGAAGTCCATACATGTGCTTTGCAATGACAGCGTTCATATGAATGAACTGTCGGTAGTAACCACAATGTCCCATGAAAGCTTGTACTTCCTTGACATTCCTTGGCCTAGGTAACTCGGCTATGGCTCTTACTTTCTCTTCATCGGTGGATATGCCATTCTTTGACACTATGTGTCCTAAAATCTTACCTTGCCTGACCATGAAAACGCATTTTTCTGGGTTCAGGCAGACTTGATATTCTCTACATTTGTCAAAGATTTGTCTGAGTTCAGGAATATGGGTTTGCCTAATGTTGGAATGAGCACAAAGATCATCAACATAGACTTCTAAGTTCTGTGAAGAGAGATGGTGGATGCAATCCAAAGATGAGTAGGTGCCGCTACAACCAGCTTCACACCAGCCAACTGAGACTTCAGAGTTGATTAGTAGACCCTTTGAGCTTCCTAAATCCACCAAAATATCAGCCAAGTACTTTGGAACATGTATCCCAAAAGTTTAAGTCAAGACCGACAAGTTGCGAAATGACTAGCTCCCAAAACTTGCTATTTTTGGACATACACCTGCTGGAAAAAATGAACAGTGCTCTCAACCTGGAAGGAATTAGAAAAATTCCTTTTGGGCATAGCAAATAGACTTAGCAAGCTTCCTATTCCAAGTTAAAACACTTCAAATGATGGACTGAGCACTGAGAACAAGTTTCATCAAGTTCTGGAACATTCCCACAATTCTCGGGGCTCTGCAGAGATAGACCAGTAAGCAGTAAAATGCAGATATCTCCAAAAGTATAAATCCAATGACCTTGAAAATTTATAGGTAGAAACTAGACAGTGAGAGCTATCCAACGCACTTTAAAACACTGAAAAAGGTTCAGTAAAACTCGAGATATGACCTTCTGAAGTTACTGCTCTGAGTGAGTATAGCAGAGAACAAAACAGAGAGGTAGATGATAATAAATGTATAGATTCACATATGATTACAACCACATTGGCAATGAATCTTTGCACAATGGGAGTAGAATGATAGAGCTATGGAGTAAGCTCTTCAATCTCTACAAAATGACATCAAGTGGTCACGTACAAGGCTTGCTAATCGCCTCTTCCTTCTTGCTCCTTTTATAGCTATTCTTGGAGGGAGTTTTGAATTCGAATTCGAATGGCTCCACCTAAAAGTGATCCCCAAAGTTAGGAGAGATTCCCTCAGCTCAAAAATTCGTGATTTTGGTAGTTGGAGCCACGAATTTGCTTTTACATCATGGATGAGGTAAGCCATCCTTTTACTTTTTTCTTTTTCCATTTACAAGAGATAAAATGTACTCTTTTACAAGAGGTGTTCACATGACTACTCATGTGACTTACAAATGAGGATAATATCAAGCATATCAAGCATGTAGGCTTGGGCAAAATGCACCAACAGCTCCCCCTCAAGCCTAACATGCTTGGCCTCCAAATAAGTCTTCAATTGTTCTTGATTTCCTGCAAACCAATCATCAACTTGAATCTACTTAATTTCGTACCATCAAGAGCTTTCGTCAACATGTCTGCACATTGCATATCTGTAGAGACGTAGGATAGTTGAATATCCTTGCTCATTAGCTTCTCCCTTACATAATGGTAGTGGACTTCAATATGCTTGGTTCTAGCATGGTATACCGGATTAGCTGCTAGATGTAGTGAGCTTGTGTTGTCACCAAAAATGTGAGGTGTTGAAGAATGAAGTCCAAGATCTGTGTACAAAGATTTTAACCACATGATTTCTTGAGTTGCATTAGCCAAACCTCTATATTCAGCTTCAGTAGAAGATAATGCCACGGTTGGTTGCTTCTTCGATGACCAAGAAATGATTTTTGAACCTGCAAATGATATATACCCTGATGTGCTTCTTCTATCATCTTTAGATCCGGCCCAATCTGCATCTGAGTAGACCTTTAGCTCAATATCTGAAGTAAATGAATAAAACAAACCTTCATTCATGGTCCCCTTTAGGTACTTGAGGACTCGCTTGGCCGCTTCCATATGTGGTCTTCTCGGCTTATGCATAAACTGACTCAATATGCTAACACTATAGCATATATCCACCCTTGTGAGTGTTGCATAGTTCAAACTTCCAACCAAGCTTTGATAGCTTGTGATGTCTTCAATTGGCTCTCCTTCATAAGCACTAAGCTTATGATTTTGCTCCATAGGTGTACCTGCACACTTTGTATTTTCCATCTTGAACTTGACGAGCATGTCATGGACATACTTCCTTTGTGTGATGTATATACCTGAATCTGTGTAGATCAACTCCAATCCAAGAAAATAAGTGAGTGGTCCGAGGTCACTTATTTTGAACTCCTCCTTCATTTGACTCTTTACCTGTTTGATTCCTTCAAGATCATTGCCTGTGATAATAATATCATCAACATACACACATAAATAGATCACTTCAGATCCATTCCTCTTTATGAACAAAGAGGTATCCGCCTTGCTAGCTTTGAATCCTTGGTCCTGCAAATAAGTCACCAATCTGAAATTCCAAGCTCTTGGAGCTTGCTTCAATCCATACAAAGCTTTCTTTAGTTTGCATACATAGTTAGGATGATGTGCATCCTCATATCCAGGAGGTTGTGCCATATACACTTCCTCAGAAATCCATCCATTCAAGAAAGCATTCTTTATATCAAGTTGATAAAGATTCCAATTTCTAGATGCAGCAAGACTTATGAGAACCCTAATTGTAGGCATTTTTGCAACAGGAGAGAAAGTCTCCTCATAATCAATACCATGGGTTTGAGCAAACCCTTTAGCAACTAACCTTGCTTTGTGTCTATTTATACTTCCATCTGGATTCCTCTTGATTTTGTATATCCATCGAGATCCGATTATCTTCATAGATGGCTTGTTAGGTACAAGCTCCCAAGTGTCATTCTCCTTCAAGGCTTCCATTTCTTCATCCATTGCATCTCTCCAAGCTTTCTTGCTTTGTGCTTCTTCGAATGTGGTCGGTTCTTCATTGGTTGAATCCTTTGCAATGTAGATTGAGTGCTTGGTGACCAAAGAAGTATCATAACCAAACCTCTCTGGTTTCTTCTTCTCCCTCGAAGACCTTCTAAGTGGTTGATGTGAGCTCTCGGGTCCATATGTAGCATCCTGCATCTTTGCTTTACCTTTGTTCTTCCATAGCTTTAGTCTTTCCAAGTCTTCTAGGTCAATCTCCGAATCACTTTCTTCAATCTGCTTTGGCTCCTTTGGTTGAAGTGATGGAAAATCTTCATCCAAGTCATATGGCAGCTTCACTTTCCTGTCATCATCAAACCATGATTTGTTTTCATCAAAAATTACATCTCTACTCACAGAAAATCCTTTATTGGTTGGATTGTACAATCTATATCCTTTTTGGTTTTGATCATAACCAATGAATACACACTTCTCTGCCTTGGGATCCAATTTCCCTCTTACTTGAGAAGGAATGTGAGCATAGGCTAAGCATCCAAAGATTTTACAATGCTCTAGACTAGGTCTTCTTCCATTCCACACTTCATATGGAGTGGTTCCATCTAGTGACTTAGATGGAAGTCTATTTATGAGATATGTGGCTGTCGACACAGCCTCTGCCCATAGGTAGTTCGGCAATCCCTTTTCGTTGAGCATGGACCTTGCAGCTTCGACGATAGCTCTATTCCTCCTCTCTGCTACACCATTGAGTTCAGGTGTATACCTTGTAGTGACTTCCCTTTTAATGCCTCTTTCATGCAAGAAGGCATCAAATTCAGAAGAGAAGTATTCTCCTCCACCATCTGATCTGAGTCTTTTCAAAGTCCTACCTGTTTGATTTTCAACAAGAGCAATATACTTCTTAAAGCAATTAAACACTTCATCCTTGTGCTTCATGAAAAACAGAATGGTCCACCTGCTACAATCATCTATGAAAGACACATAATATCTTGAGCCTGATATAGATGGCTCCTTACTTGGACCCCACACATCCGTGTGCACTAGATCCAAAGGATTTTGATACATATATCCTTTCTTATTGAAAGGTTGTCTATGAGCCTTGCCGAGTTGACAAGCTTCACACTTATAAATCATGTGTTGCCTTGTGATATTAGGCAAACCAAGTACACTTTGGTCCCTGCAAATCTGTTTGAGTGTCCTCTCACCAATGTGAGCAAGCCTTTTGTGCCATATCTCCAACTCTGTTAGAGTTTGAGATCCATAGCTAAACAAAGCTATGTTCTTTGTATCTTCCACTTCGAAAGTGAAAAGCCTTCCTGTCTTTTCTCCTTTGGCAATCCTTCGAAAGCCTTGCCTTGGGTCTTCAACATATGCTCCAAATCGATTGAATCTAACCTGCAATCCTTTTTCAACAATCTGTCCAACACTTATTAAATTTTTGGTAATTGTAGGGACATACAAGACTTTGCTTAAGAGGTTCATATTCCCATCTGATGTCTTCACATTACCTATCTTCTCCACTGAGTGCTTTGTGTCATCTCCTGTCTGCACTTCATGCTTGTTATGAGGATCTTCCAAATCAGAAAGTAAAGCCACATTTCCTGCTACATGGTTCGAGCATCCCGAATCAATGTAAAATATGTGATCATCATCCTTACCCTTCTTTGTTGATAGATTCATAATCAATAATGAATCTTCTTGACTTTGGTCCTCTGCATAGTTATTGTAATCTCTTCTTCCTCTATGGCCACTTTGATAGTTGTTGTTGTTGTTGTAATTGTTGTTGTAGTAGTTGTTGTTGTTGTAGCCTCCATTGTACCTACCTCTATTTGATCCATAGCCACCTCTATTGAATCCTCTTCCTCTTGAGTTCCTTGGATTCCTGAAACATTCTTCAGTAGTATGGTTAGATAAGCCACATATGTTGCAAGGTTGAGATGATTGGAATCTCCCCCTGCCTTGCTTTCCACCTCTGCCTCTTCCTCTAGCTCTTCCTCTACCTGCAAAGTTTGCTTGGAAAGAGCTTCCTTCATCTTCATTCTTCCTATTCTTTGACTTGTCCTTGACCTTAGCTTTATCAGAATATAAGGCAGAAGTTTGATTACCTCTTGAGGACTCACCACCTTTGCTAATCTTTGCTTCATGAGTGAAGAGTTGGCCCATGAGTGTGTTGAGGTCGGGTACATGCATATCCATGTATAAATCCATGGCTGTTGTGAATGACTCCCACTTGTCGTCTGCTTTGATTCCATTCATGATTTGTCTTATGATTTGCTCCTCTTCAATTACCTCTCCAATGCTTCCAAGTTGGTCGGAAATCTCCTTCATCTTTGTGACATAATCAGTCACATTTTGCTTCGGGCTTTTCTTCATTGTTGTGAACTCCATCCACAATTGGTTCTTCCTTGCTCGAGTGTTGGAAGAGAAGAAAGAAGCAAGTGCATTCCAGGTTTCTCTTGATGTCTTGCATCCCTTGACATGAGGTAAAAGAAAATCAGAGATTGAGTTTAGAATATAGGACCTTGCAAGTGCATCCTTCGAACACCAATTCGAAAGTCCTTCCACTTCTTCATGTGATGGTTGCCCTCTGTTCCTCATGGTTGGCATTGCTTCATCTCCGGATATGAATCCATATAGATTCCTCCCTTGAAGGTAAGCCTCCATCCTTAGAGACCATGCCGGATAGTTGTTTCGATCCAATTTGTCAATTGTTGATGGAAATCCATCTCCCATGTTGCTTGACTATGCTCTGATACCACTGTGAAGAGAGATGGTGGATGCAATCCAAAGATGAGTAGGTGCCGCTACAACCAGCTTCACACCAGCCAACTGAGACTTCAGAGTTGATTAGTAGACCCTTTGAGCTTCCTAAATCCACCAAAATATCAGCCAAGTACTTTGGAACATGTATCCCAAAAGTTTAAGTCAAGACCGACAAGTTGCGAAATGACTAGCTCCCAAAACTTGCTATTTTTGGACATACACCTGCTGGAAAAAATGAACAGTGCTCTCAACCTGGAAGGAATTAGAAAAATTCCTTTTGGGCATAGCAAATAGACTTAGCAAGCTTCCTATTCCAAGTTAAAACACTTCAAATGATGGACTGAGCACTGAGAACAAGTTTCATCAAGTTCTGGAACATTCCCACAATTCTCGGGGCTCTGCAGAGATAGACCAGTAAGCAGTAAAATGCAGATATCTCCAAAAGTATAAATCCAATGACCTTGAAAATTTATAGGTAGAAACTAGACAGTGAGAGCTATCCAACGCACTTTAAAACACTGAAAAAGGTTCAGTAAAACTCGAGATATGACCTTCTGAAGTTACTGCTCTGAGTGAGTATAGCAGAGAACAAAACAGAGAGGTAGATGATAATAAATGTATAGATTCACATATGATTACAACCACATTGGCAATGAATCTTTGCACAATGGGAGTAGAATGATAGAGCTATGGAGTAAGCTCTTCAATCTCTACAAAATGACATCAAGTGGTCACGTACAAGGCTTGCTAATCGCCTCTTCCTTCTTGCTCCTTTTATAGCTATTCTTGGAGGGAGTTTTGAATTCGAATTCGAATGGCTCCACCTAAAAGTGATCCCCAAAGTTAGGAGAGATTCCCTCAGCTCAAAAATTCGTGATTTTGGTAGTTGGAGCCACGAATTTGCTTTTACATCATGGATGAGGTAAGCCATCCTTTTACTTTTTTCTTTTTCCATTTACAAGAGATAAAATGTACTCTTTTACAAGAGGTGTTCACATGACTACTCATGTGACTTACAAATGAGGATAATATCAAGCATATCAAGCATGTAGGCTTGGGCAAAATGCACCAACAAGTTCTTCCTCAGGAACTCTTTAAATACATGGCACATTAGTCTCTGGAAGGTAGCTGGTGCATTGGTAAGCCCAAATGGCATTACACGAAAGGCAAATATACCCCACTCTGTGGCAAAAGCTGTCTTATGCTGATCTTCTAGAGCGATGGCTACTTGATTGTAGCCCGAAAATCCATCGAGGAAGCTGTACACTTCCTTGCCTGCTACCCTTTCTAAGAGATGTTCTGTGATGGGAAGCGGATAGTTATCTCGAATTGTGGCTGCATTGACCTTCTTCAAGTTAATGCATACACGCAGCTTGCCATTCTTTTTGGGCACCACTACGATGGGGGATACCCACTCAGTGTGCTCAATTTCATAGATAAATCCAGCTTCAACCAGTCTATCTATCTCTTCTTTAATCTTGGCAGCGTAATTATCGTTATATGTATAGGGCTTTTGCTTAGAGGGTTTAGCATATGAGGTCATGGGGATAGTGTGTGAGCATATGTCAGGGTCAACACCTTTCAAATCCTTGTAACTCCAAGCGAATACATCTCTGTATTCTCTTAGCAAGGCTATTAACGCATGCTCTTCTTCCTCTGTTAGGTCATGGCCTATGTACGTGCATCTCTCCTCTCCTTCTTCTAGGGCCACTACTATTTTCTTGGTGGTTTCTTTGTTATCATAGGCCTCTCCTGATTGTGCCTCTCGTTTAGGCATTCTTATCATAACTCTCTTGTCGTCTATCTCATACTTCTTAAAATTTTTCGGGACCTCAAACAAAGATTCTTCCTCTTCTGGTGTGACTGCTCTCTTCTTTCTTTTCTTCCCTTCTTCCTTTGGGGTCACATGTGTGGCTAGCCGCACATCATTTGTAAGCTCTCCGTGCCTTTGGGGTTGAAATTCTACTTCATAGAAATATTCTTCATCTGATGCAAAAGGTGGGTCCATAATGATTGACTCTAGATCGGAGTCACTTGCATCCTCAAATGCATCAGGGCTAGGTTCGCATTCTTCTAGAACTGCCTCTCCCATGATTGGCTCTATGGAGAAGACTGAAATGTCATAGCCATCCTCATCACAGTGAGGTGTCCATTGTTCTTCATTGATGGCTACATCCATTGTTGCTAGGATTTCTGCCCAGTCGTGGGGTTCAAATTCTTCGTCAGGAAAGACTACAGGTGCATAGGCTGGGTCTTGAATGGGTCTATGTGTTTCGTTTGCACCTATTTCTCTGGCCTTTTCTCTCTTCTCTTCTTCTACTGCTACCTTACACATCCATAAGTGGGTGTCTGCATGCATCCATGAGGATCCTGACCCTATGGAATGCACTGATTCCGTATCATCTTTGGCTCTATGGATGGGGTTCCATTGGATGGGAGGGACATCTCTATGAGAGTAATCTTTAAGATTCACTTTGGTCGTAACACCTAAGTGTTGTAGGTACAAGGAGTTGGTTCCCCAATCCTGTACCACTTGCAACTGTCGCATGAAAGGTCATCCCAAGATCATCTCATAGGCATGATTTTTGCTGAAGTCACATATAGCAAATGTATGCTCAAACTCGACACCACAGGTGGTGAGAGTTATTCCTTCTAGCAATCCTAAGGGTCTCTCTATGTGACCATCGGCCATCTGCAATTTCATTCTCGTTGGCCTGAGTGCTGGCTTACCCCAGCGCTTCCATAGGGAAGTGGTGGCAATTGCAACTCCTGCACCTGAGTCCAAGATTGCCTTGGTGGTGTATTCTTGGTAGGTAATGGGAAGATAGGTGTTCCCTTCTTCACCTTCACACATATCTCCTATCTTATCCAAGGGTATTTCTGGCACTGTTCTCTGGGATCCTACCTGGGAACGAGGTTTTTCTATCTCGGGCACTTGATTGGCTACATGTTTCCATACTTCTGGTCTAACCTTAAGCAGCTCTTCCAAAGTGAGATTGCACTGCACTTTGGTGTTCTTCACTACCTCTGTGTTCCTAGGTATGATTGAATCTTCGTTTCTTACCATGACTGTAGGTGCTCTCATACAGGTAGACTTCGCTTCCCATGGGCCTGTGAAATGGGGTAGTTCCTGTAAAGAATTAGACTCGAAGTCTAATCTTTCTTGAGATTGGGCACTCTCCTGCTCTCCATAAATGGAAGGAAGGTCTTGTGGGAATTGATCGTGTGTGTCATCCACCAGTTCAATGGGAGGAGGAACTTCACTCTCTTTAGCCCATTTCTCTTCTTGAATCTCTCACAAGAATTCTGGTGTGTATTGATTCATAGAAGAAGAGGTGTCTGGCTCCGTAGAGTTAGGCACGTAGGCCTCAGGCACATAGGCTTTCCGGGTAGGAAGACCTGCTCTTTCACTAGCCTTGTCATGGTGTTGAGGGGCGAGTTCCTTTTGTGATTGTGCCATTAGATTCTCTATTCTTTCTAGGGAGGGGGGGTTGTCTGGTTCAGTGGAATTGGGCTCATAAGCTTTTGATGGGGGATGGTTCATGTTTTTGCTTGCTTTATCTCTTTCTTGATTTTTTTCTTCCTTGGCAGATCTTGCAATTATGCCCTCTAACTTCTCTAGAAGTCCATCCAAGTGTAATTGCATCTTGGCTGAACCCGAGTAATTGAAAAGGCGACTGGCTTCAAACATAGTTTGAGCCAATGCGACCATTTTCGCGCAAAGCTTGGTTCTTTCTATCTCTAGGTCAACTCTAGGGTAGCACTTGTCATGATCCGTGACATTTGGCCCTTCTTGGATTCTGGCCTGATATGCTTTAAGCATCATGTCTATATCTTCAGGAGTGGGGTCAGCTAATATTGATCCTACTCTAGGGGTGGTGGAATCGTATGAGGTGGGTTGGAAGGTGGCGGGTCGGATGGCGATGGGAATGGTGGTGGTGGGGTAGTGTGAGAGGGAGTTTGAGATGTGAGTTCAGTTATCCTGGCTTTGGTTTCTCTTATGCTTTCCTCAAGTTCACTCATCTTTTTAGCCCATTGTCTTTTCATTCTTTCCCGACTATCTTTCCACGCTCTAGTCCTTTTCTTTGTCATGCTCTCGGTTTCACTAGCCTCTAGGTTCTTATCCTGGTTTACCCCTTGGTTCTGCTGCAATGCCTGAGCTCTAGTCACTACCTGTACTGGTGCGGTGGATGTCACACTTCATGTGGAGTCTACCACCAACCCAATAACGTTAATAGGAGTGATTTTTGGCATATTATTAGGATTCTTAGGGCAATCTCGTAAGAGATGCTCCTTCCCACATTCTCGACAAAAGCCCTGAATTGTTACTGACTGGGGTTGTGTAAGTGGAGGTAAGGGACAATCACGAATGAGATGATCTCCCTGACATCTGTAGCACGGTCCTCTTGGGAATGGAGGTCTTACTTGCTTAGGTTGAGGCCTAGGGTTGGGATTTGCATACATGACGTTTGTGTAATCTGACTCCCAACTAGGTTCACTCGGTTCCTCACTGTAGTAAGACTCACCATGTTCAGGAGATTGCATGTAGTAAGCCTGGGGACTATCGACATGTGTAGAATCAAAGCTATGGTCAGTGGGGTCACTTTCAGAAAGCAATGGTGTCACAGGGACTATAGCTCTATTAAGGTTTTCTTCTGCTACTGCATATTTTACTGGGATCACATTAGCTGGGGCAGGGGGTTGTTGTGCTAACACAGGCTGAGGCCTTTGTTGGTTTTGGTATGGTTGCTGATAGGGTTGTTGTGGCCTGCCATATGACTGTGGAGGGTATGGGTTCTGGTATCTTCCCTGCTGAGGGTATGTCTGAGGGTAGGTTTGCCTAACTACTTGCTTGTTGTATGGGCAATCTTGCGCTGTGTGATTTGTGTATCTCCGTTCTATGGTGCAGTATTGGCCACTAGGATTTACTTGGGGTTGAGCCATAATGGGACATACATTTGCCATATGGTCGCCTCCACAATTATAGCATCTTTTTACAGGGGCGAACCTTGGGATTTGTTTACTAGAGACACCTAGTTTCTGAGCAACTTTCTCTGCAAGTTCCTCAATCGATGTGGATTGCGTGGAAGAAAGGCTAGAGGCACTATCTGAATCTTTGTATATCTTGGAAAGCTCTAACTCCTCCCCTAGGTTATCCTCAATGTCAATACACATGCGTACACACTCTTCTATGGTCCTAGGGTCCTTCAAGTACACATATGATCTTAATTTGGTACTTAGCAATCCATCCAAGAATAACGCCACTTGCTTAGCTGGTGTGGGTAGCTCAGGGACAGGGCATCTCTCCAAGTATTGCCTAAATCTTCTTCCTGCAAGTCTCACGGTTTCTTGAGGGGTTTGCTTGAAGCTGTGAATCAATGAGGAGGTATTGTGTCTTATGCCACTCTTAGAGAATTCAATAATGAAAGCCTCCAGGAGTTGGTCTATGCTCCTGAACTGCCTCTCGTTTAGTGGTTGAAACCATGTCAGGGCAGTGTTCCTAAGGGTTAGACCAAAGGCATTATATTGTGTGAATAAGTCCTCCACTTGTTCAGCTCTCAACACTTGCCTGAACTCAGCCACATGATCATATGGATCTCCAGTGCCATCGAAGTAGTTCTTCATGGACTTAACTAGCTGCGTTGGTCTCAAAGTCCTTGTGTGCTCTCTAGGTCGTGGTAGAGGGAACTCATCCGCATTTCTTTGATTCCTGTGAGCTCTAAGTACCTTAGGCTCTACTCTATTTGTTTCCGTCCTCATTCTTTCTCTGCCCCCTGAGTTGGCAAAGCTCACCTCCGGCCTTTCTCTATGTCTGTCTCTTTGAGTTCCGTGAGCGTGGGAGGTTCCAGCTCCTGGGTGACCATAGGACACATTCGATCTTGGTTGGGGGAAAACGAATTCACCCTTCCAAGTGTAAGCATGCCTATCATTTTTTGTCACCACAAAGATCCTCTCCGAAGCGTGATCTAAGTAGGTCACTCTGCTTGGGCTATCAGGATCCTTAAACTCATAGATCATGATTGTTCCTATATCAGTTGGCTGATCAGATTTATACCTCCAAAAGGCTTCGTCAGTTTCTCAATTGAGGAGCAAATCTATGCTCTTGTTATCCTGGGGAATCCACTCTGGTGTTATAATCCTAGTGAGAACCGATTTGCCTCGAGGGGTTCTAGCTTCTGTACCCATGTTTCCTTGCTCTAGGTCCCCTAAGTCCGCTTCTGGGATCACATTTCCAAATTCGTCCGTCCTATCTGGGTGACTGGTGACTACGTATATGGTTCCTTCTTTGTCCAAGTATGCTCCGTTTTCGAACTTGACAACTGGGCGCTCTAGTCCAATGGATTGATCAGGATTCTTAATCTGTACCACAGATCTTCCTAGGCCGTCCTCATAGATGCTGGCACCTATTCGGTTGGTCCTAAGGTATTCCAACTGCGTTTTGTAAGGGCCTTCTACTCTGTGCAAGTATGGCACTCCTAAACTTCCCGTAGGTCTGTCCATGCCTTGAGACATCTCTGATTCACTGGTATCAGAGCTAGGGTAATGCGAGTGGTGACTCAATTGCTGGGCCCAAGACCTCGCAGTATGATTGACACTAGCCTCTGAAGACCTAAGGCTTTGTCTCTCTCTTACTAGATGTCGTCCTGATCTAAGGTTCATATGCCTAACTGATTAACCCAATCTTTCCCAGGTACAACCACGTTTCTGAGTCCTTTGTATCAATTACTTAATCCCCTGTTTATGTTGATTATCGTGTTTAAACTCTTGTCTGATATCACGTCGTTAGGAATACTTAAGTTTAATTCCGCACTTTAGTTTGGTCGTTTCACGTTAGGTCCTTTTCCTTTAAGGTTGTCGTTCACACACACAGGTTATCTCTTGACTTGAACTTGATTTCTTAGATAGTCTTTGATTTATCTCGTGCCTATCGTTGCCTGGAATTACTTCTAACACTACCCGCACTTAGCCTAAACTAAGAATTGACAGAGGGTGTTGCGGGTTTTCCAACCTTGAGTTCCTTTCCTTGTGTTGTTGCCCTGGTGTGCCCAGGACGCGTGTTCCCAAGCCTGCACTTACTCTTGCTTTGCGTACCCTTCGCTGCTCTCAAAGGACCTGTAAAAGGCCCACCGTTAGCTCAAGACTTAAATTCAAAAGACAGAACCAATCACTTTCATTCATTTAACACTTCACCAATTTGCACTATAACTTTTTGGACACAACTCTAGAGATCCCTGAATTTTGTTCCCCCTGGGTATGGTCAACTTCAAAATACCCTATCTAATATTCCTGATCTTAATTGTACTCCCTGCGAGCTTTCCAACAAAACAAAAATCACGACAAACGGATTTCGTATGAGAAAGTTATGCCAGTTCAGGGTTTTGGGGCTAAAACAGGATTAAACTAGGTTAACAGGCAAACATGAATTCTCGAGTTACTTGGGTCATGCCCTCGTAACGCAATACTACACCCTAGTGTTTGTCCCACACTTGGCCAAAATTTAGACCATTATTTTTGCCTTAAAAATTTGACCTAATTTGCCCTTCTAACGTGTTCGCAAAGTCTGTCGATCGCGATTGACAGGTCAATCGCGATCGACGTGTCGATCGCATTGATAGGTCCGTCGTGGCTGTCAGTCGCGATTGACTGATTAGTCGCGATTGACATGTGGCCGAAAATTCAGTCAGTCGTGGTCAAAGGGTCGTTGACTCTATCAATCGCGATTGATGTGTCGATCGCGATTGACAGGTCCGTCGCGAAGGCTCGGTCAGTCGTGGTCAAACAGTCGTTGACTGTGTCAGTCGTGATTGATAGGTCCGTCATGGGCTGTCCGTCGCGATTGATAGGTCGATCGCGATTGATGGCTCGATCGCGATTGACACGTGTCACGCGTAGCTTCTGTCCGTCGTGGTCAATCGGTCGTTGACTCTCTTCGTCGCGATTGACTGAGCCGTCGTGGGCTGTCCGTCGCGATTGACAGGTCTGTCCGTCATGGTTTGTCGATCGCGATTGACAGAGCGATCACGATTGACAGAAATCTGAGGAATTTCAAAAAACTAAACACATTTTTGGGAAGCTCTAGGCCTGTAGGTCATGGATATGCACTTTGTTTAGCAAATAGAGCAATTTTTCTGTCGGTCGCGATTGACAGAGCCCGGCGACACAGAGACAAGACCGTACAGTTCCGTACCTGCGTAGAGTGCTGGGGATGGTGATACAGCAAGAACCTGCAGAATGCTCAAAAAACATGCAAAACACAACGCACGCAATATTGCTCTCTCGCTCTCTCTCACAAGTAGAATGAGGGAAATGAGGTGGAGATGGTGATATGATCAAAAAACTGAAATTTTCGTGATGATGGAAATGGAGGTGGAAGATGGTGATGATGATGATGGTGATGATGGTGGTAAGGTAAGAAAGAGAAAAATAGGAAAAGTAAAGAAATTACCTACAACGCCAACGTCTCGAGTCTACGTCTTACCATCACACGCTCGTCCTCAAAGCTCGATCCCCGACAACGGCGCCAAAATTTGGTGTAGCTCAGTGATGAGTAGCACCTCCTTTAATGTCAATCCGGGAAGACGTGAGGATGGTATGAAGACCTCGAGCAAGTGGAGGCACAAGTGCGTGAGTGAGAAGCACACTCACATGCACACACATACACACACACGCGCACACACGGCAAGACAAAGAGTGAGAAGCAATGGAGTTCTTTAGATTACTTTCAAAAAGCTCTTACAAGTTCATTTCAATTACAATCCACCCTAAAAAATGAGCTCTCTAGCTCCTTTTATAGTTTTTGACTAGCTTTGGCCTTGTTCAGACCTAGTGTCCGGCCTAGTTAAAAATTAGGTTCAAGGGCTTATTAGAGGGATCAAACGAGATCTAAAAAATATGAAAATTGGCAGGTAGATACTTCTAAAGCTCCTCAAGCTCAAGGACTCCTTGGCTTGCACAAAATGGAGCTACAAAAATACGAAATGATATTTACAATGGGTTTTATTGATGAAAATCACTATTTATGTAGGGATTTCCTCTATTGATTTGTCATACATACCTTTGAGCTCCCTACTTGCTCTGTCTTCTTGTGTGCTCAACTCCTTGATGCCTGAAAAATTTAGATGGCCTACTTGCCAGATCTTCTTTGACTGCCATGTCTGCTTGTGCTGTCCCTTCGCTCTGACTCTCTTCGTCTTGTGGCTCCTTCGGTTCCCTGACTGCTGCCAACACTCACGTATTCTCGCATAATTATTTATTTAAAATTCTATTTATACTTTCACTTAATGAAGAACACGTATTATTATGAGTTTTTAATTTTGTTTTTGTTTTATTTCTTTTAGAATAAGAATTTTATCTATTTTAGAGTAAGATCTTTTACTTATTTTATCATAATCATTAAGGTATTTAACTCTCATATTACTCTTCAATTTATTTAATAGGTTTCACAAACAGTTACGGGTCTTATTTAGAAATGTTATGATTAAAACCCATTCAGGCATGTATATGTGTGAGCACACATAGCTATACCTAACATATTTTCATATGTTTAACACACCTAAGATATAACTCAGAAACACAACACAAACGTCACATACACTTAGGACTCTTCCTCATTTACTTGGGTCATAATTATTTAGGGTTTCACTTATCATAGGGGAGAGACATATTGCATTTAAAGGGTACACATATAAGTACATAAGTTAAGATATGTATTCATGCCCAAATGAACATACGAACAAGGCATAGATAGATGTAGATTCATCAAATACACATAGGGTCTTAGGGCCAAATGCAGATACACATTTTTTATACATAAACACAAATACATAGGAGAAAACTTATAAACACATACGCACACCTCTTACATACACATGCAATCACACATACATATGCACAATTTACTCTTATCTATGCATCCTACATGCATAATCATGTTGATGTATACACATACATAAACATGCAAAGATACTGAGGCATTTAGGATATATGCATAGGGTATCACACAATACATAAAGATACTGATGGTTACATATATAAAGTTTAAATAAAAAGATAAATTTCTCTTTGTATGCTGATGAAAACACTTGTTCATCTTCTTCAACCTGTAGGGACTCAACACTCAGATTTAGTTAATTCAACAATTCATATCACAAAGATTTTTAAGAGTTTAGAGTTGACCATTTTAAAAAGAAATTTTTAATTTTTTTAAACGCCAATCAGACTGGTGAAATCCTTCCATCATCTACCCCCACTAAACGTAGTGCACATTCTCTCGATGGGCCAACCTGTAGATCAAGTGAGGAAACATACACAAGTATCAAATTATCATGGATAGATGCTAATTACCTTTTAGATTCCAAAAATAATTATATGCGTATTTCATGAAAATTTATGAAAATTAGCATAAATTTAGAGAAATAAATGGATGCAAGCTTCAGATACATCTTATTATGTTCCCATTTTTGCAATCAGATAAGCAATCATATGAATAAATTGTTATCTTTGTAGATCTTTCATTCATTTAACCTATTCAGTCCCAACAACTTATCCTAAGTGCTAGCATATATTAATCTCTATTAACTCAGTTTATAGAATTTTACTTTGTCTCCCCCATTTATTTCATACCATCCAAATCTCCATCATATATTATTCTTTTCTTTAAATTTTGTTTTATTTTTTTCTTTTTCTTTTTCTTTTGCTCATCATTTTAGGTCAACTCTTTTTCTTTTTATTTTTATTTTCACCAGTTGACCTATGCCGAAATTGGGTGCGACTCACGAACTTGACCATCGGGCCAAGTTTGTTCCACTTGTTTTCCAACCCAACATAGTGCATGACACACACCATTAGACCTATATGAAATCGAGATCAGCTCGTGGATCTGACCACTCGACCAGAGTGAATCCACTCGTCTAGTGACCCATATAGGCACCTGACAACATATAGGTTAGGCCTACGATGAAACTAGCATCAACTCATGGCCTTGATCATGCGATCAAGGTTGTTCCACCCACCTACTAGCCCATCCTAGCACACTGACAACACATGCACATACATATATTGCTGGCTTGAGTATGAAGTTTTTCTTAATTCATAATCTATATGGAGGTAGGATCACATAGGAAATAAATAGTAGGATTCAAAGAATCCCACTCACTAAGTGTTCAAACTAATTGCATATACATGTACTTATTTTAAGCATACTATCACATCCCCAGTTTTCATTTTTGAAAGTTTCTAGTCTACTAACTAAATATATTCATATCATTCTAGTCTTTTATACTTTATATCGATCCATAATAGATGTTTGCTATCTTGTTCCTACTTATTTTTATTTGTACTAATCTTAATATAGTTATTGACATGCAGAAATGGAGTGCACATATTCACAAAAGAAAATGGACTTTAAGTTGGAAACATTTCACCTAATTATTTCTTTCATTATTCTTCATCTACATCATCCTCCTCGAAGAATTCTTCATCTATCTCATAGTCACTTCTTCTCCATTTGAATAGTTTATTTCTTTTTCCTACAATCCTATTTCTCAAGGGAGTGCCATCTAATTCTCGTAAAGCATAGGTACCTATAGAAAAAATAGAAACAACAACCTAAGGACCAAACCATCGTTTTTAATTTTCATCGTGCATCGTATTGGGTTTCAAAGGTACTGTGATAAACAAGTATGCAATCCCGTGACTCTATTGATCATGGCCTAATTCAATGTCTCTTATCAAAATAGATCTTATTTTTTAGATGTGATTCTTTTAAATTTTTAATGGCTTCTTTTATATTTTCATTCCGTTGTTCTAATTGCTTAACTCTTAAAGTTAATAAATCTTCTCGTGAGAAATTCTATTCCTAATTTAAGCTCAACCAATTTATTATCTGAGTGTGAATAGAACAAATGGGTTTTTGACAATACATGAGTTTAGCTGGCATAAATCTAGTTGTTCTGGTGTACGTCATCCTATCGGCCCATAAAGCGAATGGTAGATATTTTGGCCATTGCTCGATATCTCCATTGCATGCTTTCGAGATCGCCTTTACTCTGAAAGGATTGCTGATATATTTAGGTAGCGATCTGTGTGAATAAACTAGGACTTTCGGGGAACTTTTTTCCGTCTTTAAGAGGTTTTTGCCCAGGCTTGTATATATGTCTATTGCCCTAACATGTTACTTATGTTTATACATTCTAGTGGTAATACATTCAATATTGTGTATTGAGCTCCAAGCTTCTTCGTCTTCCTTGTTGTTGGCATACAAGTCATAAGAAGAGCATAGAGGCACAACGGAGCAGTCATGCACAATATGGCAACAAGGCCCAATCAATTTTTTTCATAAAGTATTTCGAATTCAAGTGATTTTCATCACTACACACACATATTGTAAATCCCCTTTTTGGTAGAATAGACTCCCTTTTGTTCAAGCTGAGGAGTCCTCGACCTTGAGGAGTGTTAGAATTAGCAACATACCAATTTTCATAATTTTTAGATTCCGTTTGAGCCCTCAAATACGCTTTAGAACCTAATTTTTAACTAGGCCTGACACTAGGTCTGGACAAGGCCAAAGCTAGTTAGAAAACTATAAAAAGAGCTAGAGAGCTCATTTTTGAGGTTAGATTGTTTGTGAATTGAGCTGGTGTAAGATACTTTTTGACTAATGCAAAGAACTCCATTGTTCCTCTCCTTTTTCTTGCCTTGTGTGTGTGTGTGTGTATATCTGTGCATGTTTGTGTGCTTCTCACTCACACACTTGTGCCATCACTTGCTCATAGTATTCATACTAGTCCTCACGGCTCCACAGATTGAAAATTATGAGGTGGATCTCCTCACGTTGATATTCATCATTGTGCTAAAGTGACATCAAAGTTGGCGCCATTGCCGGGGAGAGAGCTTCGAGGACGAGCATGTGATGGTCAGATGTAGAGTTGAGACATTTGAGTCATAGGTACTATCCTTTCTTTTCCTTATTTTTCCTCAGTTTTTCTTGTTTTTGCATCACCATGATAACCATCATCATCCTCACCATCTCCCACGTCCATCTCGATCTTCACAGAAATTTCAGTTTTTTGGTCATATTCCCCTACCCACCTGATTTCCCTCATTTCACTTGTGAGAGAGAGCAAGAGAGAGCTTGCATGCTATCAATTTTTGTGTGTCTTTTGAGCTTTTCTTGCAGGATCTAGCTGTACCACCATCTCCAACAGCTTGTGTAGGTATGACAAAACTCTGCACACGTCCCGAGACGACGACCTCTATCTATCGCGACAGACAAAATAACTTAATATTTTTTGAATGCATGTTTAGCACAATAACCTACACCATGAGAGCACTCCAAAGCACTAAGAAATTCTAAGAAATTTGCATTTTTTTAGTCTATTGAGACATACATAATCTATCGTGACAGACAACATCTATCGCGACAGACACACTCTATCATGACAGATAGCATCTATCATGACAGATAGCATCTATCATGACAGACACACTCTATCGCGACAGACAACATCTATCGCGATAGACATCATCTATCGCTACAGACAACATCTATCGCAATAGACACCGTCTATCGCGGCAGACCGCACCACACGATAGTGGCCGTCTATCACGATAGACATCGTTTATCGCTATAGACACCGTCTATCGCGACAGACAGGCCCACGACAGACGATAGACCCCGTCTATCGCGACAAACACCTGTCTATCATGACAGATAGAGACCCATGATAGACCCCGTCTATCGAGATAGACACCCGTCTATCGCGACAGAGAGAGACCCACAATAGACCCCGTCTATCGCGACAGACCAAACCACGACAGATGACAAACACTGTCTATCGTGATAGACCAAACCACGACATATGACAGATAGTGTCTATCATGATAGACACCGTCTATCGCGAGAGATAGACCCACGGCAGACGACAAACAGCGTCTATCACAGAAGACAACATCAATCATGACAGACAGGACCCCACGATAGACCCCGTCTATTGTGACAGACATCATCTATCGCGACAGACAGTCCCCGCGATAGCTAGTGTCTATCATGACAGACACTGTCTATCGCGATAGACACGCATTTTCGGCAAAAAATAAAGGGGTAAATTTTTGAAAATTTAGGCTAAATTTTGGGCATATTTGCATACTCAATTACTCCTACACTTACAAAGGCCTTAGAAAAATACACTAAACTCTTGAAAGGATCTGTTTGTCTGTTTAACCCCCTAAACCCTGAATTGTCATAACGTTTTCATATGAAATCCGTTTTTTGAGCTCTAGGGCTTGTCGGAAAGCTTCTTCTTCCTGCGCCTTCCTCAATGCTTCACCAAATGTAGTAGATGGAGGAAGTCATCCCTCTGCAATAGCACAATCGAGAGGAGGGGGGGATAGGAACATGTTAGACTCAAGATATAACCGGTAGGAGATGGTAGAACCACACCCTAAGAGGGGGGATTAGGAAGTAGTCCTCAACCGTGGCTTTTGGGGCAAGTGGTTAGCCCATCATACTCCTAGCTAGTAGGTCGTGAGTTCAAATCCCACAATTGGTATTAGAGCTAAGGAAGTAGACTTGGGCAAGATGGATGCAAGGTGCACGCATTGATTTCAAAGGTAAGGGTAACAAAGATTTGAGTGTATGTCCCAATCCCTAGGTCGGATTCGACGTCTAATATACCGTTGGAAAGCTCTCGTAACAAGAATTCCAATGGAGACACTAGATTGGGGATCCAAGATAGCTAGCATGGGTCAAAACTAGGTTCAAGAGACCAAGTTTGAGAGCAAGGCAAGTCCATAGGCTAGTTGCCAAGAAACGGAAAGGCAAGGTTCAAGATACCAAGGTTGAGAGCAAGGAAAGTCCGTAGGAAAGTGACCAAGAAGCAGAAAGGCAAGGCTCAAGACACCAAGGTTGAAAGCAAGGCAAGTCCATAGGCAAAGTGGCCAAGAAGCGGAAAGACAAGGCTCAAGAGACCAAGGTTGAGGACAAGATGGTTCAAGAGACTGTGCGAGGGTGAGGACATCAATCCAAGGGGAGAGCAAGGATTGATCATTGAGGACAATGATCTCTAGAAGGGGAAGAGAGTGTTAAACTCAAGATATAACCAACAGGAGATGGTTGAACCACACCCTAAGAGGAAGGATTAGGAAGTAATCCTCAACCACGGCTTCTGGGGCAAGTGGTTAGCAGATCATACTTCTAACTAGTAGGTCGTGAGTTCAAATCCCACAGAACAACCCTCTCTCTCTCTCCCTCTCTCTCTCTCCCCCTTGCAGCAAAACATACTTGATAAAAGACATATTAGAGAAAAAAATTTTCACACCTAGCACACATATAAATATATACTCAAAAGTAGACGCTTCACTTGACTCACACGTTCAATTATTTCCTTGCAATCACTCACTTACACACACACACATACTAATTTAATAGTCACTCACGTATTCTCGCACAATTATTTATTTAAAATTCTATTTATACTTTCACTTAATGAAGAACACGTATTATTATTATTTTTTAATTTTGTTTTTGTTTTATTTCTATTAGAATAAGAATTTTATCTATTTTAGAGTAAGAGCTTTTACTTAGTTTATCATAATCATTAAGGTATTTAACTCTCATATTACTCTTCAATTTATTTAACAGGTTTCACAAACAGTTAGGGGTCCTATTTAAAAATATTATAGTTAAAACCCATTCAGGCATGTATATGTGTGAGCACACATAGCTATACCTAACATATTTTCATATGTTTAACACACCTAAGATATAACTGAGAAACACAACACAAACGTCACATACACTTAGGACTCTTCCTCATTTACTTGGGTCATAATTATTTAGGGTTTCACTTATCATAGGGGAGAGACATATTGCATTTAAAGGGTACACATATAAGTACATAAGTTAAGATATGTATTCATGCCCAAATGAACATACAAACAAGGAATAGATAGATGTAGATTCATAAAATACACATAGGGTCTTAGGGCCAAATGCAGATACACATTTCTTATAGATAAACACAAATACATAGGAGAAAACTTATAAACACATAGGCACACCCCTTACATACACATGCAATCACACATACATTTGCACAATTTACTCTTATCTATGCATCCTACATGAATAATCATGTTGATGTATACACATACATAAGCATGCATAGATACTGAGGAATTTAGGATATATGCATAGGGTATCACACAATACATAAAGATACAGAGGGTTACATATATAAAGTTTAAATGAAAAGATAAATTTCTCTTTGTATGTTGATGATAGCACTTGTTCATCTTCTTCAACCTGTAGGGACTCAACACAGAGATTCAGTTAATTCAACAATTCATATCACAAAGATGTTTAAGAGTTTAGAGTTGACCATTTTGAAAAGAAATTTTTAATTTTTTTAAATGCCAATCAGACTGGTGAAATCCTTCCATCATCTACCCCCACTAAACCTAGTGCACATTCTCTCGATGGGCCAACCTATAGATCAAGTGAGGAAACATACACAAGTATCAAATTATCATGGCTAGATGCTAATGACGTGTTAGATTCCAAAAATAATTATATGCGTATTTCATGAAAAATTATGAAAATTAGCATAAATTTGGAGAAATAAGTGGATGCAAGCTTCAGATACATCTTATTATGTTTCTATTTTTGCAATCAGATAAGCAATCATATGAATAAATTGTTATCTTTGTAGATCTTTCTTTCATTTAACCTATTCAGTTCCAACAACTTATCCTAAGTGTTAACATATAGTAAGATCTATTAACTCAGTTTATAGAATTGTACTTTGTCTCCCACATTGATTTCATACCATCCAAATCTCCATCAGATCTTATTCTTTTCTTTAAATTTTGTTTTATTTTTTTCTTTTTCTTTTTCTTTTCCTCATCATTCCAGGTCAGCTCTTTTTCTTTTTATTTTTATTTTCACCAGTCGACCTATGGCGAAATTGGGTGTGACTCACGAACTTGACCATCGGGCCAAGTTTGTTCCACTTGTTTTCCAACCCAACATAGCGCATGACACACACCATTAGACCTATATGAAATCGACATCAGCTCGTGGATCTGACCACCTGACCAAAGTGAATCCACTCGTCTACTGATCCATATAGGCACATGACAACATATAGGTTAGGCCTACGATGCAACTAGCATCAACTCGTGGCCTTGATCACCCGATCAAGGTTGTTCCACCCACCTACTAGCCCATCGTAGCACATTGACAACACATGCACATACATATATTGCTGGCTTGAGTATGAAGTTTTTCTTAATTCATAATCTATCTGGAGGTAGGACCACATAGGAAATAAATAGTAGGATTCAAAGAATCCCACTCACTAAGTGTTCAAACTAATAGCATATACATGTACTTATTTTAATCATACTATCACATCCCAAGTTTTCATGTTTGAAAGTTTCTAGTCTGCTAACTAAATATATTCATATCATTCTACTCTTTTATACTTTATATCTATCCATAATACATGTTTTCTATCTTGTTCCTACTTATTTTTATTTGTACAAATTTTAATATAGTTATTGACATGCAAAAATTCAATGCACATATTCACAGAAGAAAATGGACTTTAAGTTGGAAACATTTCACCTAAGTATTTCTTTCATTATTCTTCATCTACATCATCCTCCTCGAAGAATTCTTCATCTATCTCATAGTCACTTCTTGTCCATTTGAATAGCTTAATTTTTTTTCCTGCAATCCTATTTCTCAAGGGAGTGCCATCTAATTCTCGTAAAGCATAGGTACCTATAGAAAAAATAGAAACAACAACCTAAGGACCAAACCATCGTTTTTAATTTTCATTGTGCATCGTATTGGGTTTCAAAGGTACTGTGATAAACAAGTATGCAATCGCGTGACTCTATTGATCGTGGCCTAATTCAATGTCTCTTATCAAAATAAATCTTATTTTTTAGATGTGATTCTTTTAAATTTTTAATGGCTTCTTTTATATTTTCATTCTGTTGTTCTAATTGCTTAACTCTTAAAGTTAATAAATATTCTCGTGAGAAATTCACTTCCTATTTTAAGCTCAACCAATTTATTATATGAGTGTGAATAGAAAAAATGGGTTTTTGACAATACATGAGTTTAGCTGGCATAAATCTAGTTGTTCTGGTGTATGTCATCCTATCGGCCCATAAAGCAAATGGTAGATATTTTGGCCATTGCTCGATATCTCCATTGCATGCTTTCGAGATTGCCTTTACTATGAAAGGATTGTTGATATATTTAGGTAGTGATGTGTGAAAATAAACTAGGACTTCCCAGACACTTTTTCCCGTCTATAGGAGGTTTTTTTCCAGGCTTGTATATATGTCTATTTCCCCAACATGTTACTTATGTTTATACATTCTAGTGGAATTAAATTCAATATTGTGTATTGAGCTCCAAGCTTCTTCTTCTTCCTTGTTGTTGGCATACAAATCATAAGAAGAGCATACATGCACAACAGAGAAGTCATGCATAATATGGAAACAAGGCCCAATCATTTTTTTTCCATAAAGTATTTCCAATTCAAGTGATTTTCATCACTACACACACATTGTAAATCCCGTTTTTGGTAGAATGGACTCCCTTTTGTTCAAGCCGAGGAGTCCTCAAGCTTGAGGAGTGTTAGAATTAGCAACATACCAATTTTCATAATTTTTAGATTCCGTTTGAGCCCTCAAATAGGCTCTAGAACCTAATTTTTAACTAGGCCATACACTAGGTCTGGACAAGGCCAAAGCTAGTTAGAAAACTATAAAAAGAGCTAGAGAGCTCATTTTTGAGGTTAGATTGTTTGTGAATTGAGCTGGTGTAAGAGAATTTTTGACTAATGCAAAGAACTCCATTGTTTCTCTCCTTGTTCTTGCCTTGTGTGTGTGTGTGTGTGTGTATGTCTGTGCACGTTTGTGTGCTTCTCACTCACACACTTGTGCGATCACTTGCTCATAGTCTTCATACTAGTCCTCATGTTCCCACGGATTGACAATTATGAGGTGGATCTCCTCACGTTGATATTCATCATTGTTCTAAAGTGACACCAAATTTGGCGCCGTTGCCGGGGAGAGAGCTTCGAGGACGAGCGTGTGATGGTAAAACGTAGAGTTGAGACATTGGAGTCATAGGTACTATCCTTTCTTTTCCTTATTTTTCCTCAATTTTTCTTGTTTTTGCATCACCATCATCACCATCATCACCATCATCATCCTCACCATCTCCCACGTCCATCTCCATCTTCACAAAATTTTCAGTTTTTTGGTCATATTTCCCGACCCACCTCATTTCTCTCATTTCACTTGTGAGAGAGAGAAAGAGAGAGCTTGCATGCTATCAGTTTTTGTGTGTCTTTTGAGCTTTTGTTGTAGGATCTAGGTGTACCACCATCTCCAGCAGCTTGTGCATGTACAACAAAACTCTGCACAGGTCCCGAGACGACGACCTCTATCTATCGCGACACATAGAAAAACTTAATATTTTTGGAATGCATGTTTAGCACGATAGCCTACACCATGAGAGTACTCCAAAGCACTAAAAAATTCTTAAATATCTACATTTTTCAGTCTATTGCAACATACACATTCTATCGTGATAGACAACATCTATTGCGATAGACACACTCTATCACGACAGACAGCATCTATCGCGACAGACACACTCTATCGCAAAAGACAACATCTATTGCGATAGACACCGTCTATCGCTACAGACAACATCTATCAGGACAGACACCGTCTATCGCAACAGACCACACCACACGACAGTGGCCATGTATCACGATAGAAACCATCTATCGCTACAAACATCATCTATCGTGATAAACAGGCCCACGACAGATGATAGACCCTGTCTATCGCGACAGACACCCGTTTATCATGACAAAGAGAGACCCATGATAGACCCCATCTATCGGGACAGACACCCGTCTATCGCGACAGACAGAGACCCACGATAGACCCCGTCTATCACGATAGACCAAACCACGATAGACGATAGACACCGTCTATCGCGACATACCAAACCACGATAGACGACAGATAGTGTCTATCACGACAGACATCGACTCGCGACAGACAGATTCACGGGACAAACAGCGTCTATCGCGACAGGCAGGACCCCACGATAGACCCCGTCTATCGCAAGAGACATCATCTATCGCGATAGACAGTCCCCGCGATAGCCAGTGTCTATCGCGCCAGACACCATCTATTGTGATAGACAGGCATTTTCGGCAAAAAATAAAGGGGTAAATTTTTGAAAATTTAGGCTAAATTTTGGGCATATTTGCATACTCAATTACTCCTACACTTACAAAGGCCTTAGAAAAATACACTAAACTCTTGAAAGGATCTGTTTGAAAGGATCTCTTGATTTTCAGGTAGGGTATTTTGAAGTTGACCCTCTGTGGGGTAGATACACCAAGGGATCTCTAGAGGAAATTTTTTGGCAATAGAAAAGGGGGAAAAAAGGGTCATTAAAAGTGTCTGAGATAAATTGGCTGTCAATTGAAGGATCAAATTGGAGCTAAACTTGGGATTTTTTACAGGATTATCGAGAGCTCTTGGAGAAATCAAAGCAAGTGCCAGTGTGAGCAAGCTTGGGAACGTGCTTCCTAGGCAGACAAGTATAGCAAGGAGCACCGACTTGAGGTTGGAACATCTCTTAAACCCTCAGTCCATTCTTAGCATAGGCTAAAGTGCGAGTAGTCATCCTGATTGACTAGGGGTACGATAGGAATACTCAAGTTTGAAGAGCCTTTAATTTCTCAAATCCAAGAATAGGCTAAATTGTAGTCAAGGGACAACTTAAAGGAAAAGAAATTAAACTAAGTGGACGAAGAACATCAAGTACGACACACTTAAGTGCTTCTGACGAAGTTAAATTAAAGGCAAGAACACACATACAAAGGAACTCAAAAGGAACAAGTGATTGGTATCAAAGAATCAATAACGTGGTTGTACAAGGATCATTGGGATTAATTGGAAAGGCATATGAACCTTAGATTGGGAAGACACCTAGGGAGAGACCGTCAGAGTATTAGATCATCCGAGGCTAGCGTCAACCATACAACCAGATCTTGGGCCTAGCAGTTGAGTGATTACCCCTACACCTTAGACTCAGAAACTAGTGACTCTGAGATGTCTTACAACATGGAAAGACCTGTAGGTAGCTCAGGAGTGGCATACCTAGAAAGACCAGAAGGTCCCTACAAGACTCAATTGGAATACATCCAGACCAACCGCCTAGGTGCACACATCTATGAGGATGGTCTGCGAAGATCTGTTGTCCTAATTAAAAATCCGAATCAGCCCATTGGACTAGAACACCCTGTAGTCAAGTTTGAAAATGGTTCCTACATAGACAAAGAAGGAACAATGTATGTGGTCACTAGCCAACCTGAAAGGACAGATGAATTTGGCAACATAATCTCAGAGGCCGAAATAGGTGACATAGAGCAAGGAAACTTAGGGAAAGAGCCAAAAACCCCTCGTGGCAAGTCGGTTCTAACGAGAATAATCACTCTAGAGTTGATTCCCCAGGATAATAGGAGCATAGATTTGCTCTTGAACTGAGAGATGGATGAGGCTTTTTGGAGATATAAGCGTGAAAAGCCCAATAAAGTGGGAGCACTCACCATCTATCAATTTAAAGATCTTGATACCCCAAGCAAAGTGACCTACTTAGATGATACTTCAGAGAGGATCTTTGTGGTCGCAGAGCATGGAAGACACACATACACTTGGAAGGGTGAATTTGTTTGTTTTTCCCCAACCTCGATCCACTGTGTCTTATGGTCACCCAAGAGCTGGAACATCTCAGGCTCATGGAACACAAAGAGAGAGGAGAAGAGATAGACCCGAGGTGACTTTTGCTAATCCACTTGGAAGAGAGAGAACGAGGATAGAGATGGATAGGATGGACAGGGAGAGACATAGGGATCCAAGGAATACAAGAAATACAGACGAATTCCCTTTTCCAAGGCCTAGAGAACATGCTAGAACCTTAAGGCCTACACAATTGGTTAAGTCCTTGAAAAATTGCTTCGATGGCACAGCATATCCATATGACCATGTAGCATAGTTTAGGCAAGTTCTGAGAGCTGAAAAAGTGGAAGACTTGTTCACTCAATACAATGCTTTTGGCCTAACACTCAAGAACACTGCATTGACTTGGTTTCAACCACTTCACCAAGACTAATACCGAAGTATAGACCAACTTCTGGAAGCATTCATCACTGAGTTTTCCAAGAGTGGTATTAGGCATAAAACGTCCTCCTTGATATATAGCTTCAAGCAAACACCTCAAGAGACAGTGAGGCTCGTAGGAAGAAGGTTTAGGCAATACCTAGAGAGATGCCCTACTCCAGTGTTACCCACTCTGACCAAACAAGTGGCCTTATTTCTAGACGGATTGTTAAGCACCAAACTGAGATCATATGTGTACTTAAAGGACCCTAAATCCATAGAAGAATGCGTACGCATGTGCATAGACATTGAGGATAATCTAGGGGAGGAATTATAGCTCTCAAAGATCTATGCTCAGAAATTAGGTGTCTCTAGCAAGCAAATTCCTAGATTTACCCCAGGCAAACGATGCTACACTTGTGGAGGAGACCATATGGCTAATGTGTGCCCTATCATGGCTCAACCCCAAGTTAATCCCAGCAACCAGTACTGCACCATAGAAAGGAGGTACACCAATCACACAACACAAGACTGCCCATATAACAAACAAGCTGTTAGACAAAATTATCCTCAGCCATATCCACAACAAGGAAAGTACCCTAATCAATACCCACATCAACAGTATGCTAGGCCCCAGCAAACCTATCAACCACCCTATCAAGGGCAACAAAGACCGCAACCAGTCCTAGCGCAGCAACCCCCTGTCCCCACCAATGTGATTCCAGTGAAGTATGCAGCTGTAGAAGAAAATTTAAATAGAGCTTTAGTGCCAATGACATCATCGCTTTCAGAAAGTGACCCAAGTGATCATAGTTTTGACTCTACCCATATTGATAGCCCACATGCTTACTACATGTAGTCACCCAAGCATAATGAGTCATACTATTATGAAGAACCGAGTGAGTCTAGTTGGGAGCCAGAATATGCAAATGTCATGTACACAAACCCCAACTCTAGACCTCAACCTAAGCTGATGAGACCTCCATTTCCTAGAGGGCCATGCTATTGATGTCAGGGAGATCACCTCATTCGTGATTGCCCTCTACCTGCACTCGCACAAACCCAATCTGTGACAATTCAAGGCTTTTTTCCAGATTGTGGAAAGGAGCATTTGTTACGAGAGTGTCCCAAAGAACCCCGCCAATATGCCAAAAATTTCTCCTATCAACATTATTGGCTTAGTGGTAGACTCCACGGGAAGTGTTAATTCCACAGCCCGAGTGCAAGTCATCATGAGAACTCAGGCACTTAAGCAAAACCAAGACTTAGGCCAGGAGAAGAATGCGGAGGTTAGGGATACTGAGAGCCAGAATAAGAAGAGAACAAGACCTTGGAGAGATAGCCGTGAACTTATGAAAAGGCAATGGGCAAAGAAGATGATTGAACTTGAGGAAAGTCTGCGAGAGACCAAAGCCAATATCATAGAAGCCACATCTCAAACGCACTCTCACACATCACCCCTACTACCACCCCCATCACTTTCCATCCCTCAACATTCTAATTCACCACACGTAACCTGCCCACCACCCCGAGTAGGATCAGTCTTAGCAGATCCCACTCTTGAGGACATAGACATGATGCTTAGGGCATATCAGGCCAGAATCCAGGCAGGGCCAAATGTAACGGATCATGAAATATGTTACCCTAGAGCTGACCTAGAGCTTGAATGAACCAAGTTGTGTGCCAAGATGGTGGAATTGGCTCAAGCCATGTTTGAGGCCAGTCGCCTCTTCAATTGCTCTAGCTCCACTAGAACACCATTGCATTTTGATGGTCTATTGGATAGATTGGAGACGATAATTGCAAAGTCTGGAAAAGGAGCCTACTCCCAGGCTAAGGAGAAAGAAAGTGATAGAATAAGCATTCCTCCCAAGGAAGCTCATGTGCCTAACTCCATTGAACCAAACCCTCTTCCTCTATGAATCAATACTCATCAGAATTCTTGCGAGGGATTCAAGAAGAGAAATGGGCTAAAGAGAGTGAAGTTCCTCCTACCATTGAACTTGTGGATGACACCCATGATCAATTCCCACAAGACCTTCCTTCCATTTATGGAGAACATGAGAGTGCCCAATCTCAAGAGAGATTAGACTTTGAGTCCAATTCCTTACAGAAGCTACCCCATTTCACAGGCCCATGGGAAGCAAAGTCCACTTGTATGAGAGCACCTACGATCATGATAAGAAATGAAGACTCACTCATGCCTAGGAATACAGAGGTAGTAAAGAATACTGTGCAATCTCACTTTAGAAGAGCTACTGAAGGTCAAGCCTGAATTGTGGAAACATGTAGCCAAGCAAGTGCCAGACATGTCAAAACCTTGTTCCCTGGTAGGATCTCATAGAACAGTACCAGAAATACCTTTGGACAAGATAGGAGACATGAGCGAAGGTGAAGAAAGAAACACCTATCTCCCTATCACTCATCATGGTTACACAACCAAGGCCATTTTGGACTCATTTGCAGGAGTCGCAATTGCTACCACTTCCTTATGGAAACATTGGGGCAAGCGAGCACTCAAGCCAACAAGAATGAAGTTCCAAATGGCCGATGGTCACATAGAAAGACCCCTAGGGCTACTAGAAGGGATAACTCTCACTACTTGTGGTGTAGAGTTTGAGCACACATTTTCTATCTGTGACTTTAGAAAAAATCAAGCCTATGAGATGATTCTGGGAAGACCTTTCTTGAGGTAGTTGCAAGTGGTACAAGATTGCTGGACCAATTCTTTGTATTTGCAACACTTGGGTGTCACTACCAAAGTGACTCTCAAAGATTTCTCTCATAGAGATGTGCCCCCTATTCAATGGAATCCCATCCACAGAGCCAAGGATGACACGGAGTCAGTGCATTCCATAGGATCAGGATCCTCATGGATGCATGAAGACACTCACTTGTGGATGTGTAAAGTAGTAGTAGAAGAAGAGAAGAGAGAAAAAGCCAGAGCAATAGGTGCGAAGGAAACCCATAGATCAATTCAAGACCCAGCCTATGCACCTGTAGTTTTTCTTGACGAAGAATTTGAACCTCATGGTTGGGCAGAAATCTTGGCAACTATGGATGTAGCAATCAATGAAGAGCAATGGACCCCCCACTATGATGAGGATGGCTATGACATTTCAGTCTTCACAATAGAGTCGATCATGTGTGATCCAGTTATTGAAGAATGTGAACCTAGCAC
Source organism: Ceratopteris richardii (assembly GCA_020310875.1). Classification (NCBI taxonomy): domain Eukaryota; kingdom Viridiplantae; phylum Streptophyta; class Polypodiopsida; order Polypodiales; family Pteridaceae; genus Ceratopteris; species Ceratopteris richardii. The sequence continues at coordinate 120,241,522 of CM035418.1, forward strand.
TGATGCATTCGAGGATGCAAGTGACTCTGATCTAGAGTCAATCATTATGGACCCACATTTTGCATCAGATGATGAATATTTCTACTAAGTGGAGGCTCACCCTCAGAAACATGAAGAGATTACCGATGAAGTGAGATTAACCACACAAGTGACCACTAGGAACGAAGGCAAGAAGAGAAAGAAGAGAGAAGTCACATCCGAGGAAGAAGAATCTCTGTTTGAGGTCCCTAAAAACTTCAAGAAGTATGAAGTTGAAGATAGGAGATTCATGATAAGAATGCCTAAACGTGAAGCCATCATAGGAGAGGCCTATGATAATAAAGAAACTACAAAGAAAATCATAGTGACAATAAAAGAAGGTGAAGAACAATGTACCTACATATGACATGACCTAAGTGAAGAGGAGGAGCAAGAGTTGGTAGCTTTGCTGAGAGAATATAGAGATGTTTTTGCATGGAGTTACAAAGACCTGAAAGGTGTAGACCCTGACATTTGCTCACATACGATCCCCATGACCTCAGATGCCAGACCTTCTAAACAGAAGCCATACACATATAATGACAACTACGCTGCCAAGATCAAAGAAGAGATAGATCGTCTGGTTGAAGCAAGATTTATCTATGAAATCGAGCACACTGAATGGGTATCCCCCATTGTAGTGGTGCCCAAAAAGAACGACAAGTTATGTGTATGCATTAACTTGAAGAAGGTTATTGCAGCCACTATCAGAGATAATTATCCGCTTCTGATCACCGAGCATCTATTAGAAAGAGTAGCAGGCAAGGAAGTGTACAACTTCCTAGATGGGTTCTCTGGTTATAATCAAGTAGCCATTGCACCCGAAGATCAGCATAAAACGGCTTTTGCCACAGAGTGGGGTATATTTGCTTTTAGCGTAATGCCATTTGGGCTTACCAATGCTCCAGCCACCTTTCAGAGACTGATGTGTCATGTGTTTAAAGAGTTCCTGAGGAAGAATTTAGAAGTCTATGTTGATGATCTTTGTGCTCATTCCAACATTAGACAGACACATATACCTGAACTCAGACAAATCTTTGACAAATGTAGGGAATATCAAGTCTTCCTCAACCCCGAAAAATGTGTTTTCATGGTCAGGCAAGGCAAGATTCTAAGACACATAGTGTCAAAGAATGGCACATCCACTGACAAAGAGAAAGTGAGAGCTATCGCAGAACTACCTAGGCCAAGGAATGTCAAGGAAGTGCAAGATTTCATGGGGCATTGTGGTTATTACCGATGCTTCATACACATGTATGCCATCATTGCAAAGCCTCTGTACGGACTTTTGACTAATTTTGAGTGGACGGATGAATGTGAGAAATCTTTCACCGAGCTTAAGTGGCGATTGTGTTCAGCACCAATCTTGACTACATCGGATTGGAACAAGCCATTCCATGTCCATGTGGATGCATCCAATTATGCTATTGGGTGTGTGCTTGCACAACCTACGGGTGAAGGTAATATGGATCTTCCAATTGCCTATGCAAGTAGAGAGTTAAACGCTGCTGAATGAAATTATACCACTACTGAGACAGAAGGATTAGGCATGGTATATGCGGTTAAAAAGTTTAGACACTGTTTGCTTGCAAATAAGTTTAAATTTTTTACTGATCATCAAGCACTACTTTACTTGGTAAACAAACCATGTAATACAGGTAGATTAGTAAGATGGTCCTCTTACTAATGGAATACGACTTTGAGGTAGTGGTGAGGAAAGGCAAGACTCATTTGAGAGCGGATCATCTCTCGAGGCTCACATTTGGAGAGGCCCCACAAGGAGTATCAGATGACCTTCCTGATTCTTACTTGTTTAATTTGGAAGTTGTACCACAGTGGGCCAAGACCTTAGTGCCAGTACTAACATATGGGGCTAAACATCTAGTAGTCAATACTCAAGATAGGGAGATAGTAAAGGCCCAAAAGTACCATATCATGGCTGGGAGTATGTACAAGCATACAGATCAGGAAATATTAGCTTGTTGTGTGGAAGAGGATGAGTACACGAAGTGGTTGCAATTAGCACATGTTGGTGCATTACAGCAACACTACTTGAGACAAAGAAATTTAGAAACACTAAAGAGACTCAGAGTGCATTGGCCAACTATGGAAGAAAATGTCCATAGGATGTGCAAGGAATGCCCAATCTGTTGCACTAAACCACCAGTGGAACATGCCACTCTTTATCGAGTGTCTTTAGTGCCAGAATGGAGTGAACCGTTAGTAGCCTTCCTAAGAACGAAAACATTCCGGCAAGAGATGACAATGGCCAGACAAAGGAGCTTAGCACAAGAAGCTTTAGATTCTACTCTCATTGGAGGTAATCTATATCGACGAGGAAAAGATGGGTATCTTAGAGCGTGTGTCCATGAGAGCGAATATCTGAAGATCTTGGAGACTGCTCATCAAGGTGTAGCAGGAGGACACTTTGGACCAGATCGGGTGATCAAGGCAATACTATTTGCAGGTCTTTGGTGGCCAACCCTTCACATGGATGCACATACCTATGTGAAGCGGTGTGAGGTTTGTCAGCAAACTCAGTATCCTATACGCAAGGATGAGATGCCATTGAAACCTATGATGGGTGGACGGGCATTCTCTAAGTGGGGAATAGACTTTGTTGGTCCTATTAATCCCCCAGCTAAGGGTTCACATGCTGAGTATATCATTGTGGCCACAGACTATCTAACCAAGTGGGTAGAAGTGAAAGCCACAACGAAGAATGATGCTCAAACGACAGCTAAGTTCCTATTTTAGAATGTGTTTACCAGATACAGTATACCTATAGAACTAGTTAGTGATAGAGGCACTCACTTCTTGAATGAAGTTATTGAAAATCTTCCCCAAGATTTCTTGGTGATACACAAGAAGTCTGCTCCCTATCACCCACAAGCTAATGGCTAAGCTGAAAGCACAAATAAGATCCTATGCAATGTGCTGACTAAATTGGTGAATAATAAACGCTCTGATTGGGACAAACAACTACACCATGCTATTTGGGCATACCGGGTTGCCTATAGAACGGTACTCCAAGCCACACCCTTTTAGATGGTGTTTGTTCAAAATGCAGTGCTTCCATTAGACTTCTTGATACCAACTCTAAGGGTAGTACAAGAGCATGAGTGGATGGGTCATGAACTCTCTTCAAGAATTTTTGACCTGGAACGACTAGGTGAAACAAGACTAAGAGCTGTCGCAGGGATATATGCAGCTAAGAAAAGACAGAAGGCGTACTTCGATGCCCACGTAAAGGATAAGGGATTGAAAGCGAGAGACCTAGTCCTATTCTACACCGTGAAGCAACATGCACGGAAGTTAGAGAAGAGAGGCTATGGATCAATGATTATCAATAGGATCTCCACTTTGGAGCGGTTCAACTAGGCACTCTAGAAGGAGATATTCTACCAAGTTACATAAGTGGTTGTAGAGTGAAGTTATATCAAGAACCCCTAACAGAAGAGATGCTAAATCGACTCAATACTGCAAAGAAACGTAAAGAAGAGGAAAAGCTAATTCGAGAAGAAGCACATGCAGAAGCTTTAGAACGCATTCGGCGAATGAAATTGAGGAAACAGGGTAGAGATCAGCCTAGGCCTAACACTCAAGAATCTCTAGGTTATCACATGGCCATGTGCGACGCTTCAGGTGATCGTTCCCATAGGATAGTTGATCGACGACCCTTTGTGACCCTAGAGGTAGGACAAGGAAAGAGTGCAAGGACTGTGAGAGCCCTAATTGACTCAGGAGAAGCCACTAGTGCAGTTCGACTTTCTTACTACCAAGAACAACAATTGAAGGTCAATCCTATTGAGGCATATCTCATAGGATTGGGAGGTGTGGAAACCCCTTGCATGGGTGAGGTGGAACTTCCCCTCTACATTCAAGAGGTTATAATGGTAGTCAAAGTGCTAGTATGCGAAGACGAGGATCTGACCGACCCTCTTGTCTTGGGCCAAGACTGGATCTATGATCATGCAGTCAACCTCAACCTAAGAAGTGGACGTCTTCAGGATTGGGTAGGCCAAAACTGCATCACGATTGAATTAGAAAATCAAGAACTTAGGCCACTAGAAGAGACACCAAATCCTGGTCCCTCCAGGAACCCACATGAAGATAACGATGCTATTCTTGTCCAAAGTTCTATTGTGCAAAAGATTGTCACTCTTGATAAAAGTGTAGACGTCAAGGAGGAGTTTCCTTCTTTTCCAAAGAGGATTCGAGGAAAGCAAGTAGGACAACATACGTCACAAAGAAGGCCGATAATCAAGAAGCATGAGCTACGACCAGTGCAATGTAAAATACCGCTTGGCATGAAGAAGATGTGGGTACACAAGGGTGGACAACCCTCAGCTTTGGAGACAGGATCCCAAAGAAGCACCAAACTAGCTACAATATCCAAGATTACAACGAAAGAGTATCCTACGCATCAATCTAGACGAACCAATTTGATTTGGGTTCCAAAGCAGTCAATGAAGGCTATCCCAAATGCTAGAAAAATATGGGTGCCCAAGACTTGCTTACGAGCTCAAATAACTTCATGTCCAATCACAAGATCAAACCAACACTCACAAGTCCTATTGGCTCCCATCCAAAGGCAAACGTCTACACTCCACCCCACCACATCTTCGGTCACACCTAGGAATGTCGGGAAATGGGTACCCAAAAGGTCCCAAATCCAACACAATCCTGTCGACAAACCTTCACATGTCATCACGACTAAAAGCTACAATTCCACAATCAAAATTTGGAGACTTAAACCTCGTACCAAACCACCTGACCCAAATTTGTAAATCAATCCTCTCTGATGTAGGTGAGTTTCAAGTACATTGCACAGACAAAGTATGCATCTAGGATGAACACTAACCCACTAACTAACATTCTCACACATCACCAAACACTCCACCCACTAACCCCTAACCACTTGAAATGTCATGTAAGTATTGTGGAGGGAACACCATAACATCCAGTTTCCTATGCAATGCTAATGTGCCTCTCTTCTTCTAGCAGATAAGCATCCATAGCTACAAGCAATCTCATGGCAGAAGCAACAGGTCCGAGCTCACAGGCAGGAGTAAGCACAGTAGGGATTGATGTGGGTAGTCTACCCATTGATGTGCTTCCAACTGAACGACCCGTAGAGCTGCAACACCTCCAGCAAATATCGGTACCGGATCCTCACACAGGAATAACAGAGAGGGTCCATGCCAATCCTCATTGGTTCAGTGGCATGCCAGGATCCTTAGGAGAGGCCAAGTACATTTGGGAGTGTGAGCATGATAAGCAATGGTTCATATTCCATTTCTTTTCCAAGGAGTTTGAGACTCTCCAGAACACACAAGATCTGCAGACCATATGGGAGCGTGCAGGATTGGCCGAGTATTTTGCAGCACCCTTACCCAAACCAGAACTCTTACGATGTTACTATTTGGTTTCAACATTACAGGCACATGAAGAAAAAGATAAACCAGGATCATTTGTCATTCCTTCCTTATTGGGCAACAATGAGTTGAAAAGGTTTGAACTCACTTTGGAATTGGTGAGCTCTACATTGAACATGCATGGCACGCGTGTTCCCTCTGAGAAGGATCCTCTTATCCCCACTAATATGAAGAACAGGAAGCTACAAAAGTTGAAAGATATGGCGGCACTCACACCGAATGTGTCCATTCCCCTTCGCATGTGCATGCAACATTTTGCATTCCCCAGTCAAGATCGGTTCACTCAACCCCACAAGCGGATTTGGTTCACTCTTTACTTGGCAGAGATAGGTGCATTACCGATTAAACTTCCTGTATGGATTATAGAGCAGTTGTATGAAGCAAATAAAAGGTCACATAGGAAGCTAGTGGTGAATGGTTGTTGTGCAATCACGTGCATCATCTACAAGTGCTTAGCATACGATATACCTATTGAACTTGCATTAACTTGGTCACAACTACAAATGTTCAAGAGACTCAAATCCACCACACATCAATCCAAGCGCATGAGGGGCTCTATTCCTTGTGTCCAAAAACGCGAAGTTCTAATGACCCCAGAAGTCTCGCCACGAGGGGATGCCTCGGTGCCTCCCTTTACCATTCGCATACCAAGATCTAGATTTGAAGGCACATCACATGTTGCCCCCTCTGCTCCTCCTGTCCCTCCTGAATTCAAATTTCTTGCGACTGGAGATGTTGAAGGGATGAGTACCTTCGACTTTGAATCATTCTTGCAGAATACACAACTCTCTCATGTAGAGTTCTTTTCAGATACAGAAGAACATGGCACCTCTTCCCAAAGAAGGAGGAAATCCACAGAAGGCCGCCATGTACATTGGGATGAGGAGCAGTAGAGAACTCTGTCGCAACAACTAGAACACTCAGAGGAAAGAAGAAGAAGCAGAAGGAGAAGAAACAACTAAAGCCCCAGCTTATACAGTAGAACTCCGCAGGCTGTATCAAATCATGGAACGAGTGCGATTGCAACAACTGCTCACCGAACAGAGCAGTAGGGTGCTCATAGCTCAGCTATTAGAAGAAGCTGGAGTTGAATCCGAATACAGCGAAGGCCTCTTATTGATGGCAGAAACATATGGGGTAGTAGAAGCAGTTCAAACAGCGATTAAGAGGCCTCCTGTTCAATATGATCCACGACGATTCCAGACATGACCACGGTCTGGTAAAGACATCCAGATTCCCATTACTATAGGGGAAGGACCTATCATTACATCCGAACCCATTGAGACAACCTCCAAACAGCAGGAACCACTGGCCAAGAGATCCCGGTCACCTAGGATGAGTCAACGGAACCACTACCACTGACCCCTCCCCCATCACCTCCTCAAACGGAAGCTATAAATGTCACCTCGACTACCCAACCCATAGGGCAAGCCTTCATCTTCTGTAGTCCAAACTCCAGTTCTACTTTGTTCTCCTCCTTGGAAAACCCCTTATATAATACCGCCACCATCATAACTGAGTCCTTCATAGAGCCTGCCCTAGGACAACCATCCCCCATGCCCTCAGCCATAGGCCATCCTGACTCTAGATCCATTTTCTTTGGATTCCTAGCCACCACATCCCCTTTTATGGCTTTCCCGCCTCCAAGTTCTCATTTTCCACCCCCCATTCCACCATTCCTTCAACCCGCCCATGATTACTTTTGTAGAATGTATCAAGCCACCACCCAACCCTCCTCATCAATCCCATCCCCACCATCCTCACAACACTTATTCACCACTCTCACACACACACCACCTACCATTCCAATATACATGGTAGACACCACACTTGCATCCACTCCTGAAAGTATGGACATTTTGCCACACACAACACCTCCCCCTCCCCCCACACTTCCACCTTCTCCCATTCCCCCTCCACCAATTTCACCCACCCACACATCTCCAATAGACACATCATTCACTCTCCCATTCCCCAATCCCCTCCCCTTGCATTTTCCATTGTACAAACAACACCTTCATCCATAGGCAATGCATTGGGCATCATGCTCGCATGTATATCACAGTTACGAACAGAGTACAATCAGCTCCAGCAACATAATGCACGATTGCAAGAGCACTCGGGGGTGCTGCAACATCGTCTTGCTGCACTAGAAGAGGAGAATGCTCGCCTCCATACACAATTCCAAAATTTACAAGAGGCTCATAGCATATTGGAAGTACAGTTACAGAACACAGACCAGGAAGCAATACAAGTGGTAGAAGGTCATCTACAGACATAGCTAGAACGTAATTCAAAGCTTCAGCAAAATATGGCCCTACTCAAGCGACACCTTGCAGTCACTCATGAAGAGAATCAATGTGTACAACTACAGAATCAGGAAAACCTAGAAGTAGCTATCGAAAGCACACTTGGGGCACCCATCAGTCCCTCAAGGTTTCAAGCTGTGACCCCTGAAAATATCAAGATCATCTTGGAAGACTATGCTACTCTCTTTGAAGCACATGACTAGTTATCAGAGGAACTGGGTCAACTAAAGCGGAAACAACAAAAAGACACAACGACTACCCCTCAAAACACCTCCTCCACGGCTTCACTTCTCACAGACTCAGAGGCCCTAAAAGATCTCCAGAAACAGGTCACAGAATTGCAAGCACGCCTACTACAATATGAAAGACCACCTTCCCCACCAGAGGCTCCCACCGATGAAGAAACAGTGCAAATTCCTGTGGAACAAACATTTGAAGAAGAATATGACCCACAACCCTTCCTAGGAGGTCAACAAACGGAAGAAGGTCAGGATACGTTCGAAGCACCGCGACCCCCATGGCTACGACAAGTGGAAAAGATGGGTGGTTCTCATGAAGAGCGCACAGTAGTGCAAAATCAGGCCATGAGAGTCATAGAAGAAACTGTGTTACAATTTGATTACTTCAAGAACCTGTCATCCAGATGCCTTATCCTCTCATCAAAACTCCAATACAGGCCTTACTATGTTATTCTAGCCGATTACAATGCAGAAATACAGAGGGTCACAGGCAAGATCCATTCCTTTGCTACCCAGTTTCAACCAGAAGACCTTCCTCTAGAGGTGCAAAAAGGCAAAATCCGTCAACCCACATGGCGGCAAAAACTTCTTGAAACATATCCTGAAATGCTGCACACCTGGAACAATGCGCCTTTACATCTACTGTACAATCCATGCTATGGCCCTGTTCCACGACGCCGATCATGGAAAGCATTCAACATAAAGGTACAAAATAATGCTCAATGTAAGGAGTGGCTCAATTATCCATACATAGTGCCACCATAGGGGATATGATGCAGGTAGTGCTCAAAACCTTTAGAAATGCAGCAGCACCACAGGTACGGCTACCGGGGTTTACCAATGGCAATTATGATTTGGTGTATGACATGAGCACCACCCCCAACATTCGGATAGCTTATGCTTGGCATGCACGCATCAAATACCTCCCTGCATGCTATAAACAGACATTCAAGGACATGTTCAGATCAGGTTTCTAGGAGTACAACTCGGAGGTCTTCGCACCGAAGCCTACACACCTGCTTCATCTCTTTGCATGTGAACAAGCTATGTACTCCGAGTACTACACTACACCACAACCAGAGGTCCCAGGTGCAATAAATTGGGATGCATTGGAAGCTGACCTAGCAAGAGGATTAAGGATAGGAGAGCATGAACTAGCCACCAATGTCATCCAATACTATATTGACCATCCTATAGAATAGAGGCCTGTCAGGGGTGACATATGCTAGGAAGGGGGGAGTGTTGGCATACAACTCATAAGAAGAGCATACAGGCACAACGGAGCAGTCATGCACAATACGACAACAAGGCCCAATCATTTTGTTTCCATAAAATATTTCCAATTCAAGTGATTTTCATCACTACACACACATTGTAAATCTCATTTTTGGTAGAATAGACTCCCTTTTGTTCAAGCCGAGGAGTCCTCGAGCTTGAGGAGTGTTAGAATTAGCAACATACCAATTTTCATAATTTTTAGATTCCGTTTGAGTCCTCAAATAGTGTTTAGAACCTAATTTTTAACTAGGCCAGACACTAGGTCTGGACAAGGCCAAAGCTAGTCAGAAAACTATAAAAAGAGCTAGAGAGCTCATTTTTGAGGTTAGATTGTTTGTGAATTGAGTTGGTGTAAGAGACTTTTTGAATAATGCAAAGAACTCCATTGTTCCTCTCCTTGTTCTTGCCTTGTGTGCACATGTGTGTGTATGTGTATGCATGTCTGTGTGCTTCTCACTCACACACTTGTGCCATCACTTGCTCATAGTCTTCATACTAGTCCTCACGTCTCCACGGATTGACAATTATGAGGTGGATCTCCTCACATTGGTATTCATCATTGTGCTAGAGTGACACTTGTGCTGTTCGTGAGCTTCTGCAGGCCTCAAACTCCAACAATTGGTACCAGAGCAGGTTGTTGCTTCATCTAGGGCATCATCGACACCCCTCCGGTCATAGTCTCAGAATCACAAGAAATTTGGTGAGCATAATCAAGGTGATTAGGAGATCAAAACAACTTTGCTGTGTGGTGGTCAAATTGTGATATGAGCTGGTTTCCGCCTCCCAACACACTATCACAGTGCTTGTGCAGGTTATTTTGTCTTTTTGTATCAAAGATATATATAGGTTTCGGTTTGCCAGTATAAGCGTCTTGAAGTCTGTTACAGGTTTAGCAAACCTTGTTAGGGTAGTTCTGTTCAACTTTTTGAGATACAATCATTTTTCTGCATCAGGGTATTTTAGTAAGTGGCCATGGCTGAAAGTAATGATGTATTTCATATGTTGGCTATTGCAGATAAGTCAGATGGTACGAATTACCCATTGTGGGCTTATATGATACATCATGTATTGGTCACAAAAGGACTATGGAATATTATGTAGGGTGTTGAGAAATGTCCTATTACACCTGCAAATATAGATATGAAGCTGATTTAGACGAATCATATTCCTGTTCGTGCTATAGTTTCTACTCCACCTACTATAGATATGAATCAAATATAGACGAATCATATATAGACGAATCATATTCCTGTTCGTGCTATAGTTTCTACTCCACCTACTATAAAGCAAATTTATTCATTGATAGCCTTGTCTGTCAAACGTGCCATTATTCCTCACATTCACTCTTGTAGAACAGCTAAGGATGCTTGGGATAAACTTATCACATTGTACCAGGCTAGGAATGAGGCTCGTGTTGCTTACCTCCGAAAACAATTGGAGAATGAGCATATGAGTGAAGGTGATTCTATGGACGATTTTCTGACAAAGATCAAAGACTTGAAGGAATAGTTGATTTCTACTGATGAAGTTATACCAAATACTCACTTATGCAGACTGTTTGAATGGTCTTCCTGATTCATATCAAAGTTTTGCTTCTACTCTTTGTTTGATGATGAAAGGCAATCCAAATGCCTTGAAATTTGAGGAGTTAGTCTCTGTTCAGTTGTAGGAAGATCAGTCTAGGCAGAACATATCTATTATGCGTGTTGTAGATCAAGCTTTCCTAGCGCAGCACAATTTCTTCACTTCACTTGAGCGTGCCCCTATAGGAAATACTATCACATGCACCAACAAATCCTCTTATTCTATCATGGGAGTTGGTAAGGTCATTGAGACTATTGCTGATGGTAATTCTTTTACATTGTCAGATGCTTTATTTATGCCAGTGATAAAAAAAGATCTGTTATCACTTTTTGCATTAGCCAAGATTGACTTGGTTGTGAAATTTGTTGATGACAGATGTACAGTTCATGATATATGTCAAATGGCGATGTGATTATTGCTTCTGGCATTTCATGTTGTGGGCTGTATAAGATCATAGACTATGAAAAATCTGTGAATGATTTGACATGTGTAGTACATGATTCTCAGGCTATGTCAAGTGTAAGGCTTTGGCATGTATGCTTTGGTCATTTGAATTTTGCTAGTTTGCTATGCCTATAGAAATATGAAATGGTGACCTCTTTTCCCAAACTTGAAGCACCCTAAAAACATGTCTATGAAGGCTGTATTTTGGGCAAAATGCAGCATTCCTCCTTCCCAAAAGATGGTTAAATTTGAGCTACTCAGAAATTGCAGCTTGTTCATAGTGATGTGTGTGGTCCTATGCAAACACCTTCTTTTGGGAACTATCTTTACTTCATGACTTTCATTGAGGGGTTTTCCAAGCACGCATGGGTATATCCACTCAAACAAAAGTCGGAAGTGTTTATGTGCTTTAAAGAGTTTTCTGTTTTGGCTGAAAATCTATCAACATGTAAAATGGGCACCCTCCATTCTCATCGAGAGGGGAATATCTGTCTTTTGAATTTAATGCATTTCTGGATGAACATGGGATAAAACATCAGTGTATAGTGCCATATACACCTCAACAGACATAAAGGTCAAAAGTGAAGTCATATGAAGAGAAGCGGTACACAAAAGTGTATGTATGGCCTCCCCCATTTAAAGTTTTGGTTTTCTCTTAAATTCACTACATGACAAATTAGGGAATCGTTGGCTTTACACATTAAGTGATTCTTGGGACATCAAAGTGAGCACCAAGATACACTATGAGTTAGAAGCAACATATGTAAGTGGAATCGACACTGACAACAGGGCATTAGCATTCTTGAAGTTAGACTAAGCAATAGAGAGCATAGTCTACACTAGAGAGAGAGAGGGGGAGAAGAGCAAGCAATGTGAAGAGATGGATAGGTATGTGCTTGAAGATGAAGAGGTGTTGCAAAATCCTTGATCTACACCAGCCAAATGAACTCCAAGAGTATATGGTGGGCCCTTTTAGCTTTCCAATGGATGTATTAGACACCCTATGTACCTTGGAAGATCACTCTCAAAAAGATAGATCAAAACAGATAAGTTGGAGTTAGCTCAGAGGTGAAAACTTGCTATTCTTGGTTCATACACATGTCCAGTGTTTTACATAATTCTCTGAGCCCAGCAGCAATTAGCTTAATTCCTCTTGGGGAAGTCTAGGTAGCTTAAAGAGAAAACTTTCAAGAGTAATTTCATCAAAAATAATAAACCACACACTGAGAATGAGTTTTAACAAGTGATGACATCATCCCGATTTTCACGGGCTGCTACAGTTTGAGACCAGTGAGCAGAAAAATGAACATAACGCAAAATGTAGGAATGCAATGATTATGAAAATTTGTATGGTTATACTAGACAATAACCTGAATCCAACAAGCTTTAAATCATGGAATTTGGATAAGTAACCACTGCATAATGGCTCTGATAAGGTGAGTGAAAAAAATCGGTACCTGATAGAGAAGTGAAGATGAACAGATCCTATTGACTTCAAATGAGCATAACTGAAGATTGCAACATCCAAATGACATGAAAATTTGTGAGCATATATAAAACTTATAGAAATAACTTTACCAAGTTAAATCACTGAAAATGATGCACCAAGCTTAGAGAAAACATCTCTGCAATCTGACTGAGAAAACTGAGAGTAATGGCAGTGAGTAGTACACTTCACAAGAACATGGACATATGAACTCAAATAATCATGAAAATGAAAGTATATTGCTTGTAGAATACAATGACTTACTGATCCATATGTGTGCCTTGTAATCACACCTTGATATGGCATAAAGCTCAGCTCTTGGAGGTCTTCACATAGGTCTCTCTAACCACGACTAAAACTGCCATCTATTTATAGTTGAGTTTGGGAGGCTAACTTCCCTCAATCACTCTCGAATCAATCAATGATTGATTTGATTCTCTACCTACCACAAATCACAAATTCGTGGCTCCTCTTTCCCTTTTTGATCATGTGGACTCAACCACTTAAGATTCTCTTACTTTTACATTAAGTAAACTCTTCAAAAAATTACAAGAGGTAGTTAACAAGTGAACTTTACATAGTCTTCTTTTTAAAGCTTCTTCTAAGACTTTGTGGGACTCAAGCCAATACTTAGGCTTGTGATAGACTTGGTCCAACAGCTCCCCCTCAAGCCAAGTATGCTTGAGGTCTTCAATCTTCCAAGATTACCTGCAAACCAATCATAGCCTTGAATTTGCAAAGCTTTGTACCATCCAATGCTTTGGTTATAATATCTGCACATTGTTGATGAGTGGACACATATGATATTTGAATCTCTTTGCTTAGAACCTTCTCTCGTACATAGTGATAATGAACTTCAATATGTTTAGTCCTTGCATGAAAAATAGGATTAGCAGCTAAGTGAATAGAACTCATATTGTCACCAAAAATAGTTGGAGTTCCAAACTCCAATCCAAGATCTTTGAATAATGTCTTCATTCACATAGCTTCTTGTGTAGCTATAGCAAGACCTCTATATTCAGCTTCAGTAGAAGAGAGAGCAACTGTGGGTTGCTTCTTGGATGACCATGAAATAAGCTTTGAACCTGCAAAGGTAAGATAACATGAAGTGCTCCTTCTATCTTCTTTGGAGCCAGCCCAATCTGCATAAGAAAATAGCTTCAAACCTAAATCAAATACATAAGGATAATAAAGTCCTTCATTTATGGTTCCTTTGAGATACTTGAGAATCCTTTTGGCAGCATCCATATGTGGTTTCCTTGGTGTGTGCATAAATTGACTTAGCACACTCACACTGTAACATATATCTACTCTTGTCAATGTGGCATAATTGAGACTACCCACTAGACTTTGATATGATGTGATGTCCTCTATGAGTTCACCTTCATGTGAGCTCAATTTGTGATTGACCTCCATTGGAGTACCTACAATCTTACAATCTTGCATCTTGAATTTTGCCAACATGTCCTTAATGTACTTTCTTTCAGTGAGAAACAAACCATGATCTTTGTAGACAACTTCCAAACCTAGGAAGTAGGTAAGTGAACCCAAATCACTTATCTTGAACTCTTCTCTCATCTGATCTTTGATCTTCTTCATACCATCTGCATCATTTCTTGTCAATATAATATCATCTACATATACACATAGATAGATGATCTCAAAATTACTCTTTTTGATAAAGAGTGAAGGATCTGCCTTGCTTGGTTGAAAACATTTTCCTGCAAGAATGAAACAAGCCTGAAATTCCAAGCTCTTGGAGCTTGCTTGAGACCATACAATGCTTTGTTAAGTTTACACACATAATCAGGATAAACTTGATTCTCAAAACCAGGTGGTTGTGCCATATATACCTCTTCTATTATCCAACCATTCAAAAATGCATTCTTTACATCTAGTTGACGTATCTTCCAATTCTTGGAAGAGGCAATACTAAGAAAAGCCCTAATAGTAGGCATCTTTGCCATAGGAGAGAAAGTCTCCTCATAATCAATTCCCTGAGTTTGTGCAAAGCCTTTTGCTACAAGCCTTGCCTTATACCTGTTAATGGAACCATCAGAATTCTTCTTGAGTTTATAGACCCATCTTGAGCCTATTACCTTCATCGATGAAGTCTTGGGCACCAAATCCCAAGTCTTGTTTTCTTCAAGTGCTTCAATCTCTTCCTTCATTGCATGCTTCCATTTTGTTTTTGCTTTGGCCTCTTCAAATGATGATGGCTCCTCTTGGTTTATGTCCTGTGCTATGTAGATAGAATGTTTAATTACTAATGAGGTGTCAAACCCATACCTTTTTGGTTTTTTCTTGTCCCTCATAGATCTTCTTAGGCCATGATGTGATGATTTTGCCTCATGTCCAAGTTCCTGCAATTTTGCTTTACCTTTAGACTTCCATGCTTTGATCTTTTCCATCTGAGATTCTTCATCATCCTCCGAGGTGTCTTGTTCTTCAATCTTTGATTGTTCTCTACCAAGCTTTGGAAAATCTTCTTCAAGATCATATGGTAAATTGATCTTCCTGCATGAATCTTCATACCATGAATTGTTCTCATCAAAAACTACATCTCTGCTTACCAAGAATCCTTTGTTGGTAGGGTTGTATAACCTGTAGCCCTTTTGATTATTGTCATATCCAATAAATACACACCTTTCTGCCTTTGGATCCATCTTGCCTCTAACCTGTGAAGGAACATGAGCAAAAGCAATACATCCAAAAATTTTACAATGATCTAAGCTTGGTCTTCTTCCATTCCAAGCCTCATATGGAGTCATCCCATCAAGGGATTTTGAAGGCAACCTGTTAATCAAGTAAGTGGCTATAGATACAACCTCAGCCCATAAGTAATTAGGTAAATGCTTTTCATTTAACATAGACCTTGCAACTTCAACAATTGTCCTATTCCTCCTTTTTGCCACTCCATTTTGCTCAGGAGTGTACCTTGTAGTTACCTCTCTTTTGATTCCTCTTTCTTCAAGAAAAGAATCAAACTCATGGGAGAAGTATTCTCCCCCTCCATCTGACCTTAGCCTTTTTAGTGATTTACCTGTTTGATTCTCCACAAGAGCCAAATATCTTTTGAAACATGAAAAAAATTCATCTTTGTGTTTCATAAAGAATAGGATAGTCCATCTGCTGCAATCATCAATAAAGGAGACATAATACCTTGATCCAGATATTGAAGCTTCCTTGCTAGGTCCCCATACATCTGTATGAACAAACTCCAAGAGATCTCCATGCATATAACCTTTCTTCATGAATGGTAACCTGTGAGACTTTCCAAATTGACATGCACTACACTTATAAATCATATGTTGTTTTGACAAATTAGGGAGTCCAAGTACACTTTGGTCCCTGCAAATTTGCTTTAATGACCTTTCATGTGCTAACCTTTTGTGCCATACTTCCAATTCTGTGAGTGTCTGTCTACCATAATTAAAGAGAGCAATGTTTCTAGTGTCCTATAATTCAAATGTGAACAATCTACCTGTCATTTCACCTTTTGCAATTTTTCTAAATCCTTGACTTGGATCTTCAACAAACGCTCCTGCTTTTGTGAACCTGACTTGCAATCCTTTCTCTACTATCTGCCCAACACTTATCAAATTCTTTGTAATGGTAGGGACATAGAGTACCTTACTGAGTAGGTTGATGTTTCCATCAAGTGCTTTGACATTGCCTATTTTCTCCACAGGATGTCTTGTGTCATCTCCTGTTTGTACCTCATGCTTATTCCTTGGATCTTCTAAATCTGATAAGAGTGCCACATTTCCTGCCACATGATTTGAACAACCTGAATCTATGTAGAAAACATGCTCATCAGATTTACCTTGTGGCATAGCCATGTTCATGATCAATAATGAATCCTCTTTGTTTGAGTCTTCTGTGTAGTTATTGTAGTCTCTCCTTCCTTTGTAGCCTCCTTGATAGTTTGAATGATTGTAGTTGTTGTAGTTGCCATGATAATTTTTGAACCTTCCTCTTGAGTAGCCATAACTTCCTCTATTGTATCCTCTGCCTCTTTGATTCCTGGAATTCCTAAAGCAATTTTTAGTTGTATGATTAGTTAATCCACAAATAGAACATGAGTTGGAGTCTTGGGATCTCCCCCTGCCTTGTCTACCTCCTCTTCCTCTACCTCTGCCATGTCTTCCTCTACCTGCATAGTTAGCTTGATATGTACTTGCTTCATCATCCACTTTCTTTGCCTTTCCTTTGTTATCTTTGGACTTGCTTTTATCAGTGTATAAAGCTAAAGATTGATTACCTTTAGAGCTTTCTCCATTTTTGATAAGCTTTGCCTCTTGAGTAAGTAGTTGTCCAATGAGTGCATTGAAATCAGGTACATGCATGTCCATGTACAAATCCATAGCTGTGGTGAATGCTTCCCACTTGTCATCTGCCTTCAAGCCATTGATGACCTGCCTTACAATTTTTTCTTCATCTATTACCTCTCCAATGCTTCCCAACTGATCCGCTATGTCCTTGAGCTTTGTGACAAAATCAGTCACATTTTGTTTGGGAGCCTTCTTGAGATTTGTGAAATCCAGCCATAGTTGATGCTTCCTAGCTTTGGTACTTGAAGAAAAGAAACCTTCAAGTGCATCCCACACTTCCTGAGATGTCTTACAACTTCTAATGTGAGGCAACAAAAAATCTGAGATAGAGTTGAGGAGATAAGACCTTGCAAGTGCATCCTTGGAGCACCATGTGCTCAATCTCTCTTGCTCTTCTTGTGTTGGTTGACTTTTGTTCCTAAAACTTGGCATAACTTCATCTCCAGCCACATAACCATATAAACTTCTAACTTGGAGATAAGCTTCCATTCTTAATGACCAAGCTGAGTAGTTACCTCTGTCCAATTTGTCAATTGATGAAGGAAATCCATCTGCCATGTTGTCCAACCTTGCTCTGATACCACTGTGAAGAGATGGATAGGTATGTGCTTGAAGATGAAGAGGTATTGCAAAATCCTTGATCTACACCAACCAAATGAACTCTAGGAATTTATGGTGGGCCCTTTTAGATTTCCAATGGATGTATTAGACACCCTATGTACCTTGGAAGATCACTCTCAAAAAGATAGATCAAAACAGATAAGTTGGAGTTAGCTCAGAGGTGAAAACTTGCTATTCTTGGTTCATACACTTGTCCACTGTTTTACATAATTCTCTGAGCACAGCAGCAATTAGCTTAATTCCTCTTGGGGAAGTCTAGGTAGCTTAAAGAGCTAACTTTCAAGAGTAATCTCATCAAAAATAATAAACCACACACTGATAATGAGTTTTAACAAGTGATGACATCATCCCGATTTTCACGGGCTGCTACAGTTTGAGACCAGTGAGTAGAAAAATGAACATAACTCAAAATGTAGGAAGACAATAATTATGAAAATTTGTATGGTTATACGAGGCCATAACCTGACTCTAACAAGCTTTAAATCACTGAATTTCGATAAGTAACCATTGCGAAATGGCTCTGACAAGGTGAGTGAAGAAAATCGGGTACCTGAGAGAGAAGTGAAGATGAATAGACCCTGTTGACTTCAAATGAACATAACTGAAGATTGCAACATCCAAATGACATGAAAATTTGTGAGCATATATTAGACTTATAGAACTAACTTTACCAAGTTAAATCATTGAAAATGATGCACCAAGCTTAGAGAAAACATCTCTGCAATCTGACTGAGAAAATTGAGAGTAATGGCAGTGAGTAGTACACGTCACAAGAACATGGACATATGAACTCAAATAATCATGAAAATGAAAGTATATTGCTTGTAGAATACAATGAATTACTGATACGTATGTGTGCCTTGTAATCACACCTTGATATGGCATAAAGCTCAGCTCTTGGAGGTCTTCACATAGGTCTCTCTAACCACGACTAAAACTACCATCTATTTATAGTTGAGTTTGGGAGGGTAACTTCCCTCAATCACTCTCCAATCAATCAATGATTGATTTGATTCTCTACCTACCACAAATCACGAATTCGTGGCTCCTCTTTCCCTTTTTGATCATGTGGACTCAACCACTTAAGATTCTCTTACTTTTACGTTAAGTAAACTCTTCAAAAACTTACAAGAGGTATTTCACAAGTGAACTTTACATAGTCTTCTTTTTAAAGCTTCTTCTAAGACTTTGTGGGACTCAAGCCAATACTTAGGCTTGTGATAGACTTGGTCCAACAAGGAACACATTGAAGCACTGTGACATAGATAAGAAAAGTGAGAGACAAGTGTGCAAGGAAGGTGATCAAGTGTGTAGAGAGTCATTGAGAAAGGCAAACAAGGTGGAACAAGGTACAAGTGAGGAGGTGCTGCGCATTGTTGGGGCATGCACGGATACCACTGAGTGGATCAGTTTCGATTTTGCAACAATCTTACTGTGACATTCTTCAAGTTTATTATTGATGGGGTAATAACATTCATGAGAAATGAAACTAATATGACAAACCCTATACAACTTACGAAAATACAAGAGTTTTAAGTTTTGAGGTAATAGGATCTAAATTGCATTTGCTAGAAAGGTCTAGATAGAAGGATTTGAGGGACTACAACTTCAATCTTGTACGTGGCTCTCCACCTTCCAATTTTTAATGCTCATCAATATTAGGTGCTCTTCAATGCTTTGATAAAAAAACATATTAGAGAAAAAAAAACATAAGTATTTTTATGATAAATTAAAACACTCATGTTTTTTATTAATTACATTCAATTTGCACTCTCACTCATATAAATGTACACATGCATCAATTACTTACATACGTGCACATGCACTCTCGCTTATATAATATGATCTCATTTATATACTTATTAACCATACATACATACTTATATTTCATATATACTCTCACATGCATGCATACATTCTCATTCACACATGTATTTATGTACACTTCTATCTCACACAACCATGTTCTTTCATACATGCAAATGTGCATATTAATTTTATATATATGTTAATATCTCACGTGCATATACATGCACTCATGCATATGCATAGTTTCTCATGCATACATGCGTACATACATTTATGCATATGTATGCTCTCACATAGACATGCATTTAAGCACATGCATACACTTTATACTTATGCATATGCATATATTCTCATTTACACACATGCATGTTCTTATCATTCTCATACATATATGCACACATCATTCATGCATATGTATGCTCTCGTGCACATGCATTCTCATTCGTTCTCATGCATATATATATATATATATATATATATATATATATATATATATATATATATATATATATATATATATATATACATATATATATATATATATATATATATCATGCGTATACCATTTATGTACATTCATGCATCACACATACACACACATGTATGCATACTCAATTCATGCAAACACTTGTATATTCCTATATATGTATGCATTCATACCTGCTTCTCTTACATTCATGTATGCACTCTTACTTACACATGCATTTTCTTTTATGCACCTGCATATTCACACATTCTCATATACTCATGCACACATGCATATATATTCATCTTTTATGCATGCACACTAACTTATGTTTATGCATATATATGCATATGCATTCACTTGTGCATATGCATGCATGCATGCACACATTTCATGCACAATTAACACACACGCACTTAAAAGAAAAAAAATTGACTTACACTCATAAATGCACATGCATACATACATGCATACACTTACTTATACATGCATGCAGACTTATAAACATACATGCACTCTTGTATATCACATGCTTACAACTTATTCATTGTCTTTGTACGCAAACAAAAGCTACAAAGTGACTCTCCTAGCGTATTATGGTTGATGAAGGTTTAAAACATTAAAGTTCAGGAATGTAGGCATCCGCAATTGTGTATATTGATTAGATTCAAGGTCGAAAAGAAAATTGTGTAGGCTGATGGAAGCGAACAATCAAAAGTTCTTCTTCTGAAATCAGAAGTGATAAACTAAAACAAAGATAAAAGCATTAATAATTCATAGTCTGTCTATCGATACTCTTATTGACTCAATATTTCAGTTGTTTGGAAACCTATTATCTATGTGACCTCCACAAGCACTGCGCAACAGTAGAACAATTAAAAAGTATTGGTTATTTAAAATCATTGAAGTACACAGTCAATCCTCTTTTTGTTTCTCTATGAAATACCTCTGTCTCTGTAGATCTCTCTCTCTCTCTCTCTCTCTCTCTCTCTCTCTTTGCAATATCAATATTAAAATATACATGACCATCTGTGATGCAGCCTCTGCGGAGAACAATGAGAAAATTCCAGCTGCAATACCAATGCTTATATATGAATGGCCATCTTTGATGAAGCCTCTACGAAGGATACATCAAGTTGTTCATACAGAATGTGAAACTATTCAGTCTCAAAGTGGTGAAATGCAACAAAACTGTATACGGTCATGTTTCAAAAATGAAAGGACTCGTTCAATGTCTACCCTCTATCGTCATCTCTCTCTCTCTCTCTCTGTCTCTCTCCCTTCGATCCGTCTGTAGCAAAGGTGATCTCCTCTCTCTGTAGCACATGTCCCTCTACAAGCAGCAAACATTGAATTCTTCTACTCCAAACTCAAACAATGCTCTTGTAGAGGCCATGTTGCAATCTCTGCCTGAAGGTAGATCTAGCAAAAGCCTTCTCAGCCCACGGTCGTAAATGAAAGATCTACAGAGAATTCGGTATTGATCTCTGAAAGAATGAGGAAGGTCATCGAAGAATATGGAATTCAAGATAATCGGATGTGGTAGCCTATTCTTCGAAACGGTATTAGAAAGAGTCTCTCTCTCTCTATACATGTCCAACACTCTTCAGGACATATATACTTTACTGATGGCATGTAAACCTTGCATCGAACAGGTTAATGTATCTCTCTATACATGTCCAATGCTCTTCAAGACATTTATACTTTAGTGATGGCACGTAAACCTTGCATCAAACAGGTTAATATAGAAACGAAAACTCTAATTCGACACCAATACACTTAGGACTCTTCCTCATTTACTTGGGTCATAATTATTTAGGGTTTCACTTATCATAGGAGAGAGACATATTGCATTTAAAGGGTACACATAAAAGTACATAAGTTAATATATGTTATCATGCCCAAATGAACATACGAACAAGGCATAGATAGATGTAGATTCATAAAATACACATAGGGTCTTAGGGCCAAATGCAGATACACATTTCTTATACATAAACACAAATACATAGGAGAAAACTTATAAACACATAGGCACACCCCTTACATACACATGCAATCACACATACATATGCACAATTTACTCTTATCTATGCATTCTACAGGCATAATCATGTTCATGTATACATATACAAAAGCATGCATAGATACCCAGGCATTTAGGATATGTGCATAGGGTATCACACAATACATAAAGATACTGAGGGTTACATATATAAAGTTTAAATGAAAAGATAAATTTCTCTTTGTATGCTGATGACAACACTTGTTCATCTTCTTCAACCTATAGGGACTCAACACAGAGATTCAGTTAATTCAACAATTCATATCACAAAGATTTTTAAGTGTTTAGAGTTGACCATTTTGAAAAGAAATTTTTAATTTTTTTAAACGCCAATGAGACTGGTGAAATCCTTCCATCATCTACCCCCACTAAACCTAGTGCACATTCTCTGGATGGGCCAACCTGTAGATCAAGTGAGGAAACATACACAAGTATCAAATTATCAAGGATAGATGCTAATTACCTTTTACATTTCAAAAATAATTATATGCGTATTTCATGAAAATTTATGAAAATTAGCATAAATTTAGAGAAATAAGTGGATGCAAGCTTTAGGTACATCTTATTATGTTCCCATTTTTTCAATCAAATAAGCAACCATATGAATAAATTGTTATCTTTGTAGATCCTTCATTCATTTAACCTATTCAGTTCCAACAACTTATCCTAAGTGCTAGCATATATTAAGCTCTATTAACTCAGTTTATAGAATTGTACTTTGTCTCCCCCATTTATTTCGTACCATCCAAATCTCCATCAGATCTTATTCTTTTCTTTAAATTTTGTTTTATTAAAAAAAATAAAATAAAAAAATAAAACAAAATTTTGTTCATCTTCTTCAACCTGTAGGGACTCAACACTCAGATTTAGTTAATTCAACAATTCATATCACAAAGATTTTTAAGAGTTTAGAGTTGACCATTTTAAAAAGAAATTTTTAATTTTTTTAAACGCCAATCAGACTGGTGAAATCCTTCCATCATCTACCCCCACTAAACGTAGTGCACATTCTCTCGATGGGCCAACCTGTAGATCAAGTGAGGAAACATACACAAGTATCAAATTATCATGGATAGATGCTAATTACCTTTTAGATTCCAAAAATAATTATATGCGTATTTCATGAAAATTTATGAAAATTAGCATAAATTTAGAGAAATAAATGGATGCAAGCTTCAGATACATCTTATTATGTTCCCATTTTTGCAATCAGATAAGCAATCATATGAATAAATTGTTATCTTTGTAGATCTTTCATTCATTTAACCTATTCAGTCCCAACAACTTATCCTAAGTGCTAGCATATATTAATCTCTATTAACTCAGTTTATTTCTTTAAATTTTGTTTTATTTTTTTCTTTTTCTTTTTCTTTTGCTCATCATTTTAGGTCAACTCTTTTTCTTTTTATTTTTATTTTCACCAGTTGACCTATGCCGAAATTGGGTGCGACTCACGAACTTGACCATCGGGCCAAGTTTGTTCCACTTGTTTTCCAACCCAACATAGTGCATGACACACACCATTAGACCTATATGAAATCGAGATCAGCTCGTGGATCTGACCACTCGACCAGAGTGAATCCACTCGTCTAGTGACCCATATAGGCACCTGACAACATATAGGTTAGGCCTACGATGAAACTAGCATCAACTCATGGCCTTGATCATGCGATCAAGGTTGTTCCACCCACCTACTAGCCCATCCTAGCACACTGACAACACATGCACATACATATATTGCTGGCTTGAGTATGAAGTTTTTCTTAATTCATAATCTATATGGAGGTAGGATCACATAGGAAATAAATAGTAGGATTCAAAGAATCCCACTCACTAAGTGTTCAAACTAATTGCATATACATGTACTTATTTTAAGCATACTATCACATCCCCAGTTTTCATTTTTGAAAGTTTCTAGTCTACTAACTAAATATATTCATATCATTCTAGTCTTTTATACTTTATATCGATCCATAATAGATGTTTGCTATCTTGTTCCTACTTATTTTTATTTGTACTAATCTTAATATAGTTATTGACATGCAGAAATGGAGTGCACATATTCACAAAAGAAAATGGACTTTAAGTTGGAAACATTTCACCTAATTATTTCTTTCATTATTCTTCATCTACATCATCCTCCTCGAAGAATTCTTCATCTATCTCATAGTCACTTCTTCTCCATTTGAATAGTTTATTTCTTTTTCCTACAATCCTATTTCTCAAGGGAGTGCCATCTAATTCTCGTAAAGCATAGGTACCTATAGAAAAAATAGAAACAACAACCTAAGGACCAAACCATCGTTTTTAATTTTCATCGTGCATCGTATTGGGTTTCAAAGGTACTGTGATAAACAAGTATGCAATCCCGTGACTCTATTGATCATGGCCTAATTCAATGTCTCTTATCAAAATAGATCTTATTTTTTAGATGTGATTCTTTTAAATTTTTAATGGCTTCTTTTATATTTTCATTCCGTTGTTCTAATTGCTTAACTCTTAAAGTTAATAAATCTTCTCGTGAGAAATTCTATTCCTAATTTAAGCTCAACCAATTTATTATCTGAGTGTGAATAGAACAAATGGGTTTTTGACAATACATGAGTTTAGCTGGCATAAATCTAGTTGTTCTGGTGTACGTCATCCTATCGGCCCATAAAGCGAATGGTAGATATTTTGGCCATTGCTCGATATCTCCATTGCATGCTTTCGAGATCGCCTTTACTCTGAAAGGATTGCTGATATATTTAGGTAGCGATCTGTGTGAATAAACTAGGACTTTCGGGGAACTTTTTTCCGTCTTTAAGAGGTTTTTGCCCAGGCTTGTATATATGTCTATTGCCCTAACATGTTACTTATGTTTATACATTCTAGTGGTAATACATTCAATATTGTGTATTGAGCTCCAAGCTTCTTCGTCTTCCTTGTTGTTGGCATACAAGTCATAAGAAGAGCATAGAGGCACAACGGAGCAGTCATGCACAATATGGCAACAAGGCCCAATCAATTTTTTTCATAAAGTATTTCGAATTCAAGTGATTTTCATCACTACACACACATATTGTAAATCCCCTTTTTGGTAGAATAGACTCCCTTTTGTTCAAGCTGAGGAGTCCTCGACCTTGAGGAGTGTTAGAATTAGCAACATACCAATTTTCATAATTTTTAGATTCCGTTTGAGCCCTCAAATACGCTTTAGAACCTAATTTTTAACTAGGCCTGACACTAGGTCTGGACAAGGCCAAAGCTAGTTAGAAAACTATAAAAAGAGCTAGAGAGCTCATTTTTGAGGTTAGATTGTTTGTGAATTGAGCTGGTGTAAGATACTTTTTGACTAATGCAAAGAACTCCATTGTTCCTCTCCTTTTTCTTGCCTTGTGTGTGTGTGTGTGTATATCTGTGCATGTTTGTGTGCTTCTCACTCACACACTTGTGCCATCACTTGCTCATAGTATTCATACTAGTCCTCACGGCTCCACAGATTGAAAATTATGAGGTGGATCTCCTCACGTTGATATTCATCATTGTGCTAAAGTGACATCAAAGTTGGCGCCATTGCCGGGGAGAGAGCTTCGAGGACGAGCATGTGATGGTCAGATGTAGAGTTGAGACATTTGAGTCATAGGTACTATCCTTTCTTTTCCTTATTTTTCCTCAGTTTTTCTTGTTTTTGCATCACCATGATAACCATCATCATCCTCACCATCTCCCACGTCCATCTCGATCTTCACAGAAATTTCAGTTTTTTGGTCATATTCCCCTACCCACCTGATTTCCCTCATTTCACTTGTGAGAGAGAGCAAGAGAGAGCTTGCATGCTATCAATTTTTGTGTGTCTTTTGAGCTTTTCTTGCAGGATCTAGCTGTACCACCATCTCCAACAGCTTGTGTAGGTATGACAAAACTCTGCACACGTCCCGAGACGACGACCTCTATCTATCGCGACAGACAAAATAACTTAATATTTTTTGAATGCATGTTTAGCACAATAACCTACACCATGAGAGCACTCCAAAGCACTAAGAAATTCTAAGAAATTTGCATTTTTTTAGTCTATTGAGACATACATAATCTATCGTGACAGACAACATCTATCGCGACAGACACACTCTATCATGACAGATAGCATCTATCATGACAGATAGCATCTATCATGACAGACACACTCTATCGCGACAGACAACATCTATCGCGATAGACATCATCTATCGCTACAGACAACATCTATCGCAATAGACACCGTCTATCGCGGCAGACCGCACCACACGATAGTGGCCGTCTATCACGATAGACATCGTTTATCGCTATAGACACCGTCTATCGCGACAGACAGGCCCACGACAGACGATAGACCCCGTCTATCGCGACAAACACCTGTCTATCATGACAGATAGAGACCCATGATAGACCCCGTCTATCGAGATAGACACCCGTCTATCGCGACAGAGAGAGACCCACAATAGACCCCGTCTATCGCGACAGACCAAACCACGACAGATGACAAACACTGTCTATCGTGATAGACCAAACCACGACATATGACAGATAGTGTCTATCATGATAGACACCGTCTATCGCGAGAGATAGACCCACGGCAGACGACAAACAGCGTCTATCACAGAAGACAACATCAATCATGACAGACAGGACCCCACGATAGACCCCGTCTATTGTGACAGACATCATCTATCGCGACAGACAGTCCCCGCGATAGCTAGTGTCTATCATGACAGACACTGTCTATCGCGATAGACACGCATTTTCGGCAAAAAATAAAGGGGTAAATTTTTGAAAATTTAGGCTAAATTTTGGGCATATTTGCA
Source organism: Ceratopteris richardii (assembly GCA_020310875.1). Taxonomy (NCBI): domain Eukaryota; kingdom Viridiplantae; phylum Streptophyta; class Polypodiopsida; order Polypodiales; family Pteridaceae; genus Ceratopteris; species Ceratopteris richardii. The sequence goes on from CM035418.1 coordinate 120,268,436, forward strand.
TACTCAATTACTCCTACACTTACAAAGGCCTTAGAAAAATACACTAAACTCTTGAAAGGATCTGTTTGTCTGTTTAACCCCCTAAACCCTGAATTGTCATAACGTTTTCATATGAAATCCGTTTTTTGAGCTCTAGGGCTTGTCGGAAAGCTTCTTCTTCCTGCGCCTTCCTCAATGCTTCACCAAATGTAGTAGATGGAGGAAGTCATCCCTCTGCAATAGCACAATCGAGAGGAGGGGGGGATAGGAACATGTTAGACTCAAGATATAACCGGTAGGAGATGGTAGAACCACACCCTAAGAGGGGGGATTAGGAAGTAGTCCTCAACCGTGGCTTTTGGGGCAAGTGGTTAGCCCATCATACTCCTAGCTAGTAGGTCGTGAGTTCAAATCCCACAATTGGTATTAGAGCTAAGGAAGTAGACTTGGGCAAGATGGATGCAAGGTGCACGCATTGATTTCAAAGGTAAGGGTAACAAAGATTTGAGTGTATGTCCCAATCCCTAGGTCGGATTCGACGTCTAATATACCGTTGGAAAGCTCTCGTAACAAGAATTCCAATGGAGACACTAGATTGGGGATCCAAGATAGCTAGCATGGGTCAAAACTAGGTTCAAGAGACCAAGTTTGAGAGCAAGGCAAGTCCATAGGCTAGTTGCCAAGAAACGGAAAGGCAAGGTTCAAGATACCAAGGTTGAGAGCAAGGAAAGTCCGTAGGAAAGTGACCAAGAAGCAGAAAGGCAAGGCTCAAGACACCAAGGTTGAAAGCAAGGCAAGTCCATAGGCAAAGTGGCCAAGAAGCGGAAAGACAAGGCTCAAGAGACCAAGGTTGAGGACAAGATGGTTCAAGAGACTGTGCGAGGGTGAGGACATCAATCCAAGGGGAGAGCAAGGATTGATCATTGAGGACAATGATCTCTAGAAGGGGAAGAGAGTGTTAAACTCAAGATATAACCAACAGGAGATGGTTGAACCACACCCTAAGAGGAAGGATTAGGAAGTAATCCTCAACCACGGCTTCTGGGGCAAGTGGTTAGCAGATCATACTTCTAACTAGTAGGTCGTGAGTTCAAATCCCACAGAACAACCCTCTCTCTCTCTCCCTCTCTCTCTCTCCCCCTTGCAGCAAAACATACTTGATAAAAGACATATTAGAGAAAAAAATTTTCACACCTAGCACACATATAAATATATACTCAAAAGTAGACGCTTCACTTGACTCACACGTTCAATTATTTCCTTGCAATCACTCACTTACACACACACACATACTAATTTAATAGTCACTCACGTATTCTCGCACAATTATTTATTTAAAATTCTATTTATACTTTCACTTAATGAAGAACACGTATTATTATTATTTTTTAATTTTGTTTTTGTTTTATTTCTATTAGAATAAGAATTTTATCTATTTTAGAGTAAGAGCTTTTACTTAGTTTATCATAATCATTAAGGTATTTAACTCTCATATTACTCTTCAATTTATTTAACAGGTTTCACAAACAGTTAGGGGTCCTATTTAAAAATATTATAGTTAAAACCCATTCAGGCATGTATATGTGTGAGCACACATAGCTATACCTAACATATTTTCATATGTTTAACACACCTAAGATATAACTGAGAAACACAACACAAACGTCACATACACTTAGGACTCTTCCTCATTTACTTGGGTCATAATTATTTAGGGTTTCACTTATCATAGGGGAGAGACATATTGCATTTAAAGGGTACACATATAAGTACATAAGTTAAGATATGTATTCATGCCCAAATGAACATACAAACAAGGAATAGATAGATGTAGATTCATAAAATACACATAGGGTCTTAGGGCCAAATGCAGATACACATTTCTTATAGATAAACACAAATACATAGGAGAAAACTTATAAACACATAGGCACACCCCTTACATACACATGCAATCACACATACATTTGCACAATTTACTCTTATCTATGCATCCTACATGAATAATCATGTTGATGTATACACATACATAAGCATGCATAGATACTGAGGAATTTAGGATATATGCATAGGGTATCACACAATACATAAAGATACAGAGGGTTACATATATAAAGTTTAAATGAAAAGATAAATTTCTCTTTGTATGTTGATGATAGCACTTGTTCATCTTCTTCAACCTGTAGGGACTCAACACAGAGATTCAGTTAATTCAACAATTCATATCACAAAGATGTTTAAGAGTTTAGAGTTGACCATTTTGAAAAGAAATTTTTAATTTTTTTAAATGCCAATCAGACTGGTGAAATCCTTCCATCATCTACCCCCACTAAACCTAGTGCACATTCTCTCGATGGGCCAACCTATAGATCAAGTGAGGAAACATACACAAGTATCAAATTATCATGGCTAGATGCTAATGACGTGTTAGATTCCAAAAATAATTATATGCGTATTTCATGAAAAATTATGAAAAATAGCATAAATTTGGAGAAATAAGTGGATGCAAGCTTCAGATACATCTTATTATGTTTCTATTTTTGCAATCAGATAAGCAATCATATGAATAAATTGTTATCTTTGTAGATCTTTCTTTCATTTAACCTATTCAGTTCCAACAACTTATCCTAAGTGTTAACATATAGTAAGATCTATTAACTCAGTTTATAGAATTGTACTTTGTCTCCCACATTGATTTCATACCATCCAAATCTCCATCAGATCTTATTCTTTTCTTTAAATTTTGTTTTATTTTTTTCTTTTTCTTTTTCTTTTCCTCATCATTCCAGGTCAGCTCTTTTTCTTTTTATTTTTATTTTCACCAGTCGACCTATGGCGAAATTGGGTGTGACTCACGAACTTGACCATCGGGCCAAGTTTGTTCCACTTGTTTTCCAACCCAACATAGCGCATGACACACACCATTAGACCTATATGAAATCGACATCAGCTCGTGGATCTGACCACCTGACCAAAGTGAATCCACTCGTCTACTGATCCATATAGGCACATGACAACATATAGGTTAGGCCTACGATGCAACTAGCATCAACTCGTGGCCTTGATCACCCGATCAGGGTTGTTCCACCCACCTACTAGCCCATCGTAGCACATTGACAACACATGCACATACATATATTGCTGGCTTGAGTATGAAGTTTTTCTTAATTCATAATCTATCTGGAGGTAGGACCACATAGGAAATAAATAGTAGGATTCAAAGAATCCCACTCACTAAGTGTTCAAACTAATAGCATATACATGTACTTATTTTAATCATACTATCACATCCCAAGTTTTCATGTTTGAAAGTTTCTAGTCTGCTAACTAAATATATTCATATCATTCTACTCTTTTATACTTTATATCTATCCATAATACATGTTTTCTATCTTGTTCCTACTTATTTTTATTTGTACAAATTTTAATATAGTTATTGACATGCAAAAATTCAATGCACATATTCACAGAAGAAAATGGACTTTAAGTTGGAAACATTTCACCTAAGTATTTCTTTCATTATTCTTCATCTACATCATCCTCGTCGAAGAATTCTTCATCTATCTCATAGTCACTTCTTGTCCATTTGAATAGCTTAATTTTTTTTCCTGCAATCCTATTTCTCAAGGGAGTGCCATCTAATTCTCGTAAAGCATAGGTACCTATAGAAAAAATAGAAACAACAACCTAAGGACCAAACCATCGTTTTTAATTTTCATTGTGCATCGTATTGGGTTTCAAAGGTACTGTGATAAACAAGTATGCAATCGCGTGACTCTATTGATCGTGGCCTAATTCAATGTCTCTTATCAAAATAAATCTTATTTTTTAGATGTGATTCTTTTAAATTTTTAATGGCTTCTTTTATATTTTCATTCTGTTGTTCTAATTGCTTAACTCTTAAAGTTAATAAATATTCTCGTGAGAAATTCACTTCCTATTTTAAGCTCAACCAATTTATTATATGAGTGTGAATAGAAAAAATGGGTTTTTGACAATACATGAGTTTAGCTGGCATAAATCTAGTTGTTCTGGTGTATGTCATCCTATCGGCCCATAAAGCAAATGGTAGATATTTTGGCCATTGCTCGATATCTCCATTGCATGCTTTCGAGATTGCCTTTACTATGAAAGGATTGTTGATATATTTAGGTAGTGATGTGTGAAAATAAACTAGGACTTCCCAGACACTTTTTCCCGTCTATAGGAGGTTTTTTTCCAGGCTTGTATATATGTCTATTTCCCCAACATGTTACTTATGTTTATACATTCTAGTGGAATTAAATTCAATATTGTGTATTGAGCTCCAAGCTTCTTCTTCTTCCTTGTTGTTGGCATACAAATCATAAGAAGAGCATACATGCACAACAGAGAAGTCATGCATAATATGGAAACAAGGCCCAATCATTTTTTTTCCATAAAGTATTTCCAATTCAAGTGATTTTCATCACTACACACACATTGTAAATCCCGTTTTTGGTAGAATGGACTCCCTTTTGTTCAAGCCGAGGAGTCCTCAAGCTTGAGGAGTGTTAGAATTAGCAACATACCAATTTTCATAATGTTTAGATTCCGTTTGAGCCCTCAAATAGGCTCTAGAACCTAATTTTTAACTAGGCCATACACTAGGTCTGGACAAGGCCAAAGCTAGTTAGAAAACTATAAAAAGAGCTAGAGAGCTCATTTTTGAGGTTAGATTGTTTGTGAATTGAGCTGGTGTAAGAGAATTTTTGACTAATGCAAAGAACTCCATTGTTTCTCTCCTTGTTCTTGCCTTGTGTGTGTGTGTGTGTGTGTATGTCTGTGCACGTTTGTGTGCTTCTCACTCACACACTTGTGTGATCACTTGCTCATAGTCTTCATACTAGTCCTCATGTTCCCACGGATTGACAATTATGAGGTGGATCTCCTCACGTTGATATTCATCATTGTTCTAAAGTGACACCAAATTTGGCGCCGTTGCCGGGGAGAGAGCTTCGAGGACGAGCGTGTGATGGTAAAACGTAGAGTTGAGACATTGGAGTCATAGGTACTATCCTTTCTTTTCCTTATTTTTCCTCAATTTTTCTTGTTTTTGCATCACCATCATCACCATCATCACCATCATCATCCTCACCATCTCCCACGTCCATCTCCATCTTCACAAAATTTTCAGTTTTTTGGTCATATTTCCCGACCCACCTCATTTGTCTCATTTCACTTGTGAGAGAGAGAAAGAGAGAGCTTGCATGCTATCAGTTTTTGTGTGTCTTTTGAGCTTTTGTTGTAGGATCTAGGTGTACCACCATCTCCAGCAGCTTGTGCATGTACAACAAAACTCTGCACAGGTCCCGAGACGACGACCTCTATCTATCGCGACACATAGAAAAACTTAATATTTTTGGAATGCATGTTTAGCACGATAGCCTACACCATGAGAGTACTCCAAAGCACTAAAAAATTCTTAAATATCTACATTTTTTCAGTCTATTGCAACATACACATTCTATCGTGATAGACAGCATCTATTGCGATAGACACACTCTATCACGACAGACAACATCTATCGCGACAGACACACTCTATCGCAAAAGACAACATCTATTGCGATAGACACCGTCTATCGCTACAGACAACATCTATCAGGACAGACACCGTCTATCGCAACAGACCACACCACACGACAGTGGCCATGTATCACGATAGAAACCATCTATCGCTACAAACATCATCTATCGTGATAAACAGGCCCACGACAGATGATAGACCCTGTCTATCGCGACAGACACCCGTTTATCATGACAAAGAGAGACCCATGATAGACCCCATCTATCGGGACAGACACCCGTCTATCGCGACAGACAGAGACCCACGATAGACCCCGTCTATCACGATAGACCAAACCACGATAGACGATAGACACCGTCTATCGCGACATACCAAACCACGATAGACGACAGATAGTGTCTATCACGACAGACATCGACTCGCGACAGACAGATTCACGGGACAAACAGCGTCTATCGCGACAGGCAAGACCCCACGATAGACCCCGTCTATCGCAAGAGACATCATCTATCGCGATAGACAGTCCCCGCGATAGCCAGTGTCTATCACGCCAGACACCATCTATTGTGATAGACAGGCATTTTCGGCAAAAAATAAAGGGGTAAATTTTTGAAAATTTAGGCTAAATTTTGGGCATATTTGCATACTCAATTACTCCTACACTTACAAAGGCCTTAGAAAAATACACTAAACTCTTGAAAGGATCTGTTTGAAAGGATCTCTTGATTTTCAGGTAGGGTATTTTGAAGTTGACCCTCTGTGGGGTAGATACACCAAGGGATCTCTAGAGGAAATTTTTTGGCAATAGAAAAGGGGGAAAAAAGGGTCATTAAAAGTGTCTGAGATAAATTGGCTGTCAATTGAAGGATCAAATTGGAGCTAAACTTGGGATTTTTTACAGGATTATCGAGAGCTCTTGGAGAAATCAAAGCAAGTGCCAGTGTGAGCAAGCTTGGGAACGTGCTTCCTAGGCAGACAAGTATAGCAAGGAGCACCGACTTGAGGTTGGAACATCTCTTAAACCCTCAGTCCATTCTTAGCATAGGCTAAAGTGCGAGTAGTCATCCTGATTGACTAGGGGTACGATAGGAATACTCAAGTTTGAAGAGCCTTTAATTTCTCAAATCCAAGAATAGGCTAAATTGTAGTCAAGGGACAACTTAAAGGAAAAGAAATTAAACTAAGTGGACGAAGAACATCAAGTACGACACACTTAAGTGCTTCTGACGAAGTTAAATTAAAGGCAAGAACACACATACAAAGGAACTCAAAAGGAACAAGTGATTGGTATCAAAGAATCAATAACGTGGTTGTACAAGGATCATTGGGATTAATTGGAAAGGCATATGAACCTTAGATTGGGAAGACACCTAGGGAGAGACCGTCAGAGTATTAGATCATCCGAGGCTAGCGTCAACCATACAACCAGATCTTGGGCCTAGCAGTTGAGTGATTACCCCTACACCTTAGACTCAGAAACTAGTGACTCTGAGATGTCTTACAACATGGAAAGACCTGTAGGTAGCTCAGGAGTGGCATACCTAGAAAGACCAGAAGGTCCCTACAAGACTCAATTGGAATACATCCAGACCAACCGCCTAGGTGCACACATCTATGAGGATGGTCTGCGAAGATCTGTTGTCCTAATTAAAAATCCGAATCAGCCCATTGGACTAGAACACCCTGTAGTCAAGTTTGAAAATGGTTCCTACATAGACAAAGAAGGAACAATGTATGTGGTCACTAGCCAACCTGAAAGGACAGATGAATTTGGCAACATAATCTCAGAGGCCGAAATAGGTGACATAGAGCAAGGAAACTTAGGGAAAGAGCCAAAAACCCCTCGTGGCAAGTCGGTTCTAACGAGAATAATCACTCTAGAGTTGATTCCCCAGGATAATAGGAGCATAGATTTGCTCTTGAACTGAGAGATGGATGAGGCTTTTTGGAGATATAAGCGTGAAAAGCCCAATAAAGTGGGAGCACTCACCATCTATCAATTCAAAGATCTTGATACCCCAAGCAAAGTGACCTACTTAGATGATACTTCAGAGAGGATCTTTGTGGTCGCAGAGCATGGAAGACACACATACACTTGGAAGGGTGAATTTGTTTGTTTTTCCCCAACCTCGATCCACTGTGTCTTATGGTCACCCAAGAGCTGGAACATCTCAGGCTCATGGAACACAAAGAGAGAGGAGAAGAGATAGACCCGAGGTGACTTTTGCTAATCCACTTGGAAGAGAGAGAACGAGGATAGAGATGGATAGGATGGACAGGGAGAGACATAGGGATCCAAGGAATACAAGAAATACAGACGAATTCCCTTTTCCAAGGCCTAGAGAACATGCTAGAACCTTAAGGCCTACACAATTGGTTAAGTCCTTGAAAAATTGCTTCGATGGCACAGCATATCCATATGACCATGTAGCATAGTTTAGGCAAGTTCTGAGAGCTGAAAAAGTGGAAGACTTGTTCACTCAATACAATGCTTTTGGCCTAACACTCAAGAACACTGCATTGACTTGGTTTCAACCACTTCACCAAGACTAATACCGAAGTATAGACCAACTTCTGGAAGCATTCATCACTGAGTTTTCCAAGAGTGGTATTAGGCATAAAACGTCCTCCTTGATATATAGCTTCAAGCAAACACCTCAAGAGACAGTGAGGCTCGTAGGAAGAAGGTTTAGGCAATACCTAGAGAGATGCCCTACTCCAGTGTTACCCACTCTGACCAAACAAGTGGCCTTATTTCTAGACGGATTGTTAAGCACCAAACTGAGATCATATGTGTACTTAAAGGACCCTAAATCCATAGAAGAATGCGTACGCATGTGCATAGACATTGAGGATAATCTAGGGGAGGAATTATAGCTCTCAAAGATCTATGCTCAGAAATTAGGTGTCTCTAGCAAGCAAATTCCTAGATTTACCCCAGGCAAACGATGCTACACTTGTGGAGGAGACCATATGGCTAATGTGTGCCCTATCATGGCTCAACCCCAAGTTAATCCCAGCAACCAGTACTGCACCATAGAAAGGAGGTACACCAATCACACAACACAAGACTGCCCATATAACAAACAAGCTGTTAGACAAAATTATCCTCAGCCATATCCACAACAAGGAAAGTACCCTAATCAATACCCACATCAACAGTATGCTAGGCCCCAGCAAACCTATCAACCACCCTATCAAGGGCAACAAAGACCGCAACCAGTCCTAGCGCAGCAACCCCCTGTCCCCACCAATGTGATTCCAGTGAAGTATGCAGCTGTAGAAGAAAATTTAAATAGAGCTTTAGTGCCAATGACATCATCGCTTTCAGAAAGTGACCCAAGTGATCATAGTTTTGACTCTACCCATATTGATAGCCCACATGCTTACTACATGTAGTCACCCAAGCATAATGAGTCATACTATTATGAAGAACCGAGTGAGTCTAGTTGGGAGCCAGAATATGCAAATGTCATGTACACAAACCCCAACTCTAGACCTCAACCTAAGCTGATGAGACCTCCATTTCCTAGAGGGCCATGCTATTGATGTCAGGGAGATCACCTCATTCGTGATTGCCCTCTACCTGCACTCGCACAAACCCAATCTGTGACAATTCAAGGCTTTTTTCCAGATTGTGGAAAGGAGCATTTGTTACGAGAGTGTCCCAAAGAACCCCGCCAATATGCCAAAAATTTCTCCTATCAACATTATTGGCTTAGTGGTAGACTCCACGGGAAGTGTTAATTCCACAGCCCGAGTGAAAGTCATCATGAGAACTCAGGCACTTAAGCAAAACCAAGACTTAGGCCAGGAGAAGAATGGGAGGTTAGGGATACTGAGAGCCAGAATAAGAAGAGAACAAGACCTTGGAGAGATAGCCGTGAACTTATGAAAAGGCAATGGGCAAAGAAGATGATTGAACTTGAGGAAAGTCTGCGAGAGACCAAAGCCAAGATCATAGAAGCCACATCTCAAACGCACTCTCACACATCACCCCTACTACCACCCCCATCACTTTCCATCCCTCAACATTCTAATTCACCACACGTAACCTGCCCACCACCCCGAGTAGGATCAGTCTTAGCAGATCCCACTCTTGAGGACATAGACATGATGCTTAGGGCATATCAGGCCAGAATCCAGGCAGGGCCAAATGTAACGGATCATGAAATATGTTACCCTAGAGCTGACCTAGAGCTTGAATGAACCAAGTTGTGTGCCAAGATGGTGGAATTGGCTCAAGCCATGTTTGAGGCCAGTCGCCTCTTCAATTGCTCTAGCTCCACTAGAACACCATTGCATTTTGATGGTCTATTGGATAGATTGGAGACAATAATTGCAAAGTCTGGAAAAGGAGCCTACTCCCAGGCTAAGGAGAAAGAAAGTGATAGAATAAGCATTCCTCCCAAGGAAGCTTATGTGCCTAACTCCATTGAACCAAACCCTCTTCCTCTATGAATCAATACTCATCAGAATTCTTGCGAGAGATTCAAGAAGAGAAATGGGCTAAAGAGAGTGAAGTTCCTCCTACCATTGAACTTGTAGATGACACCCATGATCAATTCCCACAAGACCTTCCTTCCATTTATGGAGAACATGAGAGTGCCCAATCTCAAGAGAGATTAGACTTTGAGTCCAATTCCTTACAGAAGCTACCCCATTTCACAGGCCCATGGGAAGCAAAGTCCACTTGTATGAGAGCACCTTCGATCATGATAAGAAATGAAGACTCACTCATGCCTAGGAATACAGAGGTAGTAAAGAATACTGTGCAATCTCACTTTAGAAGAGCTACTGAAGGTCAAGCCTGAATTGTGGAAACATGTAGCCAAGCAAGTGCCAGACATGTCAAAACCTTGTTCCCTGGTAGGATCTCATAGAACAGTACCAGAAATACCTTTGGACAAGATAGGAGACATGAGCGAAGGTGAAGAAAGAAACACCTATCTCCCTATCACTCATCATGGTTACACAACCAAGGCCATTTTGGACTCATTTGCAGGAGTCGCAATTGCTACCACTTCCTTATGGAAACATTGGGGCAAGCGAGCACTCAAGCCAACAAGAATGAAGTTCCAAACGGCCGATGGTCACATAGAAAGACCCCTAGGGCTACTAGAAGGGATAACTCTCACTACTTGTGGTGTAGAGTTTGAGCACACATTTTCTATCTGTGACTTTAGAAAAAATCAAGCCTATGAGATGATTCTGGGAAGACCTTTCTTGAGGTAGTTGCAAGTGGTACAAGATTGCTGGACCAATTCTTTGTATTTGCAACACTTGGGTGTCACTACCAAAGTGACTCTCAAAGATTTCTCTCATAGAGATGTGCCCCCTATTCAATGGAATCCCATCCACAGAGCCAAGGATGACACGGAGTCAGTGCATTCCATAGGATCAGGATCCTCATGGATGCATGAAGACACTCACTTGTGGATGTGTAAAGTAGTAGTAGAAGAAGAGAAGAGAGAAAAAGCCAGAGCAATAGGTGCGAAGGAAACCCATAGATCAATTCAAGACCCAGCCTATGCACCTGTAGTTTTTCTTGACGAAGAATTTGAACCTCATGGTTGGGCAGAAATCTTGGCAACTATGGATGTAGCAATCAATGAAGAGCAATGGACCCCCCACTATGATGAGGATGGCTATGACATTTCAGTCTTCACAATAGAGTCGATCATGTGTGATCCAGTTATTGAAGAATGTGAACCTAGCACTGATGCATTCGAGGATGCAAGTGACTCTGATCTAGAGTCAATCATTATGGACCCACATTTTGCATCAGATGATGAATATTTCTACTAAGTGGAGGCTCACCCTCAGAAACATGAAGAGATTACCGATGAAGTGAGATTAACCACACAAGTGACCACTAGGAACGAAGGCAAGAAGAGAAAGAAGAGAGAAGTCACATCCGAGGAAGAAGAATCTCTGTTTGAGGTCCCTAAAAACTTCAAGAAGTATGAAGTTGAAGATAGGAGATTCATGATAAGAATGCCTAAACGTGAAGCCATCATAGGAGAGGCCTATGATAATAAAGAAACTACAAAGAAAATCATAGTGACAATAAAAGAAGGTGAAGAACAATGTACCTACATATGACATGACCTAAGTGAAGAGGAGGAGCAAGAGTTGGTAGCTTTGCTGAGAGAATATAGAGATGTTTTTGCATGGAGTTACAAAGACCTGAAAGGTGTAGACCCTGACATTTGCTCACATACGATCCCCATGACCTCAGATGCCAGACCTTCTAAACAGAAGCCATACACATATAATGACAACTACGCTGCCAAGATCAAAGAAGAGATAGATCGTCTGGTTGAAGCAAGATTTATCTATGAAATCGAGCACACTGAATGGGTATCCCCCATTGTAGTGGTGCCCAAAAAGAACGACAAGTTATGTGTATGCATTAACTTGAAGAAGGTTATTGCAGCCACTATCAGAGATAATTATCCGCTTCTGATCACCGAGCATCTATTAGAAAGAGTAGCAGGCAAGGAAGTGTACAACTTCCTAGATGGGTTCTCTGGTTATAATCAAGTAGCCATTGCACCCGAAGATCAGCATAAAACGGCTTTTGCCACAGAGTGGGGTATATTTGCTTTTAGCGTAATGCCATTTGGGCTTACCAATGCTCCAGCCACCTTTCAGAGACTGATGTGTCATGTGTTTAAAGAGTTCCTGAGGAAGAATTTAGAAGTCTATGTTGATGATCTTTGTGCTCATTCCAACATTAGACAGACACATATACCTGAACTCAGACAAATCTTTGACAAATGTAGGGAATATCAAGTCTTCCTCAACCCCGAAAAATGTGTTTTCATGGTCAGGCAAGGCAAGATTCTAAGACACATAGTGTCAAAGAATGGCACATCCACTGACAAAGAGAAAGTGAGAGCTATCGCAGAACTACCTAGGCCAAGGAATGTCAAGGAAGTGCAAGATTTCATGGGGCATTGTGGTTATTACCGATGCTTCATACACATGTATGCCATCATTGCAAAGCCTCTGTACGGACTTTTGACTAATTTTGAGTGGACGGATGAATGTGAGAAATCTTTCACCGAGCTTAAGTGGCGATTGTGTTCAGCACCAATCTTGACTACATCGGATTGGAACAAGCCATTCCATGTCCATGTGGATGCATCCAATTATGCTATTGGGTGTGTGCTTGCACAACCTACGGGTGAAGGTAATATGGATCTTCCAATTGCCTATGCAAGTAGAGAGTTAAACGCTGCTGAATGAAATTATACCACTACTGAGACAGAAGGATTAGGCATGGTATATGCGGTTAAAAAGTTTAGACACTGTTTGCTTGCAAATAAGTTTAAATTTTTTACTGATCATCAAGCACTACTTTACTTGGTAAACAAACCATGTAATACAGGTAGATTAGTAAGATGGTCCTCTTACTAATGGAATACGACTTTGAGGTAGTGGTGAGGAAAGGCAAGACTCATTTGAGAGCGGATCATCTCTCGAGGCTCACATTTGGAGAGGCCCCACAAGGAGTATCAGATGACCTTCCTGATTCTTACTTGTTTAATTTGGAAGTTGTACCACAGTGGGCCAAGACCTTAGTGCCAGTACTAACATATGGGGCTAAACATCTAGTAGTCAATACTCAAGATAGGGAGATAGTAAAGGCCCAAAAGTACCATATCATGGCTGGGAGTATGTACAAGCATACAGATCAGGAAATATTAGCTTGTTGTGTGGAAGAGGATGAGTACACGAAGTGGTTGCAATTAGCACATGTTGGTGCATTACAGCAACACTACTCGAGACAAAGAAATTTACAAACACTAAAGAGACTCAGAGTGCATTGGCCAACTATGGAAGAAAATGTCCATAGGATGTGCAAGGAATGCCCAATCTGTTGCACTAAACCACCAGTGGAACATGCCACTCTTTATCGAGTGTCTTTAGTGCCAGAATGGAGTGAACCGTTAGTAGCCTTCCTAAGAACGAAAACATTCCGGCAGGAGATGACAATGGCCAGACAAAGGAGCTTAGCACAAGAAGCTTTAGATTCTACTCTCATTGGAGGTAATCTATATCGACGAGGAAAAGATGGGTATCTTAGAGCGTGTGTCCATGAGAGCGAATATCTGAAGATCTTGGAGACTGCTCATCAAGGTGTAGCAGGAGGACACTTTGGACCAGATCGGGTGATCAAGGCAATACTATTTGCAGGTCTTTGGTGGCCAACCCTTCACATGGATGCACATACCTATGTGAAGCGGTGTGAGGTTTGTCAGCAAACTCAGTATCCTATACGCAAGGATGAGATGCCATTGAAACCTATGATGGGTGGACGGGCATTCTCTAAGTGGGGAATAGACTTTGTTGGTCCTATTAATCCCCCAGCTAAGGGTTCACATGCTGAGTATATCATTGTGGCCACAGACTATCTAACCAAGTGGGTAGAAGTGAAAGCCACAACGAAGAATGATGCTCAAACGACAGCTAAGTTCCTATTTTAGAATGTGTTTACCAGATACAGTATACCTATAGAACTAGTTAGTGATAGAGGCACTCACTTCTTGAATGAAGTTATTGAAAATCTTCCCCAAGATTTCTTGGTGATACACAAGAAGTCTGCTCCCTATCACCCACAAGCTAATGGCTAAGCTGAAAGCACAAATAAGATCCTATGCAATGTGCTGACTAAATTGGTGAATAATAAACGCTCTGATTGGGACAAACAACTACACCATGCTATTTGGGCATACCGGGTTGCCTATAAAACGGTACTCCAAGCCACACCCTTTTAGATGGTGTTTGTTCAAAATGCAGTGCTTCCATTAGACTTCTTGATACCAACTCTAAGGGTAGTACAAGAGCATGAGTGGATGGGTCATGAACTCTCTTCAAGAATTTTTGACCTGGAACGACTAGGTGAAACAAGACTAAGAGCTGTCGCAGGGATATATGCAGCTAAGAAAAGACAGAAGGCGTACTTCGATGCCCACGTAAAGGATAAGGGATTGAAAGCGAGAGACCTAGTCCTATTCTACACCGTGAAGCAACATGCACGGAAGTTAGAGAAGAGAGGCTATGGATCAATGATTATCAATAGGATCTCCACTTTGGAGCGGTTCAACTAGGCACTCTAGAAGGAGATATTCTACCAAGTTACATAAGTGGTTGTAGAGTGAAGTTATATCAAGAACCCCTAACAGAAGAGATGCTAAATCGACTCAATACTACAAAGAAACGTAAAGAAGAGGAAAAGCTAATTCGAGAAGAAGCACATGCAGAAGCTTTAGAACGCATTCGGCGAATGAAATTGAGGAAACAGGGTAGAGATCAGCCTAGGCCTAACACTCAAGAATCTCTAGGTTATCACATGGCCATGTGCGACGCTTCAGGTGATCGTTCCCATAGGATAGTTGATCGACGACCCTTTGTGACCCTAGAGGTAGGACAAGGAAAGAGTGCAAGGACTGTGAGAGCCCTAATTGACTCAGGAGAAGCCACTAGTGCAGTTCGACTTTCTTACTACCAAGAACAACAATTGAAGGTCAATCCTATTGAGGCATATCTCATAGGATTGGGAGGTGTGGAAACCCCTTGCATGGGTGAGGTGGAACTTCCCCTCTACATTCAAGAGGTTATAATGGTAGTCAAAGTGCTAGTATGCGAAGACGAGGATCTGACCGACCCTCTTGTCTTGGGCCAAGACTGGATCTATGATCATGCAGTCAACCTCAACCTAAGAAGTGGACGTCTTCAGGATTGGGTAGGCCAAAACTGCATCACGATTGAATTAGAAAATCAAGAACTTAGGCCACTAGAAGAGACACCAAATCCTGGTCCCTCCAGGAACCCACATGAAGATAACGATGCTATTCTTGTCCAAAGTTCTATTGTGCAAAAGATTGTCACTCTTGATAAAAGTGTAGACGTCAAGGAGGAGTTTCCTTCTTTTCCAAAGAGGATTCGAGGAAAGCAAGTAGGACAACATACGTCACAAAGAAGGCCGATAATCAAGAAGCATGAGCTACGACCAGTGCAATGTAAAATACCGCTTGGCATGAAGAAGATGTGGGTACACAAGGGTGGACAACCCTCAGCTTTGGAGACAGGATCCCAAAGAAGCACCAAACTAGCTACAATATCCAAGATTACAACGAAAGAGTATCCTACGCATCAATCTAGACGAACCAATTTGATTTGGGTTCCAAAGCAGTCAATGAAGGCTATCCCAAATGCTAGAAAAATATGGGTGCCCAAGACTTGCTTACGAGCTCAAATAACTTCATGTCCAATCACAAGATCGAACCAACACTCACAAGTCCTATTGGCTCCCATCCAAAGGCAAACGTCTACACTCCACCCCACCACATCTTCGGTCACACCTAGGAATGTCGGGAAATGGGTACCCAAAAGGTCCCAAATCCAACACAATCCTGTCGACAAACCTTCACATGTCATCACGACTAAAAGCTACAATTCCACAATCAAAATTTGGAGACTTAAACCTCGTACCAAACCACCTGACCCAAATTTGTAAATCAATCCTCTCTGATGTAGGTGAGTTTCAAGTACATTGCACAGACAAAGTATGCATCTAGGATGAACACTAACCCACTAACTAACATTCTCACACATCACCAAACACTCCACCCACTAACCCCTAACCACTTGAAATGTCATGTAAGTATTGTGGAGGGAACACCATAACATCCTGTTTCCTATGCAATGCTAATGTGCCTCTCTTCTTCTAGCAGATAAGCATCCATAGCCACAAGCAATCTCATGGCAGAAGCAACAGGTCCGAGCTCACAGGCAGGAGTAAGCACAGTAGGGATTGATGTGGGTAGTCTACCCATTGATGTGCTTCCAACTGAACGACCCGTAGAGCTGCAACACCTCCAGCAAATATCGGTACCGGATCCTCACACAGGAATAACAGAGAGGGTCCATGCCAATCCTCATTGGTTCAGTGGCATGCCAGGATCCTTAGGAGAGGCCAAGTACATTTGGGAGTGTGAGCATGATAAGCAATGGTTCATATTCCATTTCTTTTCCAAGGAGTTTGAGACTCTCCAGAACACACAAGATCTGCAGACCATATGGGAGCGTGCAGGATTGGCCGAGTATTTTGCAGCACCCTTACCCAAACCAGAACTCTTACGATGTTACTATTTGGTTTCAACATTACAGGCACATGAAGAAAAAGATAAACCAGGATCATTTGTCATTCCTTCCTTATTGGGCAACAATGAGTTGAAAAGGTTTGAACTCACTTTGGAATTGGTGAGCTCTACATTGAACATGCATGGCACGCATGTTCCCTCTGAGAAGGATCCTCTTATCCCCACTAATATGAAGAACAGGAAGCTACAAAAGTTGAAAGATATGGCGGCACTCACACCGAATGTGTCCATTCCCCTTCGCATGTGCATGCAACATTTTGCATTCCCCAGTCAAGATCGGTTCACTCAACCCCACAAGCGGATTTGGTTCACTCTTTACTTGGCAGAGATAGGTGCATTACCGATTAAACTTCCTGTATGGATTATAGAGCAGTTGTATGAAGCAAATAAAAGGTCACATAGGAAGCTAGTGGTGAATGGTTGTTGTGCAATCACGTGCATCATCTACAAGTGCTTAGCATACGATATACCTATTGAACTTGCATTAACTTGGTCACAACTACAAATGTTCAAGAGACTCAAATCCACCACACATCAATCCAAGCGCATGAGGGGCTCTATTCCTTGTGTCCAAAAACGCGAAGTTCTAATGACCCCAGAAGTCTCGCCACGAGGGGATGCCTCGGTGCCTCCCTTTACCATTCGCATACCAAGATCTAGATTTGAAGGCACATCACATGTTGCCCCCTCTGCTCCTCCTGTCCCTCCTGAATTCAAATTTCTTGCGACTGGAGATGTTGAAGGGATGAGTACCTTCGACTTTGAATCATTCTTGCAGAATACACAACTCTCTCATGTAGAGTTCTTTTCAGATACAGAAGAACATGGCACCTCTTCCCAAAGAAGGAGGAAATCCACAGAAGGCCGCCATGTACATTGGGATGAGGAGCAGTAGAGAACTCTGTCGCAACAACTAGAACACTCAGAGGAAAGAAGAAGAAGCAGAAGGAGAAGAAACAACTAAAGCCCCAGCTTATACAGTAGAACTCCGCAGGCTGTATCAAATCATGGAACGAGTGCGATTGCAACAACTGCTCACCGAACAGAGCAGTAGGGTGCTCATAGCTCAGCTATTAGAAGAAGCTGGAGTTGAATCCGAATACAGCGAAGGCCTCTTATTGATGGCAGAAACATATGGGGTAGTAGAAGCAGTTCAAACAGCGATTAAGAGGCCTCCTGTTCAATATGATCCACGACGATTCCAGACATGACCACGGTCTGGTAAAGACATCCAGATTCCCATTACTATAGGGGAAGGACCTATCATTACATCCGAACCCATTGAGACAACCTCCAAACAGCAGGAACCACTGGCCAAGAGATCCCGGTCACCTAGGATGAGTCAACGGAACCACTACCACTGACCCCTCCCCCATCACCTCCTCAAACGGAAGCTATAAATGTCACCTCGACTACCCAACCCATAGGGCAAGCCTTCATCTTCTGTAGTCCAAACTCCAGTTCTACTTTGTTCTCCTCCTTGGAAAACCCCTTATATAATACCGCCACCATCATAACTGAGTCCTTCATAGAGCTTGCCCTAGGACAACCATCCCCCATGCCCTCAGCCATAGGCCATCCTGACTCTAGATCCATTTTCTTTGGATTCCTAGCCACCACATCCCCTTTTATGGCTTTCCCGCCTCCAAGTTCTCATTTTCCACCCCCCATTCCACCATTCCTTCAACCCGCCCATGATTACTTTTGTAGAATGTATCAAGCCACCACCCAACCCTCCTCATCAATCCCATCCCCACCATCCTCACAACACTTATTCACCACTCTCACACACACACCACCTACCATTCCAATATACATGGTAGACACCACACTTGCATCCACTCCTGAAAGTATGGACATTTTGCCACACACAACACCTCCCCCTCCCCCCACACTTCCACCTTCTCCCATTCCCCCTCCACCAATTTCACCCACCCACACATCTCCAATAGACACATCATTCACTCTCCCATTCCCCAATCCCCTCCCCTTGCATTTTCCATTGTACAAACAACACCTTCATCCATAGGCAATGCATTGGGCATCATGCTCGCATGTATATCACAGTTACGAACAGAGTACAATCAGCTCCAGCAACATAATGCACGATTGCAAGAGCACTCGGGGGTGCTGCAACATCGTCTTGCTGCACTAGAAGAGGAGAATGCTCGCCTCCATACACAATTCCAAAATTTACAAGAGGCTCATAGCATATTGGAAGTACAGTTACAGAACACAGACCAGGAAGCAATACAAGTGGTAGAAGGTCATCTACAGACATAGCTAGAACGTAATTCAAAGCTTCAGCAAAATATGGCCCTACTCAAGCGACACCTTGCAGTCACTCATGAAGAGAATCAATGTGTACAACTACAGAATCAGGAAAACCTAGAAGTAGCTATCGAAAGCACACTTGGGGCACCCATCAGTCCCTCAAGGTTTCAAGCTGTGACCCCTGAAAATATCAAGATCATCTTGGAAGACTATGCTACTCTCTTTGAAGCACATGACTAGTTATCAGAGGAACTGGGTCAACTAAAGCGGAAACAACAAAAAGACACAACGACTATCCCTCAAAACACCTCCTCCACGGCTTCACTTCTCACAGACTCAGAGGCCCTAAAAGATCTCCAGAAACAGGTCACAGAATTGCAAGCACGCCTACTACAATATGAAAGACCACCTTCCCCACCAGAGGCTCCCACCGATGAAGAAACAGTGCAAATTCCTGTGGAACAAACATTTGAAGAAGAATATGACCCACAACCCTTCCTAGGAGGTCAACAAACGGAAGAAGGTCAGGATACGTTCGAAGCACCGCGACCCCCATGGCTACGACAAGTGGAAAAGATGGGTGGTTCTCATGAAGAGCGCACAGTAGTGCAAAATCAGGCCATGAGAGTCATAGAAGAAACTGTGTTACAATTTGATTACTTCAAGAACCTGTCATCCAGATGCCTTATCCTCTCATCAAAACTCCAATACAGGCCTTACTATGTTATTCTAGCCGATTACAATGCAGAAATACAGAGGGTCACAGGCAAGATCCATTCCTTTGCTACCCAGTTTCAACCAGAAGACCTTCCTCTAGAGGTGCAAAAAGGCAAAATCCGTCAACCCACATGGCGGCAAAAACTTCTTGAAACATATCCTGAAATGCTGCACACCTGGAACAATGCGCCTTTACATCTACTGTACAATCCATGCTATGGCCCTGTTCCACGACGCCGATCATGGAAAGCATTCAACATAAAGGTACAAAATAATGCTCAATGTAAGGAGTGGCTCAATTATCCATACATAGTGCCACCATAGGGGATATGATGCAGGTAGTGCTCAAAACCTTTAGAAATGCAGCAGCACCACAGGTACGGCTACCGGGGTTTACCAATGGCAATTATGATTTGGTGTATGACATGAGCACCACCCCCAACATTCGGATAGCTTATGCTTGGCATGCACGCATCAAATACCTCCCTGCATGCTATAAACAGACATTCAAGGACATGTTCAGATCAGGTTTCTAGGAGTACAACTCGGAGGTCTTCGCACCGAAGCCTACACACCTGCTTCATCTCTTTGCATGTGAACAAGCTATGTACTCCGAGTACTACACTACACCACAACCAGAGGTCCCAGGTGCAATAAATTGGGATGCATTGGAAGCTGACCTAGCAAGAGGATTAAGGATAGGAGAGCATGAACTAGCCACCAATGTCATCCAATACTATATTGACCATCCTATAGAATAGAGGCCTGTCAGGGGTGACATATGCTAGGAAGGGGGGAGTGTTGGCATACAACTCATAAGAAGAGCATACAGGCACAACGGAGCAGTCATGCACAATACGACAACAAGGCCCAATCATTTTGTTTCCATAAAATATTTCCAATTCAAGTGATTTTCATCACTACACACACATTGTAAATCTCATTTTTGTTAGAATAGACTCCCTTTTGTTCAAGCCGAGGAGTCCTCGAGCTTGAGGAGTGTTAGAATTAGCAACATACCAATTTTCATAATTTTTAGATTCCGTTTGAGTCCTCAAATAGTGTTTAGAACCTAATTTTTAACTAGGCCAGACACTAGGTCTGGACAAGGCCAAAGCTAGTCAGAAAACTATAAAAAGAGCTAGAGAGCTCATTTTTGAGGTTAGATTGTTTGTGAATTGAGTTGGTGTAAGAGACTTTTTGAATAATGCAAAGAACTCCATTGTTCCTCTCCTTGTTCTTGCCTTGTGTGCACATGTGTGTGTATGTGTATGCATGTCTGTGTGCTTCTCACTCACACACTTGTGCCATCACTTGCTCATAGTCTTCATACTAGTCCTCACGTCTCCACGGATTGACAATTATGAGGTGGATCTCCTCACATTGGTATTCATCATTGTGCTAGAGTGACACTTGTGCTGTTCGTGAGCTTCTGCAGGCCTCAAACTCCAACAATTGGTACCAGAGCAGGTTGTTGCTTCATCTAGGGCATCATCGACACCCCTCCGGTCATAGTCTCAGAATCACAAGAAATTTGGTGAGCATAATCAAGGTGATTAGGAGATCAAAACAACTTTGCTGTGTGGTGGTCAAATTGTGATATGAGCTGGTTTCCGCCTCCCAACACACTATCACAGTGCTTGTGCAGGTTATTTTGTCTTTTTGTATCAAAGATATATATAGGTTTCGGTTTGCCAGTATAAGCGTCTTGAAGTCTGTTACAGGTTTAGCAAACCTTGTTAGGGTAGTTCTGTTCAACTTTTTGAGATACAATCATTTTTCTGCATCAGGGTATTTTAGTAAGTGGCCATGGCTGAAAGTAATGATGTATTTCATATGTTGGCTATTGCAGATAAGTCAGATGGTACGAATTACCCATTGTGGGCTTATATGATACATCATGTATTGGTCACAAAAGGACTATGGAATATTGTGTAGGGTGTTGAGAAATGTCCTATTACACCTGCAAATATAGATATGAAGCTGATTTAGACGAATCATATTCCTGTTCGTGCTATAGTTTCTACTCCACCTACTATAGATATGAATCAAATATAGACGAATCATATATAGACGAATCATATTCCTGTTCGTGCTATAGTTTCTACTCCACCTACTATAAAGCAAATTTATTCATTGATAGCCTTGTCTGTCAAACGTGCCATTATTCCTCACATTCACTCTTGTAGAACAGCTAAGGATGCTTGGGATAAACTTATCACATTGTACCAGGCTAGGAATGAGGCTCGTGTTGCTTACCTCCGAAAACAATTGGAGAATGAGCATATGAGTGAAGGTGATTCTATGGACGATTTTCTGACAAAGATCAAAGACTTGAAGGAATAGTTGATTTCTACTGATGAAGTTATACCAAATACTCACTTATGCAGACTGTTTGAATGGTCTTCCTGATTCATATCAAAGTTTTGCTTCTACTCTTTGTTTGATGATGAAAGGCAATCCAAATGCCTTGAAATTTGAGGAGTTAGTCTCTGTTCAGTTGTAGGAAGATCAGTCTAGGCAGAACATATCTATTATGCGTGTTGTAGATCAAGCTTTCCTAGCGTAGCACAATTTCTTCACTTCACTTGAGCGTGCCCCTATAGGAAATACTATCACATGCACCAACAAATCCTCTTATTCTATCATGGGAGTTGGTAAGGTCATTGAGACTATTGCTGATGGTAATTCTTTTACATTGTCAGATGCTTTATTTATGCCAGTGATAAAAAAAGATCTGTTATCACTTTTTGCATTAGCCAAGATTGACTTGGTTGTGAAATTTGTTGATGACAGATGTACAGTTCATGATATATGTCAAATGGCGATGTGATTATTGCTTCTGGCATTTCATGTTGTGGGCTGTATAAGATCATAGACTATGAAAAATCTGTGAATGATTTGACATGTGTAGTACATGATTCTCAGGCTATGTCAAGTGTAAGGCTTTGGCATGTATGCTTTGGTCATTTGAATTTTGCTAGTTTGCTATGCCTATAGAAATATGAAATGGTGACCTCTTTTCCCAAACTTGAAGCACCCTAAAAACATGTCTATGAAGGCTGTATTTTGGGCAAAATGCAGCATTCCTCCTTCCCAAAAGATGGTTAAATTTGAGCTACTCAGAAATTGCAGCTTGTTCATAGTGATGTGTGTGGTCCTATGCAAACACCTTCTTTTGGGAACTATCTTTACTTCATGACTTTCATTGAGGGGTTTTCCAAGCACGCATGGGTATATCCACTCAAACAAAAGTCGGAAGTGTTTATGTGCTTTAAAGAGTTTTCTGTTTTGGCTGAAAATCTATCAACATGTAAAATGGGCACCCTCCATTCTCATCGAGAGGGGAATATCTGTCTTTTGAATTTAATGCATTTCTGGATGAACATGGGATAAAACATCAGTGTATAGTGCCATATACACCTCAACAGACATAAAGGTCAAAAGTGAAGTCATATGAAGAGAAGCGGTACACAAAAGTGTATGTATGGCCTCCCCCATTTAAAGTTTTGGTTTTCTCTTAAATTCACTACATGACAAATTAGGGAATCGTTGGCTTTACACATTAAGTGATTCTTGGGACATCAAAGTGAGCACCAAGATACACTATGAGTTAGAAGCAACATATGTAAGTGGAATCGACACTGACAACAGGGCATTAGCATTCTTGAAGTTAGACTAAGCAATAGAGAGCATAGTCTACACTAGAGAGAGAGAGGGGGAGAAGAGCAAGCAATGTGAAGAGATGGATAGGTATGTGCTTGAAGATGAAGAGGTGTTGCAAAATCCTTGATCTACACCAGCCAAATGAACTCCAAGAGTATATGGTGGGCCCTTTTAGCTTTCTAATGGATGTATTAGACACCCTATGTACCTTGGGAGATCACTCTCAAAAAGATAGATCAAAACAGATAAGTTGGAGTTAGCTCAGAGGTGAAAACTTGCTATTCTTGGTTCATACACATGTCCAGTGTTTTACATAATTCTCTGAGCCAAGCAGCAATTAGCTTAATTCCTCTTGGGGAAGTCTAGGTAGCTTAAAGAGAAAACTTTCAAGAGTAATTTCATCAAAAATAATAAACCACACACTGAGAATGAGTTTTAACAAGTGATGACATCATCCCGATTTTCACAGGCTGCTACAGTTTGAGACCAGTGAGCAGAAAAATGAACATAACGCAAAATGTAGGAATGCAATGATTATGAAAATTTGTATGGTTATACTAGACAATAACCTGAATCCAACAAGCTTTAAATCATGGAATTTGGATAAGTAACCACTGCATAATGGCTCTGATAAGGTGAGTGAAAAAAATCGGTACCTGATAGAGAAGTGAAGATGAACAGATCCTATTGACTTCAAATGAGCATAACTGAAGATTGCAACATCCAAATGACATGAAAATTTGTGAGCATATATAAAACTTATAGAAATAACTTTACCAAGTTAAATCACTGAAAATGATGCACCAAGCTTAGAGAAAACATCTCTGCAATCTGACTGAGAAAACTGAGAGTAATGGCAGTGAGTAGTACACTTCACAAGAACATGGACATATGAACTCAAATAATCATGAAAATGAAAGTATATTGCTTGTAGAATACAATGACTTACTGATCCATATGTGTGCCTTGTAATCACACCTTGATATGGCATAAAGCTCAGCTCTTGGAGGTCTTCACATAGGTCTCTCTAACCACGACTAAAACTGCCATCTATTTATAGTTGAGTTTGGGAGGCTAACTTCCCTCAATCACTCTCGAATCAATCAATGATTGATTTGATTCTCTACCTACCACAAATCACAAATTCGTGGCTCCTCTTTCCCTTTTTGATCATGTGGACTCAACCACTTAAGATTCTCTTACTTTTACATTAAGTAAACTCTTCAAAAAATTACAAGAGGTAGTTAACAAGTGAACTTTACATAGTCTTCTTTTTAAAGCTTCTTCTAAGACTTTGTGGGACTCAAGCCAATACTTAGGCTTGTGATAGACTTGGTCCAACAGCTCCCCCTCAAGCCAAGTATGCTTGAGGTCTTCAATCTTCCAAGATTACCTGCAAACCAATCATAGCCTTGAATTTGCAAAGCTTTGTACCATCCAATGCTTTGGTTATAATATCTGCACATTGTTGATGAGTGGACACATATGATATTTGAATCTCTTTGCTTAGAACCTTCTCTCGTACATAGTGATAATGAACTTCAATATGTTTAGTCCTTGCATGAAAAATAGGATTAGCAGCTAAGTGAATAGAACTCATATTGTCACCAAAAATAGTTGGAGTTCCAAACTCCAATCCAAGATCTTTGAATAATGTCTTCATTCACATAGCTTCTTGTGTAGCTATAGCAAGACCTCTATATTCAGCTTCAGTAGAAGAGAGAGCAACTGTGGGTTGCTTCTTGGATGACCATGAAATAAGCTTTGAACCTGCAAAGGTAAGATAACATGAAGTGCTCCTTCTATCTTCTTTGGAGCCAGCCCAATCTGCATAAGAAAATAGCTTCAAACCTAAATCAAATACATAAGGATAATAAAGTCCTTCATTTATGGTTCCTTTGAGATACTTGAGAATCCTTTTGGCAGCATCCATATGTGGTTTCCTTGGTGTGTGCATAAATTGACTTAGCACACTCACACTGTAACATATATCTACTCTTGTCAATGTGGCATAATTGAGACTACCCACTAGACTTTGATATGATGTGATGTCCTCTATGAGTTCACCTTCATGTGAGCTCAATTTGTGATTGACCTCCATTGGAGTACCTACAATCTTACAATCTTGCATCTTGAATTTTGCCAACATGTCCTTAATGTACTTTCTTTCAGTGAGAAACAAACCATGATCTTTGTAGACAACTTCCAAACCTAGGAAGTAGGTAAGTGAACCCAAATCACTTATCTTGAACTCTTCTCTCATCTGATCTTTGATCTTCTTCATACCATCTGCATCATTTCTTGTCAATATAATATCATCTACATATACACATAGATAGATGATCTCAAAATTACTCTTTTTGATAAAGAGTGAAGGATCTGCCTTGCTTGGTTGAAAACATTTTCCTGCAAGAATGAAACAAGCCTGAAATTCCAAGCTCTTGGAGCTTGCTTGAGACCATACAATGCTTTGTTAAGTTTACACACATAATCAGGATAAACTTGATTCTCAAAACCAGGTGGTTGTGCCATATATACCTCTTCTATTATCCAACCATTCAAAAATGCATTCTTTACATCTAGTTGACGTATCTTCCAATTCTTGGAAGAGGCAATACTAAGAAAAGCCCTAATAGTAGGCATCTTTGCCATAGGAGAGAAAGTCTCCTCATAATCAATTCCCTGAGTTTGTGCAAAGCCTTTTGCTACAAGCCTTGCCTTATACCTGTTAATGGAACCATCAGAATTCTTCTTGAGTTTATAGACCCATCTTGAGCCTATTACCTTCATCGATGAAGTCTTGGGCACCAAATCCCAAGTCTTGTTTTCTTCAAGTGCTTCAATCTCTTCCTTCATTGCATGCTTCCATTTTGTTTTTGCTTTGGCCTCTTCAAATGATGATGGCTCCTCTTGGTTTATGTCCTGTGCTATGTAGATAGAATGTTTAATTACTAATGAGGTGTCAAACCCATACCTTTTTGGTTTTTTCTTGTCCCTCATAGATCTTCTTAGGCCATGATGTGATGATTTTGCCTCATGTCCAAGTTCCTGCAATTTTGCTTTACCTTTAGACTTCCATGCTTTGATCTTTTCCATCTGAGATTCTTCATCATCCTCCGAGGTGTCTTGTTCTTCAATCTTTGATTGTTCTCTACCAAGCTTTGGAAAATCTTCTTCAAGATCATATGGTAAATTGATCTTCCTGCATGAATCTTCATACCATGAATTGTTCTCATCAAAAACTACATCTCTGCTTACCAAGAATCCTTTGTTGGTAGGGTTGTATAACCTGTAGCCCTTTTGATTATTGTCATATCCAATAAATACACACCTTTCTGCCTTTGGATCCATCTTGCCTCTAACCTGTGAAGGAACATGAGCAAAAGCAATACATCCAAAAATTTTACAATGATCTAAGCTTGGTCTTCTTCCATTCCAAGCCTCATATGGAGTCATCCCATCAAGGGATTTTGAAGGCAACCTGTTAATCAAGTAAGTGGCTATAGATACAACCTCAGCCCATAAGTAATTAGGTAAATGCTTTTCATTTAACATAGACCTTGCAACTTCAACAATTGTCCTATTCCTCCTTTTTGCCACTCCATTTTGCTCAGGAGTGTACCTTGTAGTTACCTCTCTTTTGATTCCTCTTTCTTCAAGAAAAGAATCAAACTCATGGGAGAAGTATTCTCCCCCTCCATCTGACCTTAGCCTTTTTAGTGATTTACCTGTTTGATTCTCCACAAGAGCCAAATATCTTTTGAAACATGAAAAAAATTCATCTTTGTGTTTCATAAAGAATAGGATAGTCCATCTGCTGCAATCATCAATAAAGGAGACATAATACCTTGATCCAGATATTGAAGCTTCCTTGCTAGGTCCCCATACATCTGTATGAACAAACTCCAAGAGATCTCCATGCATATAACCTTTCTTCATGAATGGTAACCTGTGAGACTTTCCAAATTGACATGCACTACACTTATAAATCATATGTTGTTTTGACAAATTAGGGAGTCCAAGTACACTTTGGTCCCTGCAAATTTGCTTTAATGACCTTTCATGTGCTAACCTTTTGTGCCATACTTCCAATTCTGTGAGTGTCTGTCTACCATAATTAAAGAGAGCAATGTTTCTAGTGTCCTATAATTCAAATGTGAACAATCTACCTGTCATTTCACCTTTTGCAATTTTTCTAAATCCTTGACTTGGATCTTCAACAAACGCTCCTGCTTTTGTGAACCTGACTTGCAATCCTTTCTCTACTATCTGCCCAACACTTATCAAATTCTTTGTAATGGTAGGGACATAGAGTACCTTACTGAGTAGGTTGATGTTTCCATCAAGTGCTTTGACATTGCCTATTTTCTCCACAGGATGTCTTGTGTCATCTCCTGTTTGTACCTCATGCTTATTCCTTGGATCTTCTAAATCTGATAAGAGTGCCACATTTCCTGCCACATGATTTGAACAACCTGAATCTATGTAGAAAACATGCTCATCAGATTTACCTTGTGGCATAGCCATGTTCATGATCAATAATGAATCCTCTTTGTTTGAGTCTTCTGTGTAGTTATTGTAGTCTCTCCTTCCTTTGTAGCCTCCTTGATAGTTTGAATGATTGTAGTTGTTGTAGTTGCCATGATAATTTTTGAACCTTCCTCTTGAGTAGCCATAACTTCCTCTATTGTATCCTCTGCCTCTTTGATTCCTGGAATTCCTAAAGCAATTTTTAGTTGTATGATTAGTTAATCCACAAATAGAACATGAGTTGGAGTCTTGGGATCTCCCCCTGCCTTGTCTACCTCCTCTTCCTCTACCTCTGCCATGTCTTCCTCTACCTGCATAGTTAGCTTGATATGTACTTGCTTCATCATCCACTTTCTTTGCCTTTCCTTTGTTATCTTTGGACTTGCTTTTATCAGTGTATAAAGCTAAAGATTGATTACCTTTAGAGCTTTCTCCATTTTTGATAAGCTTTGCCTCTTGAGTAAGTAGTTGTCCAATGAGTGCATTGAAATCAGGTACATGCATGTCCATGTACAAATCCATAGCTGTGGTGAATGCTTCCCACTTGTCATCTGCCTTCAAGCCATTGATGACCTGCCTTACAATTTTTTCTTCATCTATTACCTCTCCAATGCTTCCCAACTGATCCGCTATGTCCTTGAGCTTTGTGACAAAATCAGTCACATTTTGTTTGGGAGCCTTCTTGAGATTTGTGAAATCCAGCCATAGTTGATGCTTCCTAGCTTTGGTACTTGAAGAAAAGAAACCTTCAAGTGCATCCCACACTTCCTGAGATGTCTTACAACTTCTAATGTGAGGCAACAAAAAATCTGAGATAGAGTTGAGGAGATAAGACCTTGCAAGTGCATCCTTGGAGCACCATGTGCTCAATCTCTCTTGCTCTTCTTGTGTTGGTTGACTTTTGTTCCTAAAACTTGGCATAACTTCATCTCCAGCCACATAACCATATAAACTTCTAACTTGGAGATAAGCTTCCATTCTTAATGACCAAGCTGAGTAGTTACCTCTGTCCAATTTGTCAATTGATGAAGGAAATCCATCTGCCATGTTGTCCAACCTTGCTCTGATACCACTGTGAAGAGATGGATAGGTATGTGCTTGAAGATGAAGAGGTATTGCAAAATCCTTGATCTACACCAACCAAATGAACTCTAGGAATTTATGGTGGGCCCTTTTAGATTTCCAATGGATGTATTAGACACCCTATGTACCTTGGAAGATCACTCTCAAAAAGATAGATCAAAACAGATAAGTTGGAGTTAGCTCAGAGGTGAAAACTTGCTATTCTTGGTTCATACACTTGTCCACTGTTTTACATAATTCTCTGAGCACAGCAGCAATTAGCTTAATTCCTCTTGGGGAAGTCTAGGTAGCTTAAAGAGCTAACTTTCAAGAGTAATCTCATCAAAAATAATAAACCACACACTGATAATGAGTTTTAACAAGTGATGACATCATCCCGATTTTCACGGGCTGCTACAGTTTGAGACCAGTGAGTAGAAAAATGAACATAACTCAAAATGTAGGAACACAATAATTATGAAAATTTGTATGGTTATACGAGGCCATAACCTGACTCTAACAAGCTTTAAATCACTGAATTTCGATAAGTAACCATTGCGAAATGGCTCTGACAAGGTGAGTGAAGAAAATCGGGTACCTGAGAGAGAAGTGAAGATGAATAGACCCTGTTGACTTCAAATGAACATAACTGAAGATTGCAACATCCAAATGACATGAAAATTTGTGAGCATATATTAGACTTATAGAACTAACTTTACCAAGTTAAATCATTGAAAATGATGCACCAAGCTTAGAGAAAACATCTCTGCAATCTGACTGAGAAAATTGAGAGTAATGGCAGTGAGTAGTACACGTCACAAGAACATGGACATATGAACTCAAATAATCATGAAAATGAAAGTATATTGCTTGTAGAATACAATGAATTACTGATACGTATGTGTGCCTTGTAATCACACCTTGATATGGCATAAAGCTCAGCTCTTGGAGGTCTTCACATAGGTCTCTCTAACCACGACTAAAACTACCATCTATTTATAGTTGAGTTTGGGAGGGTAACTTCCCTCAATCACTCTCCAATCAATCAATGATTGATTTGATTCTCTACCTACCACAAATCACGAATTCGTGGCTCCTCTTTCCCTTTTTGATCATGTGGACTCAACCACTTAAGATTCTCTTACTTTTACGTTAAGTAAACTCTTCAAAAACTTACAAGAGGTATTTCACAAGTGAACTTTACATAGTCTTCTTTTTAAAGCTTCTTCTAAGACTTTGTGGGACTCAAGCCAATACTTAGGCTTGTGATAGACTTGGTCCAACAAGGAACACATTGAAGCACTGTGACATAGATAAGAAAAGTGAGAGACAAGTGTGCAAGGAAGGTGATCAAGTGTGTAGAGAGTCATTGAGAAAGGCAAACAAGGTGGAACAAGGTACAAGTGAGGAGGTGCTGCGCATTGTTGGGGCATGCACGGATACCACTGAGTGGATCAGTTTCGATTTTGCAACAATCTTACTGTGACATTCTTCAAGTTTATTATTGATGGGGTAATAACATTCATGAGAAATGAAACTAATATGACAAACCCTATACAACTTACGAAAATACAAGAGTTTTAAGTTTTGAGGTAATAGGATCTAAATTGCATTTGCTAGAAAGGTCTAGATAGAAGGATTTGAGGGACTACAACTTCAATCTTGTACGTGGCTCTCCACCTTCCAATTTTTAATGCTCATCAATATTAGGTGCTCTTCAATGCTTTGATAAAAAAACATATTAGAGAAAAAAAAACATAAGTATTTTTATGATAAATTAAAACACTCATGTTTTTTATTAATTACATTCAATTTGCACTCTCACTCATATAAATGTACACATGCATCAATTACTTACATACGTGCACATGCACTCTCGCTTATATAATATGATCTCATTTATATACTTATTAACCATACATACATACTTATATTTCATATATACTCTCACATGCATGCATACATTCTCATTCACACATGTATTTATGTACACTTCTATCTCACACAACCATGTTCTTTCATACATGCAAATGTGCATATTAATTTTATATATATGTTAATATCTCACGTGCATATACATGCACTCATGCATATGCATAGTTTCTCATGCATACATGCGTACATACATTTATGCATATGTATGCTCTCACATAGACATGCATTTAAGCACATGCATACACTTTATACTTATGCATATGCATATATTCTCATTTACACACATGCATGTTCTTATCATTCTCATACATATATGCACACATCATTCATGCATATGTATGCTCTCGTGCACATGCATTCTCATTCGTTCTCATGCATATATATATATATATATATATATATATATATATATATATATATATATATATATATATATATATATATATATATATATACATATATATATATATATATATATATATCATGCGTATACCATTTATGTACATTCATGCATCACACATACACACACATGTATGCATACTCAATTCATGCAAACACTTGTATATTCCTATATATGTATGCATTCATACCTGCTTCTCTTACATTCATGTATGCACTCTTACTTACACATGCATTTTCTTTTATGCACCTGCATATTCACACATTCTCATATACTCATGCACACATGCATATATATTCATCTTTTATGCATGCACACTAACTTATGTTTATGCATATATATGCATATGCATTCACTTGTGCATATGCATGCATGCATGCACACATTTCATGCACAATTAACACACACGCACTTAAAAGAAAAAAAATTGACTTACACTCATAAATGCACATGCATACATACATGCATACACTTACTTATACATGCATGCAGACTTATAAACATACATGCACTCTTGTATATCACATGCTTACAACTTATTCATTGTCTTTGTACGCAAACAAAAGCTACAAAGTGACTCTCCTAGCGTATTATGGTTGATGAAGGTTTAAAACATTAAAGTTCAGGAATGTAGGCATCCGCAATTGTGTATATTGATTAGATTCAAGGTCGAAAAGAAAATTGTGTAGGCTGATGGAAGCGAACAATCAAAAGTTCTTCTTCTGAAATCAGAAGTGATAAACTAAAACAAAGATAAAAGCATTAATAATTCATAGTCTGTCTATCGATACTCTTATTGACTCAATATTTCAGTTGTTTGGAAACCTATTATCTATGTGACCTCCACAAGCACTGCGCAACAGTAGAACAATTAAAAAGTATTGGTTATTTAAAATCATTGAAGTACACAGTCAATCCTCTTTTTGTTTCTCTATGAAATACCTCTGTCTCTGTAGATCTCTCTCTCTCTCTCTCTCTCTCTCTCTCTCTCTTTGCAATATCAATATTAAAATATACATGACCATCTGTGATGCAGCCTCTGCGGAGAACAATGAGAAAATTCCAGCTGCAATACCAATGCTTATATATGAATGGCCATCTTTGATGAAGCCTCTACGAAGGATACATCAAGTTGTTCATACAGAATGTGAAACTATTCAGTCTCAAAGTGGTGAAATGCAACAAAACTGTATACGGTCATGTTTCAAAAATGAAAGGACTCGTTCAATGTCTACCCTCTATCGTCATCTCTCTCTCTCTCTCTCTGTCTCTCTCCCTTCGATCCGTCTGTAGCAAAGGTGATCTCCTCTCTCTGTAGCACATGTCCCTCTACAAGCAGCAAACATTGAATTCTTCTACTCCAAACTCAAACAATGCTCTTGTAGAGGCCATGTTGCAATCTCTGCCTGAAGGTAGATCTAGCAAAAGCCTTCTCAGCCCACGGTCGTAAATGAAAGATCTACAGAGAATTCGGTATTGATCTCTGAAAGAATGAGGAAGGTCATCGAAGAATATGGAATTCAAGATAATCGGATGTGGTAGCCTATTCTTCGAAACGGTATTAGAAAGAGTCTCTCTCTCTCTATACATGTCCAACACTCTTCAGGACATATATACTTTACTGATGGCATGTAAACCTTGCATCGAACAGGTTAATGTATCTCTCTATACATGTCCAATGCTCTTCAAGACATTTATACTTTACTGATGGCACGTAAACCTTGCATCAAACAGGTTAATATAGAAACGAAAACTCTAATTCGACACCAATACACTTAGGACTCTTCCTCATTTACTTGGGTCATAATTATTTAGGGTTTCACTTATCATAGGAGAGAGACATATTGCATTTAAAGGGTACACATAAAAGTACATAAGTTAATATATGTTATCATGCCCAAATGAACATACGAACAAGGCATAGATAGATGTAGATTCATAAAATACACATAGGGTCTTAGGGCCAAATGCAGATACACATTTCTTATACATAAACACAAATACATAGGAGAAAACTTATAAACACATAGGCACACCCCTTACATACACATGCAATCACACATACATATGCACAATTTACTCTTATCTATGCATTCTACAGGCATAATCATGTTCATGTATACATATACAAAAGCATGCATAGATACCCAGGCATTTAGGATATGTGCATAGGGTATCACACAATACATAAAGATACTGAGGGTTACATATATAAAGTTTAAATGAAAAGATAAATTTCTCTTTGTATGCTGATGACAACACTTGTTCATCTTCTTCAACCTATAGGGACTCAACACAGAGATTCAGTTAATTCAACAATTCATATCACAAAGATTTTTAAGTGTTTAGAGTTGACCATTTTGAAAAGAAATTTTTAATTTTTTTAAACGCCAATGAGACTGGTGAAATCCTTCCATCATCTACCCCCACTAAACCTAGTGCACATTCTCTGGATGGGCCAACCTATAGATCAAGTGAGGAAACATACACAAGTATCAAATTATCAAGGATAGATGCTAATTACCTTTTACATTTCAAAAATAATTATATGCGTATTTCATGAAAATTTATGAAAATTAGCATAAATTTAGAGAAATAAGTGGATGCAAGCTTCAGGTACATCTTATTATGTTCCCATTTTTTCAATCAAATAAGCAACCATATGAATAAATTGTTATCTTTGTAGATCCTTCATTCATTTAACCTATTCAGTTCCAACAACTTATCCTAAGTGCTAGCATATATTAAGCTCTATTAACTCAGTTTATAGAATTGTACTTTGTCTCCCCCATTTATTTCGTACCATCCAAATCTCCATCAGATCTTATTCTTTTCTTTAAATTTTGTTTTATTAAAAAAAATAAAATAAAAAAATAAAACAAAATTTAAATAAAAGAATAAAACAAAATTTGTTTTATTCTATTAACTCAGTTTATAGAATTGTACTTTGTCTCCCCCATTTATTTCATACCATCCAAATCTCCATCAGATCTTATTCTTTTCCTTTTTTTTTTCCCTCATCATTTCAGGTCAACTCTTTTTCTTTTTATTTTTATTTTCACCAGTCGACCTATGCCGAAATAGGGTGCGACTCACGGACTTGACCATCCGGCCAAGTTTGTTCCACTTGTTTTCCAACCCAACATAGCGCATGACACACACCATTAGACCTATATGAAATTCGACATCAGCTCGTGGATCTGACCACCCGAACAGAGTGAATCCACTCGTCTATTGACCCATCTAGGCACATGAAAACATATAGGTTAGGCCTACGATGAAACTAGCATCAACTCGTTGCCTTGATCACCTGATGAAGGTTGTTCCACCCACCTACTAGCCCATCGTAGCACACTGACAACACATGCACATACATATATTGCTGGCTTGAGTATGATTTTTTTCTTAATTCATAATCTATCTGGAGGTAGGATCACATAGGAAATAAATAGTAGGATTCAAAGACTCCCACTCACTAAGTGTTCAAACTAATAGCATATACATGTACTTATTTTAAGCATACTATCACATCCCAAGTTTTCATTTTTGAAAGTTTCTAGTCTGCTAACTAAATATATTCATATCATTCTAGTCTTTTATACTTTATATCGATCCATAATAGATGTTTGCTATCTTGTTCGTACTTATTTTTATTTGTACAAATCTATATATAGGTATTGACATGCAAAAATTCAATGCACATATTCACAAAAGAAAATGGGCTTTAAGTTGGAAACATTTCACCTAATCATTTCTTTCATTATTCTTCATCTACATCATCCTCCTCGAAGAATTCCTCATCTATCTCATAGTCACTTATTGTCGATTTGAATAGCTTAATTCTTTTTCCTGCAGTCCTATTTCTCAAGGGAGTGCCATCTAATTCTCGTAAAGCATAGGTACCTATAGAAAAAATAGAAACAACAACCTAAGTACCAAACCATCGTTTTTAATTTTCATCGTGCATCGTATTGGGTTTCAAAGGTAGTGTGATAAACAAGTATGCAATCCCCTGACTCTATTGATCGTGGCCTAATTCAATGTCTCTTATCAAAATAAATCTTATTTTTTAGATGTGATTCTTTTAAATTTTTAATGGCTTCTTTTATATTTTCATTCCATTGTTCTAATTGCTTAACTCTTAAAGCTAATAAATATTCTCATGATAAATTCTCTTCCCAATTTAAGCTCATCCAATTTATTATCTGAGTGTGAATAGAAAAAATGGGTTTTTGACAATACATGAGTTTAGCTAGCATAAATCTAGTTGTTCTCGTGTACGTCATCCTATTGGCCCATAAAGAAAATGGTAGATATTTTGGCCATTGCTCGATATCTCCATTGCATGCTTTCAAGATTGCCTTTACTACGAAAGGATTGTTGATATATTTAGGTAGTGATTGTTGATATATTTAGGTAGTGATGTGTGTGAACACACTAGGACCGCCGAGGCACTTTTTTCCCTCTTTAGGAGGTTTTTTTCCCCCGGCTTGTATATACGCCTATTGCCCTAATGGGCTACTTATCTTTGTACATTCTCTAGTAATACATTCAGTATTGTGTGTTTGAGCTCCAAGATTCTTCTTCTTCCTCGTGTTGTTCGCATGCTTCCACAGACGTCTATCTCCAACAATTGGTATCAGAG
Organism: Ceratopteris richardii; assembly: GCA_020310875.1. Classification (NCBI taxonomy): domain Eukaryota; kingdom Viridiplantae; phylum Streptophyta; class Polypodiopsida; order Polypodiales; family Pteridaceae; genus Ceratopteris; species Ceratopteris richardii. The sequence continues at coordinate 120,304,365 of CM035418.1, forward strand.
CAGGTCATCGCTTCTTCTAGGGCGCCGTCGACACTCCTCCGTTTGCAGTCTCAGAATCACACAAATTTTGGTGAGCATACTCACCGTGTTTCCGAGATCAAAGTGGCTTCGCTTTGTCGTGCCGAAATTGCGATCTGAGCTCGTTTCCGCCTCCGAACGCACTATCGTAGCGCTTGTGCAGGCTATTTTGTCTTTTTGTGCCAAAGGTATATACCGGTTTCTGTTCGCCAGTTTAAGCGTCTCGAAGTCTGCTACAGGTCTAGCAGATCTCATCTGGGCAGTTCCGTTCAACTCTTTGAGATACAGTCAATTTTTTGCATCAAGGTATTTTAGTCACCGACCATGGCTGAAAGCAGTGATATATTCCATATGTTGGCTATTGAGGATAAGTTGGATGGTACCAACTACCCATTATGGGCTTATATGATGCGACATGTTTTGGTTGCAAAAGGATCGTGGAACATTGTGCAGGGTGTTGAAAGACGTCATGTGACACTTGTAACGACAGGTACTGCAAATACAGCTGCTGGAGCTGATGAAGATGGTGTCGAAGATGATATTCTGCAGATTCCTGTTTGTGCTATTGTTTCTGTTGCACCTACTGCAGAGCAGATTTGTTGGGATGGCAGAGATGCCCAGGCACATGCATTGATAGCTTTGTCTATCAAACGTGCCATTATTCCTCATATTTGCTCTTGCAGAACAACTAGGGATGCTTGGGATACACTTACCACATTGTACCAAGCTAGGAATGAGGCTCGTGTTGCTTATCTCCAAAAACAGTTGGAGAGTGAGCACATGAATGAAGGTGATTCTATGGACAGTTTCCTAACGAAGATCAAAGATTTGAAGGAACAATTGATTTCTGCTCATGAGGTTATACCAGATAGCTCACTTGTGCAGACCGTTCTGAATGGTCTTCCTGATTCATATCAGAGTTTTGCTTCTACTCTTCGGTTGATGATGAAAGGCAATCCGAATGCCTTATCATTTGAGGAGTTAGTCTCTGTTCTGTTGTAGGAAGATTAGTCCAGGCAGAACAGGTCCATTATGCGAGTTGCAGATCAAGCTTTCCTGGCTAGTCAGAAGGGCAAAGGATAATGGAGCTCTTCAACTAGTAAGTAGAAATCTACTAATTTTGCATATTCGAAGAAGGAAGATAAAGATGAGAAGAAATCAGAAAAGTAGAAATTGTCTTGCAAGTACTGTAAAGGAAATGATCATATTATAAAGAACTGTCCAAAATTGGCTGCAAAAGAGGCAAAGAAGAAAGAGGCTGGAATGGTTGTTGCAGAGGCCTCTACACCAAAAACAGAGTCTACAAATCTTGTGCAGGAAGAAGAATGGGCGTTTACTATTGTCTGCAATTTTGACCCATCTTCTCATGATGAGTGCATGTCTGCAGTAGACTCAGATGTTTGGTACTTTGACAGTGGGGCGACCAAACATATTACCTCGCAGCGTAGTTTCTTCTCCTCACTTGAGCCTGCCCCTACAGGGAATACTGTTACATGCACCAACAACTCCTCTTATCATATTATGGGAGTTGGTAAGATCATTTTGACTACTGCTGATGGTAGTTCTTTCACTTTGTTAGATGCTTTATTTGTGCCAGGGATCAAAAAGAACCTGTTACCAGTTTCTGCATTAGCCAAGATTGGCTTGGTTGTGAAATTTGTTGATGACAGGTGTACAGTTCATGATCTGTCAAATGACAATGTGATTATTGCTTCTGGCATTTTATGTCGTGGGCTGTATAAGCTCATAGACTATGAAAGATCTGAAAATGACTTGGCATGTGTAGTAAATGATTCTCAGGCTATGTCAGATGCAAAGCTTTGGCATGCACTCTTTGGTCATCTGGATTTTGCTATTTTGCTATGCCTGCAGAAATGTAAAATGGTGTCCTCGTTGCCCAAACTTGAGGCACCTGGAAAACATGTTTGTGAAGGCTGTATTTTGGGCAAAATGCAGCGTTCATCCTTGCCAAAAGATGGTTCAGTTTGGGCTACGCAGAAATTGCAGCTTGTACACAGTGATGTCTGTGGTCCTATGCAGACACCCTCTTTTGGGAATTCCCTTTACTTCGTGATTTTCATTGATGATTTTTCCAAGCATGCATGGGTATATCCACTCAAAGCAAAGTCCGAAGTGTTCATGTGCTTTAAACAATTTTTGGTTTTGGCTGAAAATCTGTCAGCATGTAAAATGGGCACCCTCCGTTCTGATCGGGGGGGGAATATATGTCTTCAGATTTTAAAGCATTTCTGGCTGAACGTGGGATAAAACACCAGTGTACAGTGCCGTATACACCTCAACAGAATGCAGTTGCTGAACGAAAGAATAGGTCACTCATGGAGATGGCGAGGTGCATGGTCAAGAGTCAGGCTTTACCACATAGTTTCTGGCTTGAGGTTGTCATGTGTGCAACATATGTACTAAACATGTATCCCACTAAAGCGCTGCAGTCTATCACTCCATATGAGGCTTGGCATGAGCGCAAGCCATCTGTTGCTCATCTACGTGTTTTTGGTTGTTTGGCATATGCATTAGTGCCTGAACAACATCGTAGAAAATTGGATGATAAGGCAGTAAAATGTATTTTTGTTGGGTACAGTTCTGTAAGTAAAGGCTATCGTCTATATCATCCACAGACGAAACGCATTCTGGTTAGCCGTGATGTTGTCTTTGTGGAAGATGCTATTCAACCATTGCTTTCATGTACTAAGGAGACATGTGTTAGCTCCAAAGACATGTATAATCCATTGATGCCTCTTTTTACAGGTGGACAGTCTAGTGCTGGTCCTAATGAGGCAACTTCTCAGCCTTTGCAGGTTTCATATGATCATGCAAATCATTCTATTTCTGATGCACTTGTTGATGAGAGAGCTGATATTGAGCAGGCAAAAACTATGCCAAAATGGCTGGTGCAGACTTTGCGTGATAGCAAATTAGATGCACCTATCATATCGTACTTGTTCAGGCTCTCATAGTGCCTGCTTTGCATCAGATTGCTATGCTATGGCTGCGTCTAGTCTCTGTGATGAGAATGAGCCTGTTTCTTTTGATGAAGCACAAAACTCAGAAAATTGGATGGCTGCTATGCAATCTGAATATGATGCTATAATGAAGAATGGTACATGGTCTTTATGTGACTTGCCTCCTGGCAAGAAGGCCATTGGCACTAAGTGGGTATACAAGCTGAAGCGTAAACCTGATGGTACAATTGACAGGTATAAGGCTAGGCTTGTTGCAAAGGGTTATGCGCATGAAAGAGGCATTGATTTTGATGAGACCTTTGCACCTACATGTCGTATGACTACTGTTCGGAGCATTTGTGCACTTGCAGCCCATCATGGTTGGAATGTACATCAGTTGGACATTAAAACAACATTTCTGAATGGTGACTTGCATGAAGAAGTGTATGTTTTTCAGCCCCGTGGATTTGTGTAGAAAGGGCATGAAAACCAGGTGTGCAGGTTAAAGAAGGCATTATATGGTTTAAAGTAAGCACCACGTGCTTGGTATGAGAAGATACATGCCTATCTGGTTGCACATGGTTTTGAGAACAGTCCAACTGAAAGCACCTTATATGTTAAGCGTGCTAATGATGTGCTTCTGATCATTGTTGTCTATGTTAATGACATGCTGCTCACTAGTCCTATTGAGAAGCATATTGCTGATTTCAAGGCTGATTTGCATGCCTCATTTGAGATGTCTGATTTGGGGCATTTGCACCACTATTTGGGCATTCAGTTTATGCAAGTTGATGGTGGAATGGCTTTGTGTCAAACGAAATATATTGACACATTATTGTAGTGTTTTGGCCTTGAAGACTCTAAGCCTATTGCCACTCCTATGGAGACAGGTTTACGATTGAGTCTTCATGATGCTGGAGATGCATTTGATGCTATTCTCTATCAGTAGGCTGTTGGATGCTTGATTTACTTATGCATTGCTAGGCCATATATTCAGTTTGCTGTCTCACAGATGAGCAGGTTTATGCATTGCCCTGGAGTCACGCATTGGAAGGCGGTTAAGTGCATCTTTCGCTACTGGAGTGGTACTCGGATACTTGGGTTGTTTTATCCCAAGGGGGGATCACTACCGCCAGATTTGCATGTTTTTTCTGACTCAGATTGGGCTGGTTGCTATGACACTCGTGTGTCCACCAGTGGTTTTTGCTTCATGCTTGGTAGCTCATGTATATCTTGGTTGAGCAAGAAGGAGCCTACTGTGGCCACTTCCAGTTGTGAGGCTGAGTATAGGGCAGCTTTCACAACGACTGTTGAGTGTGTGTGGCTCAGACGCCTTATGGCTGATTTGGGTGTTGGCCAGTTTTCTGCCACCACCATCTTCACTGACAGTCAGAGCGCATTGGCAGTTGCGAGGAACCCTGTGTTCCATGCTCGCACTAAGCACATTGAGGTGCATTATCACTATGTAAGGGAGAGGTTCTCTACTGGGGAGATCAGCTTGGGATATGTGCCCACGCAGGAGAACATTGCAGACCTTTTCACAAAGGCTCTGCCTAGGGAGATGTTGAGTGATTTCCACATAGCTTGGCACTTCCTTATACATGAGTGCCAGCTCCTTGTTCATCGCATCACTCCCAGGGGGGATTTGTTGATATATTTAGGTAGTGATGTGTGTGAACACGCTAGGACCGCCAGGGCACTTTTTTCCCTCTTTAGGAGGTTTTTTTCCCCCGGCTTGTATATACGCCTATTGGCCTAATGGGCTACTTATCTTTGTACATTCTCTAGTAATACATTCAGTATTGTGTGTTTCATCTCCAAGCTTCTTCTTCTTCCTTGTGCTGTTCGCGTGCTTCCACAGACGTGTATCTCCAACAGTGATATGTGTGAACACACTAGGACTATTGTGACACTTTTTTCCTCTTTAGGAGTTTTTTTCCCATGAAATTTGGTGAGCATAATCAAGGTGATTAGGAGATCAAAACAACTTTGCTGTGTGGTGCCCAAATCGTGATATGAGCTCGTTTATAGATTTCGGTTTGTCAGTATAAGTGTCTCGAAGTCTGCTACAGGTTTAGCAAATCTCCTTAGGGTAGTTCTGTTCAACTTTTTCAGATACAATCATTTTTTGGCATGAGGTTATTTTAGTAAGTGGCCATGACTGAAAGTAATGATGTATTTTGTATGTTGGCTATTGAGGATAAGTCGGATGATACGAATTACCCATTATGGGCTTATATGATGCATCATGTATTGGTCACAAAAGGACTATGGAATATTGTGTAGGGTGTTGAAAAACGTCCTATTACACCTACAAATACAGGTATTGAAGCTGATGCAGATGATGTTGAAGATGACAATATTCTTCATGTTCCTATTCGTGCTCCAGTTTCTACTGCACCTATTGTAAAGCAAATTTGTTGGGATGGCAGAGATGCTTAGGCACATGCATTGATAGCCTTGTCTATCAAACATGCCATTATTCCTCACATCACTCTTTCAGAACAACTAAGGATGCTTGTGATACATTTACCACGTTGTACCAGGCTAAGAATGAGGCTCGTGTTGCTTACCTCCAAAAACAATTAGAGAGTGAGCATTGAATGATGGTGATTCTATGGCTAATTTTTTGATAAAGATCAAAGGCTTGAAGGAACAGTTGATTTCTATTGATGAAGTTATACCAAATATCTCACTTGTGTAGACCGTTCTGAATGATCTTCGTGATTCATATCAAAGTTTTGTTTCTACTCTTCGTTTGATCATGAAAGGCAATCCAAATGCCTTGAAATTTGAGGATTTAGTCTTTGTTCTGTTGTAGGAAGATCAGTCTAGGCAGAACATGTCTATTATGCATATTGCAGATCAAGCTTTCCTGGCTAGTCAAAAGGGCAAAGGTAAATGGAGCTCATCTACTAGTAAGCAGAAATGTGCAAATGCTACACATTTGAACAAGGAAGATAAAGATGCGACGAATTTAGAAAAGCAGAAATTCTTTTGTAAGTATTGTAAAGGAAACCATCATGTCATAAAGAATTATCCAAAACTGGCTGCAAAAGAGGCAAATAAAAAAGAGGCTGGAATGGTTGTTGCAAAGGACTCTACATCGAAAATAGAATCTGCTAATCTTGTGCAGAATGAAGAATGGATGTTTACTACTGTTTGGAGTTTTGAACCATCTTCTCCTGAATAGTGTATGTCTGCAGTAGACTCAGATGTTTGGTACTTTGATAGTGGGGCAACCAAACATATTACCTCGCAACATATTTTCTTCACTTCACTTGAGCCTGCCCCTACAGGAAATACTATCACATGCCCCAACAACTCCTCTTATCCTGTCATGGGAGTTCGTAAGGTCATTGTGACTATTGCTGATGGTAATTCTTTTACATTATCAAATGCTTTATTTGTGCCAGTGATCAAGAAAGATATGTTATTAGTTTTGCATTATCCAAGATTGACTTGGTTGTGAAATTTATTGATGATAGATGTACAATTCACGTTCTATCAAATGGAGATGTGATTATTGTTCTGGCATTTTATATGGTGGGCTGTATAAGATCATAGATTATGAGAAATCTGTGAATGATTTGGCATGTGCAATACATGATTCTCAGGCTATGTCAAGTGTAAAGCTTTGGCATGCATGATTTGGTCATCTAAATTTTGCTAGTTTGCTACACCTCTAGAATGGTGTCCTCTTTGTGTTGGTGTAATTCACAAGGCTACACATTTGGCTTGATGGATACCTTGAAGTCTATACACACATGGAGAAGCATAGGAACATATGCTAGTGGTTAATTACCACTTTACCTCTTTGTAAAAGTCAAATTGACTTGGAATCTTTGTAAACACCCACCAAAACAGATTCGTGGAAAAATGGTTAGCTTTGATTGATGGAATATCTCCTAGGATGTAGGAGGTTGATCATAGGGAGTCAAAAGTTTGAATTTGAATTCAAATTTTTACTCAATCACTATAAAAGTGTTCATAGAAAAGTCGTGGGTAAGACTCATCATTCCCGAGCTCATTACTGTCAATTCTGAGTGTGTGTGAGGCCTTACACTTCAGACATTGATATCAAGATCTATTCAGATGCAGATTGGGCAGGATGCAAGGATGATAGGAGGAGCACTTCATGATACATTTCATTTGCAGGTGATAAGCCAATATCATGGTCTTCAAAGAAGCAACCTACTGTTGCTTTGTCTTCTACAGAAGCAGAGTGTAGAGGACTGGCTAATGCCACACAAGAAGCCATATGGATCAAGCATTTGTATACAGAATTGGGTTTATATACTAGGTCACCAATAATCTTTGGAGATAATACAAGCTCACTTCACCTTGTAGCTAATCCTATCTATCATGCTAGGACCAAACATATAGAGGTCCATTACCATTATGTGAGAGAGAAGTTGTTAAGCAAGGACATTCAACTAACCTATGTATCAACCAACATGCAATGTGCAGATTTGTTGACTAAAGCTTTGGATGGAACCAAACTTTGTAGGTTCAAAGCAATGATTGGATTGCAAGACATACATGAAGATTGAAGAAGAGGACCAAGCCAAACTGTTTGGATTGAGGGGGAGCTATTGGTGTAATTCACAAGCCTACACATTTGGCTTGATAGATACCTTGAAGTCCATACACACATGGAGAAACATAGGAAGATATGCTAGTGGTTAATTACCACTTTACCTCTTTGTAAAAGTCAAATTGACTTGGAATCTTTTTAAACACCCACCAAAAGGGATTCGTGGAAAAATGGTTAGCTTTGATGGATGGAATATCTCCTAGGATATAGGAGCTTGATCATAGGGAGCCAAAAGTTTGAATTTGAATTCAAATTTTTACTCAATCACTACAAAAGTGTTCATAGAAAAGTCGTGGGTAAGACTCATCATTTGCGAGCTCACTACTGTCAATTCTGAGTGTGTGTGAGGTCTAAACTCATGCCCACACCTATCTACACCATTAGGCAATGATCTTCATGCCAATGGATTTGTATACAAGTGTTCATTAATACATACATCTTCATTGTTCATTTCTGAGTTCTCTGTTATAGTACTTGAAAGTCTGTCAACTTGCGAAGAGCATATCTCAGTCATTTCTCCACCAAATTCAAAGATCTAAAGCTTGTTGGAACCGCTTAAAGTTATTTAGATGCTGGCAAAATTTGAACAGATTCTATTCAGCCATTTCAGAGAAAAGCTCGTCGAGGTGATCACTGGTCAAAGTCTGCAACAGTCCTAAAAAATCGGGGGTAAAGTTTAATTTGCTAAAGTGATTTCTCTGAGCATAGTTAGTCTTTTTATATCATTCCACTTGGAATAGTTAGATTGCTAAGCTAATTAGATACCCCTAAAAGGAAGTTTTCCAATTCCTACTGTGCTGGTCATACTCAGCAAAATATCCAGCAGGTGTCAAGACATAAATAGAAGGTTTTCTTGAGATCTTGAGATTCAAAGTTATCTGTTTTGTCTAAATCTTTACATACATCATTTCCAAAGTACATAGGCCACTTTATGGTGTCATTGGAAAGCTAAGAAGTTCTACTTATCAAGTCTAAAGCATCAGAGAGCTGGTACAAAGCAAGAAGTATATCCACTCAAAGAAAAGTCCAAAGTGTTTATGTGATTTAAAGAGTTTTCGGTTTTGGATGAATATATGTCTTTTGAATTTAATGCATTTCTGGATGAACATGGGATAAAACATGAGTGTACAGTGCTATATACATCTCAACAGAATGGAGCTACTAAACGGAAGAACAAGTCACTCATGGACATGGTGAGGTGTATGGTCAAGAGTCAGACTTTACCACATAGTTTCTGGCCTGAGGCTATCATGTGTGCAACATATGTACTTAATAGGTGTCCCACTAAAGCACCGCAGTCTATCACTCCATATGAGGTTTGGCATGGTTGCAAGCCATCTGTTGCTCATCTGCGTGTTTTTGGTTGTCTGACATATGCATTAGTGCTTAAGCAACATCGCAAGAGATTGGATGATAAAGCAGTCAAATGTAGTTTTTCTTGGGTATTGTTCTAAAAGCAAAGGATATTGTCTATATCATCCACATAATAAACACATTTTGGTTAGCTCTGAAATTGTTTTTGTGGAAGATTCTATTTAGCCTTTACTTTCATGTATAAAAGAGGCATCTGTTTGCTCCAAAGACATGTATGATACTTTGCTGCCTCTTTTTATAGGTGGATAGTCTAGTGTTGGTCCTAATGAGGCAACTTCTCGGCCTTTACAGGTTTCATGCCATGATGCAAATCATTCCATTTCTCATGCAGATTTACATGATGCACTTATTGATGAGAGAGCTGATATTGAGGAGGCAAAAACTATGCCAAAATGGTTTGTGCAAACTTTCTGTGATAGAAAATTAGATGCACCTCTATCATATCATACTCGTTCAAGATCTCATAGTGCCTCTTTTGCATCAGATTGCTATGATATGGACGCCTCTAGTCTCTATGATGAGAATGAGCTTGTTTTATTTGATGAAGCATAAAATTCTAAAAATTGGATGGCTGCTACACAATCAGAATAGGATGCTATCATGAAAAATGGTACCTAATCTTTATGTGACTTTCCTCTTTACAAGAAGACCATTGGAAGTAAGTGGGTATACAAGCTGAAGTGTAAGTTTGATGGAATAGTTGACAAGTATAAGGCTAGGCTTGTTGCAAAGGGTTATGCGCAGGAAAGAGGCATTGATTTTGATGAGAGATTTGCACCTACTTGCCGAATGATTACTGTTCGTAGCGTCTATGCTCTTGCGGCTCATCATGGTTGGAATGTACATCAGTTGGACATTAAAAGTGCATTTTTGAGTGGTGATTTGCATGAAGAATTGTATGTTTTTCAGCCCCATGGCTTTGTGCAAAAAGAGCATGAAAACAAGGTGTGCAGGTTAAAGAAGGCATTATATGATTTAAAGCAAGCACCATGTGCTTGTTATGAAAAGATACATGCCTATCTGATTGCACATGGTTTTGAGAACATTCCAACTAAAAGCACCTTATATGTTAAGCATGCTAATGATGTGCTTCTGATAATTGTTGTGTATGTTGATGACATGTTGCTCATTGGTCCTCATGAGACGCATATTGCACATTTCAAGGCTGATTTTCATGCCTCATTTGAGATGTCTGATATTGAGCATTTGCATAATTATTTGGGCATTCAATTTGTGCAAGTTGAAGGCTGAATAATTTTGTGTCAAAAAAAATATATCTATACATTATTGCAATGTTTTGGCCTTGAAGACTGCAAACCTATTGCCACTGACTCTAACTGGGCTGGTTGCAATGACACTCGTGTGTCCACTATTGGCTTTTGCTTCATGCTTGGTAGCTCATGTATATCTTGGTTGAGTTAGAAGCACCCTATTGTGGCCACTTCTAATTATGAGGCTGAGTATAGGGCAACTTTCATAGCGACTATTGAGTGTGTGTGGCTCAGATACCTTATGGCTTATTTAGGTGTTGGTCAGTCTTTTGCCACCACCATCCTCACTGACAGTCAGAGCTCATTGGCAGTTACGAGGAACCCTGTGTTCCATGCGCTCACTAAGCACATTTGAGGTGCATTATCATTATGTTAGGGAGAGGTTCTTTGTTGGAGAGATCAACTTGGCATATGTGCCCACCCAGGAGAACATTGTAGACCTTTTCTCAAAGGCTCTACCTAGGGAGAAGTTTGAAGCTTTCCCCAAAGCTTTGGGCTTACTTGTTTTTGTGATTTCACATAGCTTGGTACTTCCTTATACATGAGTACCAACTCCTTATTCACCACATCACTCCCAGGGAGGATTTTTTTATATATTTAGGTAGTGATCTATGTGAACACACTAGGATCACTGGGGTACTTTTTCCCTCTTTAGGAGGTTTCTTTCCCCGACTTGTATATATGCCTATTACCCTATCGGGTTTCTTATCTTTGTACATTCTAGTGGCAATACATTCAGTGTTGAGCTTCAAGCTTCTTCTTTTTCCTTATGTTGTTCACGTGCTTCCATAGACCTCAAACTCCAAGAAGGATGCACTTACTCAATCTTTCCATTTGCTTCTAGGTTATAGACTGTCGTAAGAGACAAGAAAATCCTGTGGTGATCCAAAAATTCTCTTGCTTCTCTAGCATCTAGGTCACCTCGATCTACTACTACTTTTTTAACATGTCCAAATCTGGATATCACTTTTGTTAAAAGGAATAGGCATACATTATAAGTAGTGTTAGATTGAAGTGCTTGACCTTCTATGTGATTAGTTAAGTCTTCATGTGCAAGTACTATATATCTCATACCATTACTGCTTTTAGGCATAATCACAAGGTCGACTACCCACTTGTAATGACTAGAAGGTGGATAGATTGGATGTAAGGGATCTCTATGTTTGACTGAGGAATGTAAGTAGCATATGGCACAAGTGCTCACAAAATCTTTTACAATTACATACATCCTTGGCCACCAATAACTTTTTTGAATCTTTTCATACGTTGCTACAAAACCCTTATGATCAGCCCATAGGTTTTCATGCATATCTCTCATAACTTGTACTTGTAAACTTTTAATCCTAATACTCTTTACTAGGTTTTCACCTTCCCTTTAGCATGTCACCAAAGATATCCGTCTTTCAAAAAGAAGTTAAAAGACTTCTTTCTAATGTTTCGGAATCAATTTGCTATCTAGCTTGGGATAGGCTGAAAGGTACTCAGATAATAACCTATATCTTTTCATTCTCCCTCATATTCTTCATCTCTAAATTGCTCATACATAAAGGTAGATGGATCATAATTAACCAAATTTATTCCTCGATCTGTTGCTTCTTCATCATCATCAAATTTTGTTCATGAGAGCATATGAGCAATGGTATTATGCTTTCCAGCAATATGAACAAAGGTTGGATTAATAAAATTGATAAATGCAATCCATCTTAACGTCCAAGAGATGAACATTTATCAAGCATTCCTATTAATGGAAGACAATCAGTTTCAACAATCACATTAGCTTCGATAAAATATTCTTTATCTGTTTTTAGGGCAGTGACTAGTCCCCATAGCTCTCTTTTAATATGAGGATACTTTCTCTATGTATCATGCAAAATTTCACACCAAAGTGAACTACATATCTATACCGATAGGAATAGTATCAATGGTTAGGATTACATGTTTATTCTCTGAATAATCAATCCTTTTCAATATTGGAGCATTGATAAGCAATTGCTTCAGTTTTCTCATAGTTTTACTATGTTCATATATCCAAAAGAATTTCTTTTTCTTTTGTAATAGACCATATATGGGTTCAGATAATGAGCAAAGAAAGGGATCCAAATTACATAGAAGACATAGGCTCCTAAGAATCTTCTCACTTCAATACCATTGCGACACACCTTTGAAATTGTACTAGTGGCATCAACTTTCTGTGGATATGACCTATGGCCATAATGTCCACATAGATGTCCAACAATCAAAACTTTGTTGACACCAAAAGTGGATTTCTCTAAAGAGAAAGTCATCCCAACCTCCTCAAATCTTTGAAAGATTCTTTCACAGTCAGATTTGTGATAAAAAACAAAATTTCTACATGCGGATGAATCTAAAGTCACATCTTTTTCCCTTTCCACACACCTTTTTATGAGAATATCGTCAATAAAAGGCATATTCACTTTGGGAATGAAGTCATGTAAGACCAAGTTCATAGCATTCATCATGTGTGCCACGAAATTTGTTTCCCCTTGAGGTAAAATACACATATATACTAGACCCAAAGGAGTTTTCATCGTGGTTATATCTCTAGTTTCAATGGATAATTGAAACTGGTCATATCGTGAGTACATGCCACCCATTGAATAGATAGAGTGTCCATTAAATACCTCTGAAAACTCATTTACAATGGGACTTGTTCCTACATTTCTAATAGTGACTTTGTTAACAGGTTGTAGATCTTGTATGAAGTGTAGCTTTCCGTTATTTTTAGGTGATGTGAACCATTGGTTTGAATATGATGCTGATGATGGTTCTGAACTTCTCATGCAATCTTCTCCTTTAACAATCTCATCAACTCACATAGATGAGCCTTTGGAACTGGTATCGACCGAAGCTTCCATGGAATGTGTGGTATAGTAAATATGATCATAGGGGCTATAAGCTTGGGATAAGCATATCCTATTTCATGTGCGAACAAGGAAATTACCTTTCCATGATGCATGCTCATATTTCTAAATTGATCTTTTTCAAGTTTTGAAAGAAATTTTTCTCCGAACTTTATATATTTCATAGTTTCCTTAGTAAATATATACCCTATCTTAGATCGATTTCTAAGAATAGGATCCTCGTAAACTCATCTAATTATATCATAACTTTCTTTCAGCAATGATTGAGCTACATGTTTAATTTTCTTTTCTACTCAAGAAATTAGAAATTAACTAATAAATAGAGTCAAGAATGATAAATTTGGAATCAAGTTTTCTTTAAGAGCATTCTCACGTTCTTCCATCAAGGTAGAACTTTTCAAAAGATCAATCATACATTCAATATTTTCGTGAAGTGAAATTAATCCTAAGTTTTTGAAATATTTTTCATTTCTTTTTTTAAATTTATTTGTAAGATATCCTTTTTTAATAAAGTGTAAACTACTACAGTAGGGATGCAAACTAAAAAGTTATCAAAACTATATACATCCTTAGGTGAGACATCAATCCATTGTCCACTATTGTCTCACTCAATAGTGGAATCTAACATAAATTTTGATCATAGTAGGCCCCAAATTCTCTCATAGGTGGTGAATCTTCACACATGTTTGTAAGAGTCAATGGGATTTCTTCATAGATTTTTTCTATTTCTTGAATGATTAGGATAGACTATCATTACTTGCAAGGAATCCATTCCATATTTAGAACGAATTCTTGCATATGCCAATCCATCATTCATAGCTTTTGGTTCCATCCTCATCTCTGCTATAAAAGGTTGTTTGAGAATTACTTCATATGAGTAGTTGTCTTGCACAAAGAAATTAAATTCTTCTCAGACACCTCCTATCATAATAGATACATGCACACATGCACCTAGAAAAATCCTTGAACCATTATTGATTGTTCTCATTCTCCAACCATGGTCTTTGTCAATGTGCCATTTAAATTTATCGAAGAATTTCTTTGATATTAAATTTATCTCGGAGCTTGAATCAATCAAGGCCAGAGCCAAATATGAATCTTTCTCATCAGCAATCGGAATTTTAGCTTCTAGAGTTTCCTTGTGCCCAAAAAGTTATATCAAATTGACTTTCACCTTTCGTCATTTCATCATCAGGAATAATTGGAGCCAAAAAATTTCTGTTTACACTTCTTGATGCAATCTCTTCTCCCTCATCATTATCACTATCACTTAATGTGACAGCTTCATTCATTGCTAAGGTTTCCTATGCAATATCTTGCATGTCCTCATCTTGAGGCAATAGAAACCTTCTTCCTCGAATATGTCTTATAAAGCTATCCTTCAACTCGGGTTTTGCAATTGAAAACACTTGCTCAAGGGACATAATAATTTGAGTTTTTAATAATATATCATTTGGAATCTCTCTAGCATCATTTTTCTTCTCGATTTCTGAGATCATAATTGCTCTCAGAGTCTTCCTTACTTTCTTTTTCCCTTTTTCCTATCCTTATTTCTGATAATCTTTTTGATCATTTTTATTATTTTGGTTTTGATTATTTTAGCTATAGGTTTCTTTCCCTCTTTAATAACTTTCTTCTTTTCTTCTTTGGTTGGGATGTTTTGATTTTCTTATACTTGGATATCCTCATCTAATGGCTTCTTTCCCTCTTTAATTTATTTTCTTTTTTCCTCCTCAGATTGATTTATAGTATCTTCAAACTGTACTTTATGTTCATTATTGATATTTATCTTTTCATTTTCTCTATTTATCTTCTTGCCACTCTTCTATCTCCCTCATCTACCTTATCTTCTATGTCATCCTGTCTCCGTTTCTTTTTGACATTGGCAATGTGAGAATATATGGAGGATTGATCGACAAGAGATTACCATGTAGTTTTGCACATGATTTTGTCCCTAGCTCTTACCACTGCCTCGATAGAATAGGGATTTTGACTTGCAACTAACTGAGCCCCTTCCTCTAATGGCTCTAGTCTAACTGCCGAGGTACTGGCAGATGTATTGGAGATAGTTAAGTTTTCATACAATTTCTTCATACCTTCTTTGCCCCAATTTACGATCAAAGGAAGTCGCATTCTAAAATCACATAATTTTCTATTAATTTCAACTACAAGTTGATTATCCTTAGCTTGCTTTAATTCATCACATGCATAAATTGCATGGTCTTGAGTATCACAGTAGACACACCTTTTACTTCCAGTTCCCCGTTTATCAATATTTCTTTGGAAAGCTTGCTGAGCAGCTAATTGAGAAGGAGGAATTGGTTGATAAAATGGCTAAGGGGAAGGGGTAAATTGAAGCATTATAGGCTCTGTTGGCAGAGCCATATTTGCTTGTTCCAATCCACTACTACTAGCTCCATACTCATGCAAGTTCATGGAAAACACTTCATTATTTAAATGTGCAACCTCTTTTGAAAGAGATGCTTGCATATTCAATATGTTCTCCATTTGTTTGCACAAAATATCAAGTTGAAATTCAATTGGAGTCTTAGGGGCGACTACAACATTAGCCATAGCTGTAGTTGTAGGTGTTGGCATATTAGAATGCCCAACTGTAGGTAAGTCCCTAGGCTGAATAGAAATAGGTCTCTCATATACTATAGATTTTCATTGTCTTATTTGAGAAATGAACTCTATTTCATGTTTAACAACTTGCCAATCATCCATCAATCCGTGTCTTTTCCCAGGTTCCTTAGTTCTACATTCTACCTTAGCTCTATCCTCTGTGCTTAATATTTTCAGGAAGTGAATGATAAGATCTGGGTTTAACACATTCCTATCTTCATCAGGGAGTTGAGCTAACCATCTCATAAATTCACCATGAAGGTGAGTTAGAGACTCACTAATCTTAGGGGAATTAACCCATCTCAAGGATCCTTCTCTACTATGCTGACTGAAATCTTCAAGAAAGAATATTTTATGAAGTTATTTCCTAAAGTTAGCCCAAGGTTTGGTACCATGCTCATGGATACTTTCAAGAATGAATCTAGAGATAACTCGTCCAAAGTTGCATACTAGTACATGGATCTACGCTTGCTCCTCAAATACATCTAGGTGATTAGTGATATTCAGTCCAATGAATTTATCTTTTTTACACAAGATTGATTGCACTGTTCGTGCACCTTTCTTTTCAATTATCATATTTTTAAACACTTCCTTCATATTATGCTCTTGATGTCACCTAGAGTGACGTATCAAATCTATAATAATAGGTTCTAAGAGCTCTCTAAATTGTCTAAAAGTATAACTATATAGGATAGCCAAGAAATTAAACTTTGCTAAAACCTAGACTTTTCTACCTATCTTCTCTCTTTTTTTGAAATCACAAGTGATAAACTAAAACATCATAGTCTGTCCATCAATACTCTTATTGAATCAATATTTTAGTTGTTTGGAAACCTATTATCTATATGACCTCCATAGACACTGCGCAACAGTAGACCAATTAAAAAGTATTGGTTATTTAAAATCATTGAAGTACACAGTCAATCTGCTTTTTGTTTCTCTATGAAATACCTTTGTCGCTTTTTTGTACCTCAAATCTACATCTGTGCAGATCTTCTCTCTCTCTCTCTCTCTCTTTGCAATATCAATACTAAAATATACATGACCATCTGTGATGTAGCCTCTCCAAAGGATATAGCATGTATCCATTGGATACACACGATGTGAAACAGATGTACTGTTCCTGCGGAGAACAACGAGCAAAAATTCCAGCTGCCATACCAATACTGATATATGAATGGACATCTTTGATGAAGTCTCTACGAAGGATACAACAAGTTGGTCATACAGAATGTGAAACTATTCAGTCTTCAAAGTGGTGAAATGCAACAAAACTGTATACAGTCATGTTTCAGAAATGAAAGGACTCGTTCAATCTATCCTCTTTCTTCATCTCCATCTCTCTCTCTCTCTCTCTCTCTCTCTCTCTCTCTCTCTCTTCGATCCGTCTACAGCAATGGTGATCTCTCTCTGTAGCACACGTTTTTCCATAAACAAGAACCATTGAATTCTTCTACTCCAAACTCAGACAGTGCTCTTGTAGAGGCCATGTAGCAATCTCTGCCTAAAGCTACATCTAGCAATCATAAATGGAAGGTCTACATAGAATTTGGTATTGATCTCTGAAAGAATGAGGAAGGTCATCGAAGAATATGGAATTCAAGATAATCGGAATAAAAGTTCTTATTCATGACAACCAAACAACAAACTTATCGCACATCCTGGATGCAAGTGAGGACTTGTGATGTGACACATTCATCAACGGGTAATGGGCGGTCTGCACATATTTCACTCGACAATGCTCAGTTTCCATTCCATATCCCTACGATCGCACTTATGAGAGCTTCGAACAAATTCAAAATTGGGATTAAACGCACTTATGAGAGCTTCGAACAAATTCAAAATTGGGATTAAATGATGTTGCTAGTATATATCTCCAGTATTCTTCAGGACATATTTACTTTACTGATGGCACATAAACCTTGCATTGAAGAGGTTAATATAGAAACGAAAACTCAAATTCGACAGCAATTGGTAAGGATGTAAACCTTTATTCGACAGCAATGGTTCATTTTTCACATATCAAAGCGATTCAACTCATTCAAAACTATGAACAACCTCACACAAAAACATTAATCTCTTTCTAATCAACGTAAAATTCATGCATGCACACACAAACAACCGTTTTTGTTTATGCCGTCTCATGTCTCAAGCTTATCTTCCTTTAGCCGCTCACAGTATCTCTCTGTATCCCGACAGCCATCTTTTTACTGCGTGGGAGGTCAGTTGTCTATCACAGGGCCTTCAACTAAACGTTCTGCTGTTCTGAATAGCATATTCAGAAGAACACTGTCGAAGAGAGAGGGAGCAGAGGAAAGAGATATAACATAATCTCTCCCTCTTTCTCTCTCTCTCTCTCTCTTCTTCCTGCGCGTTCCTCAATGCTTGACAGAATGTAGCAGATGGAGGAAGTCATCCTTCTGCAATAGCACAATCGAGAGGAGGGGGGGATAGGAACAACTCTCTCTCTCCCTCTCTCTCTCTTGCGACAAAACATACTTGATAAAAGACATATTAGAGAAGAAATTCACACATAGCACACATAAATATATACTCAAAAGTACACGCTTCACTTGACTCACACGTTCACTTATTTCCTTGCAATCACTCACTTACACACACACATACTAATTTAATAGTGACTCATGTATTCTCGCATCATTATTTATTTAAAATTTTATTTATACGTTCATTTTATAATGAACACATATTATTATTATTTAATTTTGATTTTGTTTTATTTCTTTTAGAATAAGATTTTTATCTATTTCAGAGTAAGAGCTTTTACTTATTTTATCATAATTAATAAGGTATTTAACTTTCATATTACTCTTCAATTTATTTAACATGTTTCACAAATAGTTAGGGGTCTTATTTCAAAATATTATAATTAAAACCCATGTGTGAGTACATATAGCTATACCTAACATGTTCAACACACATAAGATATAACTAAGAAACACACACAAACACATACACTTAGGACTCTTCCTATCATAGGGGAGAGACATACTGCATTTTAAAGGTACACATATAAGTACATAAGTTAAGATATGTATTCATGCCCAAATGAACATACCAAGAAGGCATAGATAGACATAGATTCATAAAATACACATAGGGCCTTAGAGCCAAATGCACATATAGATTTCTTATACATAAACACAAATACATAGGGTAAAACTTATAAACACATAGGCACACTCCTTACATACACATGCAATCACACATACATATGCAAAATTTACTCTTATGATTGCATCCTAAATCATGTTCATGTATACACATACATAGCATACATAGAGAGGCAGACATTTAGGATATATGCATAGGGTATCACACAATACATGAAGATATTGAGGGTTACATATCTAAAGCTTAAATGAAAAGACAAATTTCTCTTTGTGTGCTGATGAGAGCACTTGTTCATCTCCTTCGACCTACAGTGTCTCAACAGAGAGATTCAGTTAATTCAACAATTCATATAAGAAAGACTTTTAAGAGTTTAGAGTCGACCATTTTGAAAAGAAATTTTTAATTTTTGTGAATGCTAGTCGGGGTGATGAAATCCTTCTGACAATGTCGATAGAAGGTGGCCCTTTCCTCCAGCCCTATTGGAAGCTTGAGTGCAAGATGTGCACAAGAACAAGCTATTGTAGAGTGTGGAATTCCGATACAAAGAAAGTTGACTACACAAGGAATTTTGGTATCTTGTAAACTTGGATGTGTGTGCTTTTTGAGTTTAAGCACTCTACACAAAGAACATTTTGTTCTTATAGTAGAAACAATTCTGATGCAGATTTACATGATGCACTTGTTGATGAGAGAGAAGATATTGAGCAGGCAAAAACTATGCCAAAATGGCTGGTGCAGACTTTGCGTGACAGCAAATTAGATGCACCTTTGTCATATCGTACTCATTCAGGCTCTCATAGTGCCTCCTTTGCATCAGATTGCTATGCTATGGCTGCGTCTAGTCTCTGTGATGAGAATGAGCTTGTTTCTTTTGATGAAGCACAAAATTCAGAAAATTGGATGGCTGCCATGCAATCTGAATATGATGCTATAAAGAAGAATGGTACATGGTCTTTATGTTACTTGCCTCCTGGCAAGAAGGCCATTGGCACTAAGTGGGTATACAAGCTGAAGCGTAAACCTGATGGTACAGTTGACAGGTATAAGGCTAGGCTTGTTGCAAAGGGTTATGCGCAGGAAAGAGGTATTGATTTTGATGAGACCTTTGCACCTACATGCCGTATGACTACTGTTCGGAGCATTTGTGCACTTGCAGCCCATCATGGTTGGAATGTACATTAGTTGGACATTAAAACAACATTTCAGAATGGTGACTTGCATGAAGAAGTGTATGTTTTTCAGCCCCGTGGCTTTGTGCAGAAAGGGCATGAAAATCAGGTGTGCAGGTTAAAGAAGGCATTATATGGTTTAAAGTAAGCACCACGTGCTTGGTATGAGAAGATACATGCCTATCTGGTTGCACATGGTTTTGTGAACAGTCCAACTCAAAGCACCTTATATGTTAAGCGTGCTAATGATGTGCTTCTGATCATTGTTGTCTATGTTGATGACATGCTGCACACTGGTCCTATTGAGAAGCATATTGCTGATTTCAAGGCTGATTTGCATGCCTCATTTGAGATGTCTGATTTGGGGCATTTGCATCACTATTTGGGCATTCAGTTTATGCAAGTTGATGGTGGAATGGCTTTGTGTCAAACAAAATATATTGACACATTATTGCAGCGTTTTGGCCTTAAAGACTATAAGCCTATTGCCACTCCTATGGAGACAGGTTTACGATTGAGTCTTCATGATGCTGGAGATGCATTTGATGTTGTTCTCTATTAGTAGGCTTTTGGATGCTTCATTTACTTATGCATTACTCGGCCAGATATTCAGTTTGCTGTCTCACAGATGAGCAGGTTTATGCATTGCCCAGGAGTCACGCATTAGAAGGCAGTTAAGCGCATCTTTCGCTACTTGAGTGGTACTCGGCTACTTGGGTTGTTTTATCCCAAGGGGGGATCACTACCGCCAGATTTGCATGCTTTTTTTGACTCAGATTGGGCTGGTTGCTATGACACTCGTGTGTCCACTAATAGTTTTTGCTTCATGCTTGGTAGCTCATGTATATCTTGGTTGAGCAAGAAGAAGCCTAGTGTGGCCAGTTCCAGTTGTGAGGCTGAGTATAGGGCAGCTTTCACAGCGACTGTTGAGCGTGTGTGGCTCAGACGCCTTATGGCTGATTTGGGTGTTGGCCAGTCTTCTGCCACCACCATCGTCACTGACACTCAGAGCGCATTGGCAGTTGCGAGGAACCCTGTGTTCCATGCTCGCACTAAGCACATTGAGGTGCATTATCACTATGTCAGGGAGAGGTTCTCTGCTGGGGATATCAGCTTGGCATATGTGCCCTCGCAGGAGAACATTGCAGACCTTTTCAGGAAGGCTCTGCCTAGGGAGAAGTTTGAAGCTTTCCGCAAAGCTTTGGGCTTACTTCCTTTTGTGGAGTGATTTCCACATAGCTTGGCACTTCCTTATACATGAGTGCCAGCTACTTGTTCATCGCATCACTCCCAGGGGGGATTTGTTGATATATTTATGTAGTGATGTGTGTGAACTCACTAGGACCGTCGGGGCACTTTTTTCCCTCTTTAGGAGGTTTTTTTCCCCCGGCTTGTATATATGCCTATTGCCCTAATGGGCTACTTATCTTTGTACATTCTCTGGTAATACATTCAGTATTGTGTGTGTGTGCTCGAAGCTTCTTCTTCTTCCTTGTGCTCTTCGCGTGCTTCCGCAGACATCTATCTCCAACATAATTTTAGGGTTGATTTTGGTTAAAAAGAAGATTTAGGGTTTGGCTTTTGAGGGCCAATCTGGAACCAAATGGTACATTGATGCTCTTGATGATTTTTTTTTAGTGGTGCAATAAATTGTTTTCCCATTGTTTACCAAATTTTGACCATGGTTGACTTTGTCTAAAACTAACCAAAATTGATAATATGTGATCCCTCTTGTGGAAGGTTGCATTTCCAACCAAACTTATGTGATGTATATAATGTACATTAATGAATGATGTAGATCACTTAGAAAAAGACATAATGAATTTAGACTAATTGCAACCATTGAAAACCCAAAAAAGAAAACACAAGTAAAAGAAAAGATTAAGCACACTCAAGATGTTCTAATTCTTTTCATTCAAGATGATATGATATTGAGAGAGAATAGGGCTTAAGTTGCATATAATAATGTCCCCTAGTTTTTGAACTTCTTCGCTATTCTGTTCTTAACCTCAAACATCAACAATCTTTGAAATTGAAAATCTCCTATTTAGCCACATTGTTTTTTTTTCTGTAAAGTCATGTTCTTAAAACATGCCACAAGAACATGAAGTGGCAAAAGCCATTGAATCTTGATCCTTCCACAAATTCAGCTTGATGACATTGCCCTTTGAATATCACTCTTGATCTTGCTCAAAAAAATTGAAATTGTCCATTGATCAAGAGAGTCCCAATTTAATGAAGAAATCATAGGAGCTTAAAGATCTACAAGTTCTCCATATGCATATCCCTATGATATTACCTGATAATCTACAAAATAGAAAAATAATTGCATGCTATTGAAAAATATGAGAGATTTATATATATACATTATGTTTGCATAGTCCTTATGAATGACTTTGAATGTTCCTATTAAAAATCCAACAAGTTGCCACTCTAAATCATTCAAAGGAAGAATTTGCAACATAAAAAGAGACATCTTAAAAAACAAAAATATAGAAAAACTCAAAAACAAAAAGAGATTCACTTTAAAAAGTTACTTACAATAAGATGAAAAATGTAGTTGGTTGTTAACCTGCAGATCCTTAACATTGTACACATGTTGAACTATTGCAAACCAATGATGTCTTCTTAATTTGAGACCTAGAAAGGAAACCTCTATTTTGTTGTAAACTTGACATAAAGTGACACAATTGGAAGGACAACACAAAAAAGAAGCCATTCAAACACTCAAAAAATGTATCCAAAATAGAGAAGGTTCAAAGTGGTAAACCAAGACTCACAAAATTTGCAAGTATTTATAGAACAAGAATATGAATCTTTTTAAGTCTCTTGGTTTTACTTATCAATCATGACTAAAAAACATAGAATCTTATGAAATGAAAATATTTGTATCTTGAATATCGTTTTTCTCTCAATATTTTATAGATTTTGCATTGTATCTTGTGCAAAAAGAATCATTTTTGTATGAAAACAAAAAAATTGAGATGGATTACAAGAAATTCCATCAAGTTAGCACTCTTTTTAGAGCCTATCTACTAAAATGAATCCTTCTTTTGTGGGATTAAGAGAGATAGGCAGGTTATATTTTTTGTACATGTGGTAGCACATTTCCTTAATATTTCATTAGCAAAAGGCCCATTTTTTGTTGTTTTAGCCTTAATGGTTTAATTTTTTGAAATTCATGGTTCTCATCTTTATCCTGGTTCTTCGAATGTGCAGCATTTGCAGATTTCTGCTTACTAGTAGAAGAGCTCCATTTTCCTTTACCCTTCTGACTAGCCAGGAAAGCTTGATCTACAACACACATAATGGACCTGTTCTGCCTGGACTGATCTTCCTGCAACAGAACAGAGACTAACTCCTCAAATGATAAGGCATTCGGATTGCCTTTCATCATCAATCGAAGAGTAGAAGCAAAAATCTGATATGAATCAAAACCATTCAGAACGGTCTGCATAAGTGAGCTATCTGGTATAACCTCATCAACAGAAATTAAGTGTTCCTTCAAATCTTTGATCTTCATTAGGAAACTATCCATAGAATCACCTTCATTCATGTGCTCACTCTCCAACTGTTTTCAGAGGTAAGCAACACGAGCCTCATTCCTAGCTTGGTACAATGTGGTAAGTGTATCCCAAGCATCCCTAGCTGTTCTGCAAGAGCGAATATGAGGAATAATGGCACGTTTGATAGACAAAGCTATCAATGCATGTGCCTGGGCATCTCTACCATCCCAATGAATTTGCTCTACAGTAGGTGCAACAGGTACAACAGCACGAACAGGAATCTGTGGAATATCATCTTCGACACCATCTTCATCAGCTCCAGCACCTGTATTTGCAGGACCTGTCGTTACAGGTGTAATAGGACGTCTTTCAACACCCTGCACAATGTTCCACAATCCTTTTGCAACCAAAACATGCCGCATCATATAAGCCCATAATGGGTAGTTGGTACCATGCAACTAATCCTCAACAACCAACATACGGAATACATCACTGCTTTCAACCATGGCCAGTGACTAAAATACCTTGATGCAGAAAATTGACTGTATCTCACAAAGTTGAACAGAACTGCCCAGACGAGTTCTGCTAGACCTTAGCAGACTTCGAGACGCTTAAACTGGTGAATAGAAACTGGTATATACTTTTGGCACAAAAAGATGAAATAGCCTGCACAAGCACTGCGATAGTGCATTCGGAGGCCGAAACGAGCTCAGATCGCGATTTCGGCACCACAAAGCGAAGCGGTTTTGATCTCAAAAACACGCTGAGTATGCTCGCCAAAATTCGTGCGATTCTGAGACTGCAAACGGAGGAGTGTCGACGGCACCCTAGATGAAGCAACGACCTGCTCTAATACCAATTGTTAGAGATAGATGTCTGCGGAAGCACGCGAACAACACAAGGAAGAAGAAGAAGCTAGGAGCACAAACACACAATACTAAATGTATTACCAGAGAATGTACAAAGATAAGTAGCCCATTAGGGCAATAGGCGTATATACAAGCCGGGGGGAAAAAACCTCCTTAAGAGGGAAAAAAGTGCCGCGGCAGTCCTAGTGAGTTCACACACATCACTACCTAAATATATCAACAAATTAGGTGCATAAGCTTTTTTGCTTTATGAATATGATTTATTGATGACACCTTGTTTTTTTTCATGGATTCATGAGTTTTTTTGTGGAGCATTCCCATCACTATTTAAGGAAGAAATCCATGGCACACATAATCACTCAATTTGAGAGCCAAACATGAGCTAGACTCAAGCGGAGATCTTCTTCAACCTTGTGGAGGAGTGAAGCTAGGGTTTCAACCTCTTCAATGGATGAGTAGAAGCTTGGGTTTATGATTTTTCTTCTACAATAAGGATGTCATGAGCTTGGAGATGATTTATATTTGGAGGAGATAATGTACAATTCATGGAGATTGTGAAGTTATGAAGATATTCTATAGAATGATGCATGTATATATGCAATCCTTATATTTCTTTGTAACATTCATGTACATCATATTTTGGAATGTATTGAATATATGTGGAGCTTTTCTCCTTCATCTCTCTATTTCCATGTCTAGTCTCTATTTAAGTTTTGTTTCCATATTGATTGTGGGCCTTAAAACCAACAATTTCTATGAGAGTAAGTGAAAATCGCGCACATAGAGCATGTTGAGAATAGTGCAACATATAGAAAGATAAGAGCAATATGGTAGACACAAGTCAAGCTCAATTCATTATTTAGTAACTGGTAGTAGATCCATAAAAGAGGTATTTGTGAGAAGATTGTTGGGTACATGAACAAAGTAAGTCAACTCAAGGAGGGGTCATATTAGTCCATTTTGATTGCATAAGCAATCATAAATTTTGCAGATATTCTAAACATGTCATAGTCAGTTATTATAACAGATTTTTGAAGATTTCTAAGATTAGCATGACATTGCAAAAGCAAGTACCAATATACATGATGAAACAAATGGAGTGGATGTTGATATATCTTCATCCATAAACTATTCATGCAACCATATCGTCTTGTCTATATATATTTTCATTTGTGGATGAGTATGGACAAGGACATATGATCTTGATCACAGAGGCTTGATCAACCTTGATGATTAAGATAGTGTGTATGAGTCCATATGATATCTTTTGATTTCCCTAACTCTATCCTTCCATGCTATTATTTGGATGGGAAGAGCATATGGGAAAATTTTAGGAGTTATCTTTTGATATAGTATGGAGTGCTCTTCATGCCAACAATCTTATGTATTCTTATGGACTATGGGCATGATCTTTATAGGTACCCTACACTTTTTTAGCTAGAAACATCATTTTAATAGTACTCTTTTATCCAGAAGAACATATATACCTTGCTTGGAAGATTCCCTTTGTTTCAGGTTAGGATGAGATTGTTGGAAATGCAACCTTCCACAAGAGCGATTGCACATATTATCAGTTTTGGTAGGTAGGCTTTACAATTTTTCTTCTATAATAAGGAGTTCATATGCATTTATATGCAATCCTTATATTTCTTTGTAACATTCATGTACTTCATATTTTGGAATGTATTGAATATATGTGAAGCTTTGCTCCTTCACCTCTCTATTTTCATGTCTATTCTATATTTCATTTTTCTCTCTATATTGATTGTGGGCCTTAAAAACCAACTACTTTTTCTGAGACAAAAACAATGACAACAAATTAAGAAAATGGATAGATAGAGAAGAAGAAAAAATAGATCTAATAAAGACCACAAACTTCAGTTCAAAGATAAATAGATCTAATTATAGCATTTGAGAGAATAAATATATCAAAATGGCAAAGGTTGGAGGAGATACGAGACATAATCAATCCAAGAAATTAGGATCATCAAAGGTTCTTTGATTGCCCTAATCACGTGAATTGATCCTAGACATTTCTCCTCCAAACAAGTGTACAATAAGCAATTAGAAACATAAATCAATAAGAATATATTTATAACACAAGAAAATATAGTAAACACTTAACAATGTTTCCAATGGACACCAATTTAGATATACATAGATCTCATAAATGTTAGATGCACCACTTAAATCATGCTCAACTTTAGAAAACTATAAGGACACCAAGATATAGAATGAGACACTTGTTGGAGATAGATGTCTGCGGAAGCACGCGAACAACACAAGGAAGATGAAGAAGCTTGGAGCACAAACACACAATACTCAATGTATTACTAGAGAATGTACAAAGATAAGTAGCCCATTAGGGCAATAGGTGTATATACAAGCCGAGTGGAAAAAACCTCCTAAAGAGGGTAAAAAGTGCCCCGGCGGTCCTAGTGTGTTCACACACATCACTACCTCAATATATCAACAAATCCCCCTTGGGAGTGATGCGGTGGACAAGGAGCTGGCACTCATGTATAAGGAAGTGCCAAGCTATGTGGAAATCACTCCACAAAAGGAAGTAAGCCCAAAGTTTTGCGGAAAGCTTCAAACTTCTCCCTAGGCAGAGCCTTCGTGAAAAGGTATGCAATGTTCTCCTACATGGGCACATATGCCAAGTTGATCTCCCCAGTAGAGAACCTCTCCCTGACATAGTGATAATGCACTTCAATGTGCTTAGTGCGAGCATGGAACACAAGGTTCCTCGCAACTGCCAATGCGCTCTGAGTGTCAGTGAAGATGGTGGTGGCAGAAGACTGACCAACACCCAAATCAGCCATAAGGCGTTTGAGCCACACACACTCAACAGTCGCTGTGAAAGCTGCCCTATACTCAGCCTCACAACTGGAAGTGGCCACAATAGGCTGCTTCTTGCTTAACCAAGATATACATGAGCTACCAAGCATGAAGAAAAAACCACTAGTGGACACACGAGTGTCATAGCAACCAGCCCAATCTGAGTAAAAAAAAAGCATGCAAATCTGGCGGCAGTGATCCCCCCTTGGGATAAAACAACCCAAGTAGCTGAGTACCACTCAAGTAGCGAAAGATGCGCTTAACCGCCTTCCAATGCGTGACTCCTGGGCAATGCATAAACCTGCTCATCTGTGAGACAACAAACTGAATATCTGGCCAAGTAATGCAAAAGTAAATCAAGCATCCAACAGCCTGCTCATAGAGGACAACATCAAATGCATCTTCAGCATCATGAAGACTCAATCGTAAACGTGTCTCCATCGGAGTGGCAATAGGCTTACAGTCTTCAAGGCCAAAACATTGCAATAATGTGTCAATATATTTTGTTTGACACAAAGCCATTCCACCATCAATTTGCATAAACTGAATGCCCAAATAGTGATTGAAATGCCCCAAATCAGACATCTCAAATGAGGCATGCAAATCAGCCTTGAAATCAGCAATATGCTTCTCAATAGGACCAGTGAGCAGCATGTCGTCAACATAGACAACAATGATTGGAAGCACATCATTAGCACGCTTAACATATAAGGTGCTTTTAGTTGGATTGTTCTCAAAACCATGTGCAACCAGATAGGCATGTATCTTCTCATACCAAGCACGTGGTGCTTGCTTTAAACCATATAATGCCTTCTTTAACCTGCACACCTGGTTTTCATGCCCTTTCTACACAAAGCCACGGGGCTGAAAAACATACACTTCTTCATGCAATTGACCATTAAGAAATGCTGTTTTAATGTCCAACTGATGTACATTCCAACCATGATGGGCTGCAAGTGCACAAATGCTCCGAACAGTAGTCATACGGCATGTAGGTGTAAAGGTCTCATCAAAATCAATGCCTCTTTCCTGCGCATAACCCTTTGCAACAAGCCTAGCCTTATACCTCTCAACTGTACCATCAGGTTTACGCTTCAACTTGTATACCCACTTAGTGCCAATGGCCTTCTTGCCAGGAGGCAAGTCACATAAAGACCATGTACCATTCTTCAGTATAACATCATATTCAGATTGCATAGCAGCCATCCAATTTTCTGAATTTTGTGCTTCATCAAAAGAAACACGCTCATTCTCATCATAGAGACTAGACGCATCCATAGCATAGCAATCTGATGCAAAGGAGGCACTATGAGAGCCTGAACGAGTACGATATGACTAAGGTGCATCTAATCTACTGTCACGCAAAGTCTGCACCAGCCATTTTGGCATAGTTTTTGCCTGCTCAAAATCAGCTCTCTCATCAACAAGTGCATCATGTAAATCTGCATCCGAAATGGAATGATTTGCATCATCATATGAAACATGCAAAGGTTGAGAAGTTTCCTCATTAGGACTAGCATTGGACTGTCCACCTGTAAAAAGAGGCATCAAAGTATCATACATGTCTTTAGCTAACAAATGTCTCCTTAGTACATGAAAGGAGTGGCCAAATAGCATCTTCCACAAAGACAGCATCACGGCTAACCAGAATGCGTTTAGTGTGTGGACGATATAGACGATAGCCTTTACTTTCAGAACTGTACCCAACAAAAATACATTTTACTGCCTTATCATCCAATTTTCTGCGATGTTGTTCAAGCACTAGTGCATATGCCAAACAACCAAAAACACGTAGATGAGCAACAGATGGCTTGCGATCATACCAAGCCTCATATGGAGTGATAGACTGCAGCGCTTTAGTGGTACACCTGTTCACTACATATGCTGCACACATGACAGCCTCAAGCCAAAAACTGTGGTAAAGCCTGACTCTTGACCATGCACCTCGCCATCTCCATGAGTGACCTGTTCTTTCGTTCAGCAACTCCATTCTGTTGAGGTGTATACGGCACTGTACACTGGTGTTTTATCCCACGTTCAGCGAGAAATGCATTAAAATCAGAAGACGTATATTCCCCCCCTCGATCAAAACGGAGGGTGCCCATTTTACATCCTGATAGATTTTCAGCCAAAACCAAAAATTGTTTAAAGCACATGAACACTTCGGATTTTAGTTTGAGTGGATATACTCATGCATGCCTGGAAAAATCATCAATGAAAGTCATGAAGTAAAGGTAATTTCCAAAAGAGCGTGTCTGCATAGGACCACAGACATTCACTATGTACAAGCTGCAATTTTTGTGTAGCCCGAACTGAACCATCTTTTGGAAAGGAGGAACACTGAATTTTGCCCAAAATACAACCTTCACAAACATGTTTTCCAGGTGCCTCAAGTTTGGGCAAAGAGGACACCATTTCAAATTTCTACAGGTGTAGCAAACTAGCAAAATTGAGATGACCAAAGCGTGCATGCCAAAGCTTTGCATCTGACATAGCCTGAGAATCATGAACTGCACATGCCAAATCATTCACAGATCTTTCATAGTCTATGAGCTTATACAGCCCACGACATAAAATGCCAGAAGCAATAATGACATCACCATTTGACAGATATGAACTGTACATCTGTCATCAACAAATTTCACAACCAAGCCAATCTTGGCTAATGCAGAAACTGATAACATATTCTTCTTGATCCCTGGCACAAATAAAGCATCTGACAAAGTGAAAGAACTACCATCAGCAGTAGTCAAAATGATCTTACTAACTCCCATAACAGGATCAGAGGAGTTGTTGGCATATGTAACAGTATTCCCTATAGGGGCAGGCTCGAGTGAAGAGAAGAAACTACGCTGCGAGGTAATATGTTTGGTTACCCCATTGTCAAAATACCAAACATCTGAGTCTACTGCAGACATGCACTGCTCATGAGAAGATGGGTCAAAACTGCAGACAGTAGTAAACACCCATTCTTCTTCCTGCACAAGATTTGCAGACTCTGTTTTTGGTGTAGATGCCTCTGCAACAACCATTCCAGCCTCTTTCTTCTTTGCCTCTTTAGCAGCCAGTTTTGGACAATTCTTTATGATATGCATTCCCTTTACAATACTTACAAACAATTTCTTCTTTTCTGATTTCTTCTCATCTTTATCTTCCTTTTTCGAATATGCAGAATTAGCAGATTTCTGCTTACTAGTTGAAGAGCTCCATTTTCCTTTGCCCTTCTGACTAGCTAGGAAAGCTTGATCTGCAACTCGCATAATGGACCTGTTTTGCCTGGACTGATCTTCCTACAACAGAACAGAGACTAACTCCTCAAATGATAAGGCATTTGGATTGCCTTTCATCATCAACCGAAGAGTAGAAGCAAAACTCTGATATGAATCAGGAAGACCATTTTTCAACACCCTACACAATGTTCCACAATCCTTTTGCAACCAATACATGTCACATCATATAAGCCCATAATGGGTAGTTGGTGCCATCCAACGTATCCTCAACAGCCAACATACGGAATACATCACTGCTTTTAGCCATGGCCCATGACTAAAATACCTTGATGCAGAAAATTGACTGTATCTCAAAAAGTTGAACATAACTGCCCAGATGAGTTCTACTAGACCTGTAGCAGACTTCGAGACGCTTAAACTGGCGAACAAAAACTGGTATGTACCTTTGGCACAAAAAGATGAAATAGCCTGCACAAGCACTGCGATAGTGTGTTCAGAGGTCGAAACGAGTTCAAATCGCGATCTCAACAAATCTCGTGCGAATTTGAGTATGCTCACCCTAAGACACCCTCAATATGCTCACCAAATATCGTGCGAATTTGAGATTGCAAATGGAGGAGTGTCGACGGTGCCCTAGATGAAGCGACGACCTGCTCTAATACCAATTGTTGGAGATAGATGTCTGCAGAAGCACGCGAACATCACAAGGAAGATGAAGAAGCTTGGAGCACAAACACACAATACTCAATGTATTACTAGAGAATGTACAAAGATAAGTATCCCATTAGGGCAATAGGCGTATATAAAAGCCGAGTGAAAAAACCTCTTAAAGAGGGAAAAAAGTGCCCCAGCGGTCCTAGTCTGTTGACACACATCCCTACCTAAATATATCAACAACACCAAGATACAAATGTAGAAATAGTGATTTCAACTTAGAAAAAACAATAACGACATATACTATCTTTAGGATCAAGATAGTGTTACAAGAATTAAAGATTTTGGGTTTTCACTTTCACATTCACCAACGAGGTTGTGCACAACAAAGAGAAAACTTGAAGGAGATGTCTTTTATCACTCTAATGAATGGAAGCCTCGAGATGAGAGGTCCCATTAACTTCTGTGCTCTTATGATTATCCTCAATGCTTGACATGATAATTGATTCTTTTCTTGGTATGGACATCTTGAGAACCACTATGGCTTTGGGTATTTGTGTTTTCATCCTCATATTTTTCTGTTCTCTATAAAAGTTTCCCCTTGATCCTGATTTTCATTTGCATAAATCTTTCTAGAAATATGCTTTATCTTGGCCATGATCTACCTCAAACAAGGATACACAGGATTCTTCTTTGCTTGAAGTCAATAAGAGGAAAAAAGAAAAACAAAGGTAGGATAAGCTAAAAGATGCAACCAATTCAAGGAATTAAGGCCTTCTGAGGTTCTCCAATTTCTCTAGCCACTTGAATTGTTCATGTAAAAAAAAAAACAACTCACTTACTGATTTCACAAAGGAGAATAATTTAAAATAAATGATTAGATTCATATAAATAAATTGAGGGAAGAAACATATCAGAATGGAAAAGGTAAAAGGAGATAAAAGACATGAATAATGTTGGGAGAGGATGGTTGGATGTACTCAGAGATTGAGCAGGTGCTGCTAAACCTGCTTCACACCAGCCCTCTTTGACTCCAGGAATGCTTAGTACACTTGATTAGCTTCCAAATGATACCAAGAAAGCATATATGTACTTTGCAAATGATATGTGTAATGATCAAATCAAAACAGATAACTTTGCACTTCACAAATCCAAAAAACTTGCCATTTTGGTATTGACACTTGCTCAGTTTTTCACTCAGTATGACCAGCACACTTACAATTGATCAAATTCCTTTTGGAAATATTAAATTAGCTTTACAAGCTACCAATTGCAAGTGGAATGAGAAGAAATGACAAACCATACTCTGAGAAATCTCTTTAGCAAAATTAGAGTCACCCTCGACTTTTTAGGAGATGTGCAGATAAATAACAGAGACTGCTTCGAAGACGATTTCTCGAAAATGGCTGAACCAAACTTCTTCAAACTTTGTAGTCTTGTAGAATGCTTTGAGTGGGTTCCAACAAGCTTTGAATCACTTGATTTGGTTGAGTAGACACTGATATATGCCTATTTGAAATTGACAGACTTGGAGATGATAACTCAGAGAAAAACAGAGATAGTGAATGTAAATCTTTCTATTAGTTCACATGAACGTACAATCTCATTGGCTTGATAGATCTAGCCTAATGAGTTGGTGATGTGTAGGCTATAGTGTAGCACTCACACACTCAATGATTGATACAAAAAATGCCTCGGGATGAGTTAAAAACTACCGCGACTTTTTCCTTGTAGTTTTTTATAGGAATTGAGTGATGATTTGAGTTTGAATTCAAATCAATCTCTCAGAATCTTTCACCTAAAAGTTGATTGAGATATTCTCTCAAATCAGTCAACAACCTTTTCCACGACTTTCAATCAATTAGGTGTGATTACATAATATGCCAAGTCACTAAGACTTTTACAAGGGATAAATGGTAAGAAATCATAGGCATAAGTTCCTATGGTCTTTGCTTCATGTAGAGTCTTCAAAGTAGATGTTCAAGCCAAATGTGAAGGCTTGACTTGCACCAACAGCTCCCCCTCAAGCCTAACATTTTGGCTCAAGTCTTCATCTTTAATCTTCAATCACATCCTGCAATCCAATCATGGATTTGAATCTGCATAATTTGTTTCCATCCAAAGCTTTAGTGAGTAAATCTGCACATTGCATATTAGTGGATACATAAGTCAACTGAATGTCTTTGCTTAGCAACTTTTCTCTCACATAGTGGTAATGAACCTCTATGTGTTTTGTTCTAGCATGATATATTGGATTAGCTGCAAGGTGAAGAGAACTTGTGTTGTCTCCAAAGATAATTGGGGGCCTTGTGTATAGGCCTAACTCTGTATACAAAAGCTTCAACCAGATAGCTTCTTGAGTGGCATTGGCTAGCCCTCTATACTCTGCTTCAGTAGATGACAAAGCTACTGTAGGTTGTTTCTTGGCTGACCAAGAAATAGGTTTATCACCTGCAAAACATATGTATCCTGATGTGCTTCTCCTATCATCCTTGCATCCTGCCCAATCTGCATCTGAATATACTTTAATATCAATATCTGATGTATAAGGAAAGTATAAACCATGGTTCTGAGTTCCCTTTAGATACTTCAAAATCTTCTCTGCTGCCTCTAGGTGAGGTACCCTTGGTTTGTGCATGAATTGGCTTAGCACACTAACTCCATATGCTATGTCAATTCTGGTTAAGGTAGCATAATTCAAACTACCTACCATACTTTGGTATCCTGTAATGTCTTGGACTTCATCACCTTCATGAGCACTAAGCTTTAGGTTGACCTCCATTGGAGTGCTTGAGACTTTAGCATCCTGCAAATTAAACCTCTTCAACATGTCTTGAATATACTTCTTCTGAGTGATAAAGATACCTGAGTTTGTATAAATCAATTCAAGACCTAAGAAGTACTTTAATAATCCAAGATCATTGATCTTGAATTCCTTCATCATCTGTCCTTTGATGTGTCTAATCCCAGTGACATCATTGCCTATAATGATGATGTCATCAACATAAACACAGAGATAGATTACCTCTGAATTGTTCCTTTTGATAAACAATGATGTATCTGCCTTGCTCATTATAAATCCTTGGTCTTGGAGATAGGTTGTCAACCTGTAATTCCATGCTCTAGGTGCCTGCTTCAACCCATATAGAGCCTTCTTCAATTTACAAACATAATTTACCTTCTTGGGATCTTCATAGCCAGGTGGTTGTGACATGTAGACTTCTTCAGATATCCATCCATTCAAGAAAGCATTCTTGACATCTAATTGGTACATGTTCCAATTCTTGGATGCAGCTACACTCACCAATATTCTGATTGTTGGCATCTTAGCCACAGGAGAAAATGTCTCCTCATAATCAATGCCTTGGGTTTGTGCAAAACCCTTGGCTACCAACCTAGCTTTGTACCTGTTGATTGTTCCATCAGAGTTCCTCTTTAGCTTGTAGATCAATCTGGATCCTATCACCTTCATAGAGTCCTTCTTGGGTACTAAGTCCCATGTGTCACTCTCCTTGAGAGCCTCTATTTCTTCATCCATAGCTTCTTTCCATTCTGTTTTTGTGATTGCCTCCTCATATGTACCTGGTTCTTCATTCAACACATCCTTTGCAAGATATACAGAATGCTTGGTTAGAAGAGAAGTATCATACCCATATCTGATAGGCTTCTTACTTTCTCTCTGAGATCTCCTCATTGCTTGAGTTTAGGATTCTGGTATATCCTCTAGCTTCTTCATTTTCATCTTTCCTTTGGACTTCCATGCCTTGAATTCCTCAAGGTTAATTATGTCATCATCATCTGAACTTGAGTCTTCTTTCTGGATTGGTTCCTCCTTGGTGAGCTTTGGGAAGTCTTATTCCATGTCATAAGGTAGACTAACCTTCCTGCATTCATTCTCATACCATGAGTCATTCTCATCAAAGATGACATCTCTGCTTACCTTGAAACCTTTGTTTGTTGGGTTGTAGAATCTGTACCCTTTTTTATTTAAATCATAACCAATGAAGATACATTTTTCAGCTTTAGGGTCTAGCTTTCCCCTTACCTGTGAGGGAATATGCACATATGCAACACAACCAAAAATTTTACAATGATCCAATGATGGTCTCTTACCATGCCAAGCTTCATATGGTGTCATTCCATCAAGTGACTTTGATGGCAACCTGTTAATGAGATAGGTGGCAGTAGATACACTCTCTGCCCAAAGATAATTTGGCAATTTCTTTTCATTAAGCATAGATCTAGCTGTTTCAACAATGAGTCTATTCCTTCTTTCAGCTACCCCATTTTGTTTAGGTGAGTACCTTGTAGTTATCTCCCTCTTGATGCCTCTTTCCTACAAGAAGTCTTCAAATTCATTGGAGAAGTATTCATCTCCCCCATCTGACCTTAGTCTTTTCAAGTTTCTACCTGTTTGATTTTCAACTAGTGCAAGATATCTTTTGAAACAATTAAATACTTCATCCTTATGCTTCATAAAGTATAACACAGTCCATCTCCTATAATCATCAATGAAGGACACATAGTACCTTGATCCTGAAATGGATGGTTCCTTGCTAGGTCCCCAAACATCTGTATGCACCAATTCCAGATAGTCTTCATGCATAAAACCTTTCTTTGAATAGGGTAATCTGTGTGACTTACCAAATTGACAAGCTCCACACTTGTATATCATGTGTTGCTTGGATACATTAGGTATCCCAAGCACACATTGATCCCTGCACATTTGCTTTAAGGTCCTTTCACCTATATGACCTAACCTCTTGTGCCATATTTCTAATTCTCAAAGTGTTTGATCCTTGTAATTGTATAAAGCAATGTTCTTTGTGTCCTCTAGCTCAAAAGTAAACAATCTACCTGATTTTTCTCCCTTGGCTATCCTTCTGAATCCATGTCTTGGGTCCTCCACATATGCTCCATGTTGATTGAACCTGACCTGTAAACCTTTTTCCACAATCTGACCTACACTCATTACATTCTTGGTGATTGTTGGGACATAAAGTACTCTGCTCAATAAGTTCTGATTACCATCACTAGTCTTTACATTACCAATCTTTACAACAAAATGCTTAGTATCATCACCTGTCTGTACCTGATGTTTGCCTTTGGGTTCTTCCAAATCAGAAAGTAGTGCCACATTGCCAGCTACATG
Organism: Ceratopteris richardii; assembly: GCA_020310875.1. NCBI lineage: Eukaryota > Viridiplantae > Streptophyta > Polypodiopsida > Polypodiales > Pteridaceae > Ceratopteris > Ceratopteris richardii. The sequence goes on from CM035418.1 coordinate 120,340,648, forward strand.
ATTAGAACATCCTGAATCAATATAGAATAAGTGATCATCATTGATACCTGACTTAGAAGTCATATTCATGATCAATAGGGATTCATCTTGCTCCTCTGTGTAGTTGTTGTAATCCTTCCTATTTCTGAATCCACCTTGGTAGTTACTATTGTGGTTGTGGTTGTAATTGTTGTTGTACTGATTGTTGTATCCATTGTGGCCTTGGTGTTGGTAGAATCTGCCTCTACCTTGAGAGTATCCACCTCTTTGATAGCCTCTTCCTCTCTGATTTTTGTAGTTTCTGTAGCACTCATCTGTAGTATGATTAGACAGACCACATATATTGCATGGTGATGAATTGTAGGATCTCCCCCTACCTGGCTTACCTCCTCTGCCTCTTCCTCTTGAAGATCTACCTCTCCCTGCATAGTTTGCTTGGGAGGTAGAGCCTTCTTCATCAACCTTCTTACTTTTACCTTTATCTTTAACCTTCTTATCAGTGTATAAAGCAGAGGGGTTGTTACCTTTTGATTGCTCTCCATTCCTTGTAAGCTTTGCTTCATGTGTGAAGATTTGACCAATCAGTGTCGTTAGATCAGGAGCATGTATGTCCATGTATAGGTCCATTGCTGTGGTAAAGCTCTCCCATTTGTCATCAGCTTTTAGTCCATTGATTACCTACCTTACTATTTGTTCCTCTTCAAGCTCCTCTCCAATACTTGCAAGCTGGTCTGCAATGTCTTTGACCCTAGTGACAAAGTCTAAAACTGATTGCTTTGATTGCTTCCTAAGAGTAGTGAATTCAATCCATAGTTGATTCTTTCTGGCCCTTGTACTTGATGAAAAATATGTTGACAAGGTTTCCCAAGTTTCTTGGGAAGCCTTGCAATTCCTTATGTGAGGTAAAAGGAAATCAGATATAGAGTTAAGAAGGTAAGACCTTGCCAATGCATCTTTTGCACACCATGTGTTGAGCCTCTCTTGTTCATCCTTGGTGGGTAGTCCTCTTGCTTTGAATGAGGGCAATTCCTCATCTCCTGAGATGAATCCAAATAAGCTTCTTCCTTGTAGATAGGTCTTCATCCCCAGAGACCAAGCTTGGTAATTTTTCCTGTCCAATTTGTCAATGAATGAAGGAAAACCATCTCCCATGTTACCTTATTTGCTCTGATACCAATGTTGGGAGAGGATGGTTGGATGTACTCAGAGATTGAGTAGGTGCTGCAAAACCTGCTTCACACCAACCCTCTTTGACTCCACGAACGCTTAGTACACTTGATTAGCTTCCAAATGATACCAAGAAAGCATATATGTACTTTGCAAATGATATGTGTAATGATCAAATCAAAACAGATAACTTTGCACTTCACAAATCCAAAAAACTTGCTATTTTGGTATTGACACCTGCTCAGTTTTTCACTCAGTATGACCAGCACACTTACAATTGATCAAATTCCTTTTGGAAATATTAAATTAGCTTTACAAGCTACCAATTGCAAGTGGAATGAGAAGAAATGACAAACCATACTCTGAGAAATCTCTTTAGCAAAATTAGAGTCACCCCCGACTTTTTACGAGATGTGTAGATAAATACCAGAGACTGCTTCGAAGACGATTTCTCAAAAATGGCTGAACCAAACTTCTTCAAACTTTGTAGTCTTGTAGAATGCTTTGAGTGGGTTCCAACAAGCTTTGAATCACTTGATTTGGTTGAGTAGACACTGATATATGCCTATTTGAAGTTGATAGACTTGGAGATGATAACTCAGAGAAAAACAGAGATAGTGAATGTAAATCTTTCTATTAGTTCACATGAATGTACAATCTCATTGGCTTGATAGATGTAGCCTAATGAGTTGGAGATGTGTAGGCTATAGTGTAGCACTCACACACTCAATGATTGATACAGAAAATGCCTCGGGATGAGTAAAAAACTACCGCGACTTTTTCCTTGTAGTTTTTTATAGGAATTGAGTGATGATTTGAGTTTGAATTCAAATCAATCTCTCAGAATCTTTCACCTAAAAGTTGATTGAGATATTTTCTCAAATCAGTCAACAACCTTTTCCACGACTTTCAATCAATTAGGTGTGATTACATAATATGCCAAGTCACTAAGACTTTTACAAGGGATAAAATGGTAAGAAATCATAGGCATAAGTTCCTATGGTCTTTGCTTCATGTAGAGTCTTCAAAGTAGATGTTCAAGCCAAATGTGAAGGCTTGACTTGCACCAACAAATAATTCAAGCAATTTGGGACATCTGAGGTTCTCCAATTGCCCTAATCACGTGAATCGGTCATGTCCAAAAAAACCTCCCATATTGACATAAAAAAGGATAAGAGTTTAAAATAGAGAATAAGCTTCATGTAGAGCATTTGAAGGAAGAAATGTGTCAAAATTTCAAAGGTTAGAGAAGATAAAAGAGATGACTAATTCAAGCAATTAGGCCCATCCAAAGTCTTCTAATTGCCCTGATTTCTTGAATTGTTCATGCCTTGTTTACCATAAAAAAATGTATGCAACATGTAAAACATAAATCAATGAGAAGACATTCTAAGCTTTCAAGAAAAGCACGTATACACCAACCAATGTTTTTAAATGGACATGATTAGGCCCATCCAAGGTTCTTTGATGGCCCTAATTTCTTGTATTGGTTGTGTCCATAGAAGCACGTAAAATTAAAAGGTTGTCCAATGAAAGCTTCATATTTAGCTCTAGAAATTGACATTTCAACAAGAAGACATTGCATATCTCACCTTGCATAAATGAGAGAGTTGAGGATGATTCTTCCAAAATAGAGTGTTGAAAACCTTGGATGAGAGGAACACATTCAATACTTGAGAGAGCACATAAAAAATGCCACAAATGAATTGAGGTACTTATATAGGCTCTATTAGGAAGATGGTTGTTGATGCCATCCAACCATCGCAAATCCCAAGGTACCTTAACACATGGCACATCATTATTTCATTGGTCCATATCATTTGACCATTGGGAATCCAAGGTACAATGACACATGGAATTTTCTGAGTGGTCTTGATGGATTCTCCAACATCTCTTTTCCCTATAAATATTAATTGCCTTGGCCTTTGTCCATTTTCTACCTTCAAGAATTCTCTGAACCCATACCTTGCACTCCTAGGTTTTCATTTTATACACAATTCATTCAAGCAATAGCACTTGTTTGACCAACTTTGACTACCCCTATCCGCTTGCATTGGTCATCCATTGGATCCTTAGCTTAATACACACAAAGTAGTTGGGATGGAGGAGAAAAGTGCTATACTAAATATTCTCAATATGAGAAACTTCTAGATTTCATGGTTCAAGAGGGTTTAACACTTCATTTTCTAGATACAATGAAGATATTTGATCCTACATTTGATTTTGAAGCACTTGTAGAGAATGTAAACCATTTCTAAAAGATGAGTGTCATGATTCTTGAGTTGCATCTTCCTTGACGTTGTAGAGGTGGCATAGAACTTCTCCAGAACCTCCCAAACTTCATTTTATTTTTCTAGCTCTTTTATATGGACTATCATTGTGTTGGAGATAATGTGATATGCGCAATATCATTCTTATGTTTCTTTTCTCCCATTCCTTCAATTGCAAATTTTATTGATCCATAGTGTTTGGATCTTGGAGGTCTACCTATGGTTGTGGCTCTTCTCCACTAACTATTCCCCAAAGACCTTTGCACATGAGGTAGTTAGTCATCTTGAATTTCCTTGATCGATAGTTTCCCTTTTCTAGTTGCTCTACCTTTTGACCCAAGTCTACCATCTCAAAAGATGAGGGTTTGTAGAGTTACCTCTTTGTTTGTGGTCCTTGTTACCAAATCTCCACCTTGATGCAGCACCCATTCTTTTGGTTTAGCTTCCTCCTATGATGATTTAATAGTCTTCTGATAGCTCTCCTTCAGCTCTGATACCAAATCTTGAGAAATTTTAACTCCAAGATGTGCAACGAAAGTTAGCGAACCTGTTCTAGAATCCATCTTATCAAACACCTACTTATTGAAACCTGATTTAGTCACGACTCAAATAGCTGACTCTGATATTTTATCCATGCAAATTAGACACTACCAAATTTCTAATAATCTATAGATTGCTCTACTCTTCTCTTCCCTTTTCTCCTCTTCATTTTCCTCTCAAAATTCAGTGCTCTTTCTCTCTTCCTTTCCTTCTTCTTTCTACTCTTCTCTTCCCTTTTCTTCTCACTTCTTCACTTCTCTTTTCTTTCCTCTCTTTGCTCTTCTCCACTCCTTCACTCCTATTCTTCCTCTTCTCCTCTTCTCTCCTCTCCCCTCCCCCACCCTCACCTTCTTTTGCCTCCCCTCCCCCTACGTCCCTCCCTCCCTCTCTCTCTCTCTCTCTCCCCTTATTTATCTCCATTCTCCTCTTTTCCTCTTTTTCTCTACTCTATATTACACTCTTCTTCACTTTTTCATCTTACTTCATACTCCCGACTGCAACATTGTTGAATAATAGGTTTGACAATAGATGCAATCTTTTCAATATAATTTCCAGCATAGTCTTTCCCCATCCTTGTGAAAGCATTATGAAGCCAATCCCAAGCAAGAAAAAGGACTAAAATGAACCACATGATACATAAGTAGCCAAGCACCCTACCCGTCCCTTTCTTTTTCAATCTACAGTTCAACAGTCTAGTCAATTGATCAATTTAATGATAGTTGATGGTTCATTGGCTCATTTTTGAATTACTTCTCTATGCCTACAATTAATTGACTGAAATTTCCATAAGAAGGAAGAGGAGTCAACAGATAATGGACCCAAATGTTTCCACTAATGTGCTAATCAGAACATATAGATCTTCTCCAACTCATGTTATGAAACTCACTATAGGTAATGCAAAATGCACACATAGTGTGCACACTTTACTATAATAGTAGGATACTTAAAAATTGATGAAAAATAACAACATTTAAAGTTAGTACATAGGACCTACTGGTTCAGAACATGTTCGCAATCCTATCAAGATTAGAATACACATAAGTAGAGAAAGACAAAAATAGAATAAATACCATAGGTATGGTTTTCTCACGTTCAATCTAGTATGCCAACAAACTTTTTGAAGTCAACTGAATCACCCAACCATAGATTTAGGAGATCATTCTTCTTCACTATAAACATAGAGAAATGTGTGACGAGATACATGTTCTTCCTACCATGGCAGATTCATGTGGGAGGAATGTGCTCAAAAAGACCATAACTAACCAACTGAAACAGACTCAACAATTCTCATGCTAATAGAACGTGTGCTGATTTCCAATTAAATCAAGATGCCCATCACTTCAATCCTCTAGTTCATAGCATAGAAAGCAATCATAGGTGATCCTTTTTTAAGATCTAGAAGCACCTATTTTCCCAACATATACCACTTGCCTGATTGGGGTGAAAGGAGAACCCGTTTCCCCATCATTCTCATTAGCACTTTCACTCACTCGAGCATTGTATCTCCAATTAGTTGATCCATCCTGAGTACGAGAGATGCCATACACATTCTGACAAAAAGTTGTAAACCGAACAATATAGCATTGGAAAGTGATGTGCTAATGGAAAACTAAAGTTTCCATTGGAGGAGAGAATTGGATGAAATAGTAGGGTGCTGGAATCCTTCTCCAATCATCATGGTGTGTATCTATTGTCTTTCAAACTTGGAATATCCTTCCCTCTCCGTATCATCATTTTTTTCTACCTCTATTGGATTTGGAGCCAAAATAGGGCATCTAATCACTTGTGAGACTGAAAAGCTGTTTTTAATATCCCCTCATCATCATTTGAACTATCATTGGTATACATTTTTGGTGCCCTAGACTCTCCAATTTCCCCATGATTGCCGCCAAAAGCCTCTTCCATAGCTTCATCAAGTCCTTTATAAGAATTTGACCTCATAGTAGGTGCTTCTTCTTCTTCCTCTGAATTCGACAAGGCCTGATGCTTTTTGGATTTCTTGGATTTTGGTGTATCATCAACATCCTAAACAAGATCAACCAAAAACAAAGGGAAAATTATATCTAGATATCACATCATTAGAAAGAATTAATTTCAAAGAACATGTCTCCCATCATCTGAACAAGACCAGAGTTTGTCATTTGGTTGTCTCTCTAGGTCTTTTCCTTTATTTTGTTGTCTCTTTGTTTCTCTTCTTCTCTTCTCTTCTCTTCTCTTCTTCTTCCATGCAACCGACCCAACTGTTCACATGTTTTTTTCCCTTTTGCATTTCCATTGTAATGCTCATGCATGCATAAGGAAATGGTGCAATCCAAGGTATTGTTGTCTATTTTTGAAGTCTCTCTCTCTCTCTCTCACATACACACACACATTTCTTTGAAATACATCCACACACATGCTTATAGGAACACAACCATACACAAGGAAGCATAAATACGTACATATCCCTTTGTATATACGCACACACAAATATTCCAACATACATATACCTACACATACACATACATGCCAGTATAGACACACACACACACATGCATACAAAGGATCAATATTCACCTAGACTTATACCTACACACATATATACAGACATGTTTACATTACGAATATAATACCAGAATGAATTAAAGAAAACCCCAAATTCACCATCAAATGAAAACGCAACTATAAGCCCATGGCATAATTTTGTCTATAAGAACATGCACACATCAGATATCAAATGCATAGAAACATACACACATGCACCAGACTTAGTTTCTAATAATTTGTACATTCTTGAATCACAACAAATTCAAGGATTACACCACATATGAACTAAGCCTACACCTCTTTCAAGACACAAATTGAGAACCATGTAAAGCCCAACACAAGAATTCACCTTCAGGAATGCATTCTTGAGAGAATCCCTGATGAACTCTTGCATTGTCATCCTAGAAAGGATTTTCTTGTGAGAGAAATGGTCATATGCTTCCCTTGCTAACACTTTGGACTTGCTGATGTTAGCTCTTGTCTGATCTATGTAAAGCTGGACATCTTGCAACATTTACAATACATATTAATATTAAAAGAAAGGAAAAATGAAGTAAAAAAATCATCATGCTTTTAAATCCTATAGGTCATAATCGTTTGATTCCCCGAGGTATAAATGTTATGGTTCACACTTTTGAAAGGTTTATGGAATTTAGATCAAAATGAGATTTTTTGCCATGAGCAAGATAATGGAAGCACAAACATACCTTTCTAGCATTTGCTTGGATGCTCGTAGTGGGGGACCCGCATGCATTCCTACCTATGTGCCACCTTTCCAACTTGTGAGATAAAGCCTGCTATGTTAAAAGACGATGAGAAGGGATGCTTGATGCTAACCTATAGACTATGCTATGTTAAAAGACGATGAGAAGGGATGCTAACCTATAATACCTATGCAAGACACTTGATTGGAAGAAGAAGAAGAAATAAATGTGGGAAGAGAAGATGCAATATCAGATGGAACTTTTGAGTAAAAATACAAATAAAATAAATGAAGTGTGTCATGTCACGCATGCTTCGAAATAATGAAAATGCTTGGTTGGCATATTAGAAGTTCCAGTCATGGATCAAGAATATTACAGAAGTTTTAGCTAATTGCATAAAGAAGGCAAGAAGATGATATTCTTACCTGAATGTGAGCATGAGACCACCAAATTGCAAACAAATTTTCCTTGCATTTTCAATACCCCTCACAGATGCTTGCAAAACAATGCATGTTCCTCTCTTCATTTACGGATTTTTCCTTGACTATAAGACATAAATTTCAGTCCTTTAAATGAAGCCAAGAGTTCCAAGTTTTTTATTTAATACAATGACCCGAAATGCTTTGGAAATCTTAAGAAAAAGGATGATTATATGAAGTACACAAACAACTCACTGATTGAAACACTACAATGGGGAAAAGCATCAATAACAGGAACAAAACTATGGAAAAACCATTCCCTCTCATTGCATCAAAGTCAGAATATTTGTCCATCACATCGTGCATAGAGACAGAAGGAAGAAAAAATAAAAAAACTGATCAAGGAATTCGATTGACCATTTGAAGGCTAATTTACCTTTTCCAGTATAGTAGCTCGTAAACGTAGGTTCCTTCAAGCAAATCTTCCCCCCGATTTCACCCCGACATCTCTCCAAAACTTCATGAGCATTTTCCAAAATGAGCCCCTTTCGAAGTCCTCTACCTCAGAAGGTTAGGCAGATGATGTCCAATGAGCTTTAGGATCAGTCAGTTCAATTGTATAGCATGACAGGAGAGGATCATTTTGACACTAAAAGTTGAGGATTTTGTGTAGCCAATCAGAGGGGGGTAGTGCCCTAGTATGCAAGGGGAGGAGAGGTTATAGACCATATTATAATTTTCTTGACTATCAGGGTGTCCACACCATGCTTCTATATAGACAAAATTATATTTTACATATCATTTTTTTTTTGCAATATGTGTAGTGAGTGAGCATTACCATAAAGGTCTTTATGAATATCCACATGATAATGGAATCACTCATCACGATCTGTAATTGCCTATCCATTAGGGATCTCATAGCTTTTCTCTAAGGAAGAACTACTCTTCACTGTTTGTAGTTCTTCCTCAAAGTTCAATTCAACATAGGCTAGATTTTCTCATATCCCTCACAATCTCCCTTTCAGTAGAAGTTGTGAATGAATAACCATGATCACTAAGAATTCTCATGAGGACATCAATCAATTTGCGACAACAAGTTCCAGCCGCATAATTGCATGAAGTAGGGCATAGCCCACTAGTTGAATGGACACATACATTTCTAGCACAATGAAATTCGCAAACATGATTTGGGTCATTTGTTTTCTTTGTTTTCTTTGTTTTCTTTAGGATTGAGAGGAGCTTCAATTAGGAGCATGGTTTCTCCACAAAATGAGGTTTCCCCTCAAGCTGTTGCACACGAATGAAAAGATGATGACTTCTTTCTCCTGTGGCCAAAACGTCCTCGTGCAAATCATGGAAGTACATTAGTAGCAAATTTTGTTGGACCTCCTAGCTATCCAACAATGCCAATCAATCTCGACGTAAAAAATCCCTCCAACAACCCCTTTGGTTTTTCCTTTGTTGCTGATCTTTAGAGCTCTAGATGCCATAATATAGTCATTTCTAATTTCATACCTAGTAAAAGGCATTGTTTCTCCTATATGTCCTTGCCAGACTCCAATGATACAAGATGACTCTACGCTCTAAATATTTGAAGTTCATACATTGAAATGAACGACCATATTTTGTGATTGTCAGTCGAACATCATTTGGAAAAATTTGAGAATACTATGGAGCCTCCATAGAGACCTTGGAGAAAAGCTTATAGCAAGAGAGAATAAGTTTGTGTAACCTAACGTTGTCGGACTTCAACTGCGTATTCGATATCGAAGGAACTTGGATGCCTATTTCTCTACATAATCAACACCAATGGTTGGCACAACATGATAAAGCTCTATTCGTCTTTCAAATCTTGAACTAAAAACTTTTTCTCTACAGAGTCGGCTTGTGTATACTTGAGAGTACATAGTCTCATATCTGTAGATACTCTCTCTTATGCCGTACGATACCAAGACTGCATATTCTCTCTCTCTATGTGTGTGTGTGTGAGCTGAAGCAAAAACTGCTTGTAAATCGATACGTGTCGAGCATTTGAAGTATAGCAGTGACTACACATTGAATTACACAAGCTTATTGAAGTAGAGCTTTGAAGTACAACATTTGATTTCCATCAAATCAAGCGTGGATAAGAAATGACAGTGAAGTAGTCTCCATGAACCTCACAGCTAAGACAGGGCGAAAGCGGAGAAGAAGAGCTCGCTATACAGATTCGCTAAAGAGGCGATTTTCATGTCTTTTGAAAATCAGAGTGTATATGAATGAGGGAAAAATAATTATATATTCCTTTGCTAAAAAAATATTATTTGGGCTATTTTTTATGTTTGGAAAACATCAAAAAATAGATTTTTTTCCCTCTTTTTTAATTTAAATTTGCTTTTGGGCTAAAATTCACCCTATATTTTTCCCTGGTTGGAGATGACGTGATACAAGAAACGTCATTCTTATGTTCCTTTTCGCCCATTCCTTCAATTGCCTCTTTTGTTGATTCATGGTGCTTGGATCTTGGAGATCTACCTATGGTTGTGGCTCTTCTCCACTAACTATTCCCCAAAGGCCTTTGCATATGAGATAGTTAGTCACTTTGAACTTCCATGATTGATAGTTGTCCTTTTCTATTTGCTCTATCTTTTGACCCAAGTTTGCCATCTCAAAAGATGAGGGTTTGTAGAAGTACCTCTTTGTTTGCGGCTCTTGTTATCAAATCTCCCCCTTCATGTAGCACCCATTCTTTTGGTTCAGCTTCTTCATCTGAAAATTTACTAGTCTTCTTATAGCTCTCATTCAGCTCTAATACCAAATATGGAGAAATTTTAACTCCAAGATGTGCAACAAAATTTAGTGAACCTCTTCTAGAATCTATAATGTCAAACACCTACTTATTGAGACCTGATTTAGTCACAACTCAAATACCCAATGACTCTAATACTTTATCCATGCAGATTAGACAATACCAAATTTCTAAAAAGCTATAGATTAATCCAACTGGATCTAGCTCTTGACTCATCTTTTGAATTTAAAGGCTATCAATTGTGGTAGGAGAAGCCACCGCAAGTTTATGTAGGTTTTTGAGACTAAAGATCAAATTGGGGTTGCCTAGATCCCCTCAGTGAGAGTAGGAAACCACCTCCCAGAACCCCTTCACGACACAACAAGAGATAGAACAAACTATGTCAGGACAAACAAGCCATCGGAGCGTTCCAAACCGAACCCATGTGAAATTTACAATGCCAGGACGGCAAGCACACAATCAAACACACCTTGCACTAGACAACCAATATGGACCACAAGTGAGACCAAGACGATCACTCAATGTGCCGCCTGGAATACATCCAATTAGACTAGCAATTCCTTTAATGCCTAGACAACCAGAGCCCATAAGAAGATTAAGACCGATTCAAGTGGCTAAGTGTATGAGAAACCATTAGGACGGGATGGGAGAAACTTATGACAACATAGCTAAATTTAAACAAGTTTTAAGAGTTGAACAAGTGGATGATTTCTTTGTGCAGTATGAGTCCTTTGGACTGACTCTCATAGGAACAACTTTGACTTGGTTCCAACCATTATATCCCAATCAATTTGGAGATATTGAGCAATTCTTTCAGGAATTCATAGGGGAATTCACTAAGAGAGGGATTAAACACAAATCTTCATCTTTAATCCATAGCTTTAAATAAAACCCAAATGAAACTGTGAAAACAGTTGCCCGAAGATTCAATCAATATGTTGATAGATGCCCAATAGCAAAAAGACCCAAACAACAAAAAATGATATCATTATTCTTGGATGGACTGACGAATGGGACTCTAAGAACTTTGGTTTATGTGAAGAGGCTGCAGAGGTTGAGTGAATGTCTTCAAGAGTGTATTGACCTAGAGGAGAACCTAGCAGATGATCTCCAAAGTACACCTTGTTCTATGAAATCAAAAGACACTAGAAGCATAGTAACATCCAACTCTAGTAACGTAGAAGATTTAGTAGAATTGGTAGCCAAGAAGTTAGGAGTCCAGGGACAGCGGAGCTACCAGAATCCACCGATGAGAATACCCATGTTACGAAGATGTAATCTATGTGGAGGGGACCACCCCACTCATATGTGTGTGAGAGGAGGAATAGGCTTGCCTCAAGCTTACCCTTACAATAGGCAGACACATCAAGGGACAGCTCTGTGTTGCCACATAGAACAAAAATACACCAATCACACCAATGAGAATTGTCCATTCAACAGGTAGACACGACCTTTAAATCAACCTCAGTATAGGCCATATGGATACCCACCTGGAGAGCTAGGAAGGGAGATTTTCAGGTATAACCCCTATCCAGGACCACCAGGAGCACCTAGGCCATATGAGGAAGGACAATATACACAAGCTCAAATAGTTTTAGGATCACAACCGCCACTTCCTCAACATGTAGTACCTGTCAAATATGTTCAACTAGAGGAAAAGTTGGAGAGAGCCATAGTACCTGTCAAATATGCTCAACCAATACAAAATCAATGAACCCAGGATACGAGCAAACTCAAGGAGATTATTATACCTATAACACCAACCTGATTGAGTATGAGCAAGATTATGACCCGCAATACTATGGATATGAGGGATATGACAATGCCTATGGACCAGAGTTGGCAACACTAATGTACATCGCACCCAAAACACCAGCACCCATGAGGCCAACCATTAGACCTCCTATACCAAAAGGATCGTGCTATAGATGCGGAGGAGATCACTTTATCAGAGAATGCACTCGGCCATACAAACCACCACCTCCTAAGATGTGGGAAGGGTATTGCAAGGATTGTGGAAAGGACTATCTCTTTAGAGATTGCCCAAAAAATCCCAATAAGGCACATGACATTGCACCTATTAACATGATCAAAGTAATTGAATCGTTAGGAAGTGAAAAGGAATATACAGTGCCATTGAAGGCCATTACACGAGCACAAATGAAAGAACAAGAAAGAAAACGAGCAGACCCTGAGCAAGAAAAGAGTAAAACCATAGAACCCAGACTACAAGTAGCGGAAGATTTAGAGGACCCACGTGAAAGTATCCAAATGACGAAAAGCCAAAAGTGGAAGGATAGGAGAGAAAAACTCAAGGAAAAATGGATGAAAAATAAAAACAAAGAAGAGGAGAAGGACACAAGAGGCAAAAGAAAACTAAAGAACCCAAACCTCAGGAAAAAATTCCTGGTACACCATAGATACTAGAGCTAGAAAAGCTAGGATCAATTCTAGCAAACCCAAATTAGACATGTGTTTGAAAGCTTACCAAGCTAGAATCAAGAATGGACCCAATGTAGAGCAACACGAAAAGCTTTACCCACAAGGGGGGTTAGAGAAGGAGAGGCTAGTGATATGCAGAAAACTGATAGAGGTAGCCCAAGCCACCCTAGAAAAGACTATCCCAACCCTCCCCAAAACAAGAGTATCGGAGGATCCATACAATGATTGTATTAAAGCCAAGGGCTAGAAACTAAAAGAGAGAGATGTTGAGAAAGAATTTCCAAATACCCAAGACAAATCTATGTCCATAGTCCCGGATTTAGAAGCTGATTGGCCAAAGGAACTGTGAACTAGGATTCGAGAGTGTCAATGGAAAAGGGATGGATTTGCAAAACCTCCTTTTGAGGAATTAGAAGTGGAAGATTATCAAACACCGCCAAACATGGAAGAAATATATGAAGAAATTTCTAGGCTAGACTGGAACAGGGAGGAAGCTTAGAGCATTTCTACCCTATCAAACTACATGGGAGAATACGAGAAGGCTTCCGTGCTCCCACAATGCCAGGAAAAGAAAAGGGGACCTCATATGAGAACTCACATAATCTAACAGAACTTAAAAAGCCAAAGTACAATGTCAGCTTACGGTGGAAGAATTACTTCGTGTTAAACCACAATTATTGAAACAATTAGCGGGACAGTTGGAGCTAGCGCAGGAGAATAACAAAAAGGGAAGCAAGAAAAATGGAAACCCTCCTAAGATACAAATCCCCGTGGATAAGGTTGGAGAATTTAGTGAGGAGATGAGGGTAATACATGTCTCACCGTCACATGGATACATGACCAAGACTATACTAGACACAGGAGCAGGAGTAGGTATTACAACCAAAGAAATTTGGGAGAAATGGGGAAAGCTAGCTCTACGACCAACTCGTATGAAGCTTCAATTAGCTGATGGCCATGTTGAGAAACCATTGGGAATATTGGAAAAGGTCAAATTAACCACCTGTGGAGTTGAATTTGAGCATATGTTATCTATTTGTCAATTTGGTAAGGCAAATAATTATGAAATGATAGTAGGACGACCCTTCATGAGACAACTTAGGGTAGTGCAAGATTGGGGACGAGACTCATTATACCTTCAACATCAAGGAAACACTAGCAAGATAAACTTGCGTACCTTTGCGTACCGAGATGTACCTCCACTACAATGGAATCCCATACACAAGGAGGAAGATGATTTGTCTATCCATAGTGCTGGATCAAGTGATCAATCATGGATGCATGAGGATGCCCAATTATGGATGTGTAAAGAAGCCAAGAAAGAGGATAAAAAACTGCAGTTATGGCCCATAGGACATCAAAATTATCAGTCCGTAGAGGATCCAATGTACATGCCTCAAGTCTTTCCTGATGAAGCATTTGAACTACACGGTTGGATGGAGATCCTAGTGACCTTGGATGTATGTGTGAATGAAGAAATCTTGACCATGAATGAATGTGTGGATGAACAAGGCTACGCCGTAAACTTGTACATGGTAGTCCTTCAAGAGGTAGAAGCTGGAGAAATCTTAGAAAAGGAATGGAAAGAAGAATATGAGAGCATAGAAATGGAACTAGAATTTGATTAAGAAGAACATTATCTAGAAGCCATTCAAGCCAAAGACGAGTACAGAACAACCAAAGTGTTAGCAATAGAAGCAACCCCTATAGTACCACATCAAGAGGAAAGCGTGAGTAAGATCGAACCAACCCCTGATGTTTTGAAGTTCCAAAACACTTCAAAAGATATGAAGTCGAAGAAAGAAAAATAGCCATTCAGATGCCTAAGAGAGAGGCAAGAGAAAGAGAGGCGTATGACAACAAGGAACAAACAAAAAAAATCATAGTAACCATAGAAGATGGAGGAGAAAGATGTACACACATATGAAAGGATGTGTCAATGGAAGAGGAAGAAGAATTGATACGATTGATCTGAGAATATCGAGATGTATTTGCTTGGACCTATAAGGATCTTAAAGGTGTGGAGCCCTCCATCTACTCTCATAGAATACCAATGACAACGGAGGCAAAACCATCAAAACAATGCCCTTACACGTATAATGAGGTTTATACCGCAAAAATAAAAGAAGAAGTAGACAAGCTATTAGCGGATGGATTCATTTACGAGATAGAACATACTGAATGGGTGTCACCATTAGTAGTTGTGCTCAAAAGGAACAAAAAATTGAGAGTGTGCATTAATCTAAAGAAAGTCAATGCAACCACAATCCGTGATAGCTACCCATTACCGATAACTGATCATCTGTTGGAAAGAGTGGCAGGCAAAGAAGTCTATAGCTTCTTGGACGGATTCTTGGGATACAACGAAGTAGCTATTGCTACTGAGGACCAACATAAGATTGCATTCGCGACTGAATGGGGGGTCTATGCTTTCAGAGTGATGCCTTTTGGACTCACTAACACCCTTGCTACTTTCCAAAGGTTGATGTGTCACGTTTTTAAAGAATTTCTAAAGAAGAGTATGTGGATGACCTATGTACATATTCAAACCAAAGGCAAGAACACATTCCTGAATTGTGGAAAATATTTGATAAATGTCGACAATATAGAGTATGCCTAAATCCTGAGAAGCGCATTGTTATGGTAAGATAAGGAAAAATCCTAGGACACATCGTATCTAGGAACGAAATATCTACGGATGAAGAAAAGATCAAAGTAATTCTAGAACTTCCTCGACCAAAGAATGAAAAAGAAGTGCAAGCATTTATGGGTCATTGTGGATGCTACCGTCGATTTATCCACATGTATGCCATAATTGCCAAACCCTTGTATGCATTGTTGACTCAATTCACATGGACTGATGAATGCGAGAAGGTATTTAATGAGCTAAAGAAGCAGCTTAGTAGGGCTCCAATTTTGAAAACACCCAATTGGAACAAACCTTTTCATATTCATGTGGATGCTTCCAATTACGCAATAGGATGCACCCTAGCTCAACCAACAGATGAAGGAAAATTGGACCATCCAATTGCATATGCAAGCAGGCAACTGAACCAAGGCGAGAGAAACTATACGACTGCGGAGAGAGAAGGATTAGGAATGGTGTATGCTGTAAAGAAATTTAGATACTATCTCTTAGCCAACAAGTTCAAATTCTTCATAGATCATGAAACCTTATTGTACTTAGTCAACACGTCTTGCAACATGGGAAGACTCGTGAGATGGTTTCTATTATTAATGGAATTCGATTTTGAAGTAATTGTAAAGAAGGGTAACACTCATGTAAGAGCAGATAATCTCTCTAAATTAAGTCATGGAGAATCACCAAGCGGAGTACCAGACGATTTGCCAGACACTTACCTGTTGAATTTGGAAGTATGTCCTAAGTGGGCAGAAAAGCTAATTCCAATACTCACTCATGGACCACAACATTCAATTAATAGGGAGAGTAAAAAGGAAATCCTACAATCATGTAACTTACACATTATAGCAGGAAGTGTGTATCTCAAAGAATCCAACGATGTATTGTCGAGATGTTTGAGAAGAGGATGAGCAGAAAACTTAATTCAACAAGCTCACACAAATAATTGGAGAATGCATAGAGGAACTCATGGAACACTAAGGGAATTGAAACGGCTAGGAGTATACTGGCCTGATATGCCTAAAGATGTCCATGAATATGTCAATAGTTGCATAGAATGTCACGAAACCATTGTAGATGATCATTCATCTTTACCCTTCTCCATGATAGCACCCATCTGGAGTAAGACATTGGTGAAATTCCTAAAGACACAAGAGCATGAGGAAGGAATTAGTTTAGCAAGGAAACGATCTCTGGAAGAAATGAGTAAGGACTACATTATCATGGGAAGACAATTATTCAAGAGAGGGAAGGATAATCAACTACGGCTATGTGTACATGAAGGAG
Organism: Ceratopteris richardii; assembly: GCA_020310875.1. NCBI lineage: Eukaryota > Viridiplantae > Streptophyta > Polypodiopsida > Polypodiales > Pteridaceae > Ceratopteris > Ceratopteris richardii. The sequence goes on from CM035418.1 coordinate 120,357,411, forward strand.
AGTACCTACCCATATTAGAGATGGGACACTCAGGTGTCACAGGAGGACATTCCTTAGCTGAAAGAACTATAAAAATGATCCTTCTCGCAGGCTTATGGTGGCCAACTCTACATATGGATGCAGACACCTATGTACGAAGTTGCGAGACATGCCAAAGAGCCAAATATCCGATTAGACGAGATGACATGCCATTAAGACCTATGGTTTGCACGAGAACATTTTCTAAATGGGGTATTGATTTCATAGGACCCATTAACCCCCCAACAAAAGGATCACATGCAGAATATATAATAGTGGCAACATATTACTTGACTAAATGGGTAGAGGCTAAGGCTACTAGAAAAAATGATGCTCAAACCACAACTAAATTTCTTTTTGAGCATATCTTTACTCGATGTGGACTACCTATAGAAATAGTGAGTGATAGAGGAATGCATTTCATTAATGAAGTGATAGAATCCTTAATCGATGAGTTCTTAGTGATCCATAAAAAAACAGCCCCTTATCATCCTCAAGCCAACAAGCAAGCTGAAAGTTCCAATAAGGTGTTGTGTACTGTCTTGACAAAGATAGTCAATAGTGGAAGGTCAGATTGGGACAAACAATTGCATCATGCAATTTGGGCCTTCTGCGTGGCTTATAAGACAACCATTGGAGCTACACCATTTAACCTAGTATATGGACAAAACACAATCTTGCCAATCGTTTTTTTAGTACCCACTTTGAGAGTAGCCCAACAACATGAATGGATGGGGCATGTATTATCCAAGCAACTAGACCAAATTGAAAATATACATGAGACTAGGTACAAGCTATTGTAGGAATTTATGTGGCAAAGAGAAGATATAAAGCATATTATGATGCGCATATAAAAGATAATATTCTAAAAGAAGGAGATTTAGTTTTGGTATATACTCTGAAGCAACATGCAAAGAAGCTATAGAAATGTGGATATGGACCACTAATAATCAATAGGATTTCCACTAGTGGAGCCGTTAATCTAGCTACTCTAGATTGAGATGTCCTTCCTAATTACATAAGTGGTTGTTGAGTAAAACATTACATGGAGCCATTGACATACCAAATGTTAGCACGACTTGTAGGTGCACAAAATAGAAAAAGAGAGGTTTAGAGAAGAGGCAAGGCAAGAATCCCTAGAGCATATCAAGAAATGGAAAGAATGGATAAGGCAAAGGGATGAACGATATTTACAAGGGGACGAGCCTATTCCCATGGCCAACTATCAAGTTCACCAGACCAACACGAACCATGTCGGCAAGTCCCAACCATACTTGAACCTAGGGATTGGAACAATAGAGTACCAGCTAATAGACGCCTTGATAGATTCAGGAGTAGCACTCAGTTGCATTAGCAATATAGTCATCACATAGCTTCAAACGACCATATCACCTACTAAAGCACACATGATGGGTATTGGAGGTCAAATCATTGAATGCATTGGAGAAGCTACAATATCCCTCCACCTAGGAAATTCCACTATGGAACAACGAGTTCTAGTGTGTAAAGACAAGGATTTGGTAGAGAACCTGATCCTAGGACAAGACTGGATCATTGAGAATGAAGTAAGCATTCACCTAGCTCAAGGATACATCTCAGCCAAAGTAGGGCACAAAGAAATCTTTAGCCTATTAGAAGAAAGGCCCTCTCATAGGCAGGACATCATCAAGCATGAGAAAGAGATCCAAGAAGAGGAATTAGCAAACGACTTAATCAACAATCAACCAGAAGAAGGTCCGACGAAAGAAATGACTACAAATACCAATGCACCAATGGAGAAAGTGGATTCAGCCTACATGAACGGTGAAACAAAGAGAAACGATGCAGACAATGCTCCTAAACTCATCTATAACAAAGGGAGATCATCAACATGGAAGTCCACTGTCAGATTATCGCAATTAGGAGGTGCTAATCTGCAATGGGTTCACAAGGATAGAGTAAAGGAATCAGAGAAGTCAACACCAATACCGGTCATTCATCCTAGGGAGACAAGGGAGAATAGAGGATGCTCTTCATTACAGTCGGGAACAAAGAAACTTCTGCGAGTATGACTTCCAAAGTCATTAGTCGAAGCCCAAAAAAGAAGGCAACACATATGGATTCCAAAGAAAGTTAGACAGATGGCAAATCAAGAGATAAATAAGCAAGAAGAAACATTATATCAATACCACAGGACCATAGGTCCAAACAAAACTAACCAAAGGTATCAGAAGAGAAGGAAACCAGCTACTTAGATTACAAAAAAGGAAGAGGATAGACCGAGAACACACAAAAATATAGAGAAGACGAGGCCTCATACTGCAACTACAAAATGGATATGGAGACCCAAGATGCAGCCAAGAGGACTACAATGGATGCAAAAAGATTCCAATTGCACACATGAAGCATCAAATGCACCCAAAGTATGCATGAGAGGGCCACATTATGAGGCCATGCATTTGGCACATGATGTACGTTTTTAAAGATGGAACCATTTTTAAAGAGGAAAGTCGGGGAGCAAAGACTAGAACATGTACAGATATCAATCGCATTGATATTGAAGAGGAAGAGCGACTCATCCATTAACACTTTTGCTTTCCGAACATGCACAGATACACTACTCCGCAAAAAATCATAGTGCAAATGTTGTCACATGCAATCAAAAAAATTGGGAATCAAGTAAATATGACTCCATACATTCAAGAATGGCTATTTGAGGCTAATAAGAAGTGGAATCATAAGAAGTTCCTAAATGGAAGCGTTGCCTTAACCATATTGATATATCATGCCTTGGGCATTAGAGAACATCTAAAAGAGATGCTATCATCAGAAGCAATGGCCAAGTATGCCAAGATTGTGATAGTTCCCAGAAAAAAGAAAGGAGTCAAGATCATAGAGGAAGCTGAAATGAGCTCTCAACCTAGAATGAGGGGTACCAAAAGGCTACGGGAAATGATGTAGGCGGAAGCAAAAACTCCAGCTACAAAGAAAGCTCATATACTCCCAAGGACTAGGCTGGAAGTAAATCCTCTGATTACGGAAGACGAATTGACGAAAGCAATGGAAGCTACTCACCAATGCATGGAAGGATATGTAAATCGATTAGTGCAAGGGCACCACTACCAACAAACCCACCAAGACTCAGAAAAAAGAAAGAGGCTAACCAAGGTCCAAAGATACAGAGAATTAGGGTTGATAAACTCAAGCTCGTCTTCAGATGCACAAGAAGAACCGGAAACCTCGATGTTAAATGTGGATATTAAAAGTGATTCCAAGGATGATGGGCAATGGGAGGAATTAAATCAAGTAAACGAGGACTTGGATAGGGATGGCATGAAGATAGATCAAATGCCAATTGACTCCATCAAGGACACGACAAGGAAGGAAGCGTCTAAAGAAGAGGTACATATTATGAAATTGAATGAAGCATCCAATATTCAAATCAAAGAGACTCTACTAGTGGGAGAGTCCCTGTTCAAGAACCCCAAGGAAGAAAAGGTTGAAAATACAGTTGAAGAATCAGGACAACAATTAAACAATACTGAGAAAGAGACCAAAAATTTGTTTGGAAGAGATGCTAGAGCATGATTTTCTCAGGAAAAGTTTGTTTTCTTGGATGTGGATGGGTCACAGTGTGTTTTTCCATTGAGAATAGCCAAAAATGTTGAAATTTTGAAAAAGTCATTTTTTGGGTGAAGAGTAGTTACGGATTTGATGATGTGGCACTCTACTTTTGGAGGGATTTTAAAAATATTACTTTTTCAAAAGGAAAATTAAAAACTAAACTAAAAAAAGTCACTTCTGACATATATATTAAAAAATGAGCCCTTCCAAGTAAATAAACACTGAAATTGAGACTTAAAAAAAATCATTTTTTTATTCCCATACATGCTCGAGTTTGATGATGTGGAAAGTAGATTCCCTTTCTCTCTCTCTAATAGAAGAGAGAGAGGAGCCTAGTTAGCCTTAAAAAAAGCCTACTCCAGCCTACTAAAAAGTGCCCTATTAAATGCACTTTGTCCCCTTGGACAACAACAGAATTAGGCTTAACCCCTAAAAATTAAGAATCCTTACAAGGCCCATGTAGGGTTCACCTTTTTTCCTAATGATGGAGAATGAGATTTTCGGAGAAGAATCCTACGCTATGGGTATAATTGGAATCATCACCATATGTACTTCAAGTAAATCCATCTTTTTGCCCAGTACCTAGAAGATGCTCCTGGATGCAATTTTGGGAAGGATAATGCCAGGGAAGCATAAATAATCAGTGACTCAACTATCCATTACTGCCAAGTCCACCTCGTAATTATCTACTGACCGAAGAATATATGGTTAGAACCATAAAATTTTGGATTGCTCGATATGCAACTATACCAGATTTACTAGTCAAGATGACTAATAAGATTCCAATTGTCTGAAGGTCCTAACTGTCTCCTTGTCCAATGGATGTGTGCGGTGGAAAAAAATGAGTTAGGTCCTAGTGGATGACAAAGAAGATTCGAGAATAGGGCCTTTGAAATGTAATGCTAACTTAAAAGAGAGTAAAGGTTAGCAAAGTAAGGTGTGCAACAAGAAAATAGTAGACAACCTCTAAGCAATACAATAGGTCAGATGTGTGAAGACAAAGACATATCAGAAGACCAAAAGTTAGAAAGAGGCAGAGGATGAAAAGTTGAAGAGGGTGACTAAGAATATCACATTCTTAGCCACTGATGGCGTGTGTGGCAACCCCATTTAATGCAACAACCTAGATTTATGAATGTATGGAATACCAAGGGGATTATAGAAGCAAAGGACTAAAATCAGATAAAGTAACAAACTGCCTTACAATCCTTATTGCTTCTTCGACCACTGGGTGCATGTATTCAGGAGCCATAGACAAGCTGCAAACAAGAAGCAAAGCCTGTCAAGGGATGACAGAGACAAAGAGGGGGAGAGTGTTGCAGAAAAAAGAGGCAAAAACATGAGCCCCAAAACTTTCAAAAATTAATGGGCATAAATTTCTTCTTCAAAATTCTAGGAATAAAGCTATGTAAATGCACTAGAGGAGCCCTCTAGATGCATAAGCCCAACTCATTGTAATATATTTCTTGCAAAATAGTAGGAAATTAGAGATTAGCCAATAAAGTCCCGGTCACTTGTGTGAAAGAACCATTTTTTAGGGCACATGTATATAAGTCACTTTGTGACTCTTTGTAAAGACTTTTTGCCATTGTGAAGAAGGAGAGCTGAAATTTCGAATTTGCTTCTTTCTTGCAGACTTTCATCTTCTCTGTGAACTTTTGTGTGTGTGTAAAGCTTGGAAAGTGTGTAGGACTGTTGTCTACCCCTCCCCATTACTTTTGAACTACTGTAGTGTGTGTGTGAGCAAGTATGAGTTGTGGAGTGAGTGAAGGTGTTTCCCACCATTCACTATTTTGGCCATAAGTTGAAGAGCAGTTGTCAAATTCAAGTGAAAATTTGCCATATTTGGAGTTCGGAGCTAGGAGAAACATTCGAATTTGTATTTACTACTGTAAGTGGTATCGTGACAGACACTTTTAGAGATTAAGTGAGTTGGAGAGGTAGTTTAGTCTTTTCTTATGGATTTTAGCTGAACCACTTCACTTTCACTTTCACTTTCACGTGCGCACACACGTCCTCATACACTTGGTTCATGTGGTTCTTTGGATTGATAATTAAGCATGTGTCAATCCAACACTATATGCACTTGTGTGGCAAATGAGATTTAGTCTCTTTGACACAAGTCCCTAAGACCTTGTGACTTAGATACACAATCATCAAGCTTTATTATATTTGTTAAACAAACCTTGCAATAGTGGCTAGTTACTAAGATGGTTTCTCTTACTAATGGAGTATGATTTTGAAGTAGTTCTTAAGAAAGATAAGACCCACCTTTGAGCAGATTACCCTTCATGAATCACTTCAGGAGAATCCTTAAATGGTGTATCAAATGAGCTTCCTAATGCATAAATTTTTAGCCTTGAAGTAGTTCCAACTTGGGCAAAGCAACTAGTACCTTTCTCACGTTTGGATCCAAGAACCTTGTGATCAAAATGAAAGATGAAGAAATATTCAAGTCACAAAAGTATCACATACTTGTAGGGAGTATTTACAAAAAATTGATCAATGAATCTAGCCTATTGTGTGGAACAGGAAGAGCATATCAGATGGTTGCAATTAGCACATGTAGTTGTGTAAGGGTGACATCATTCAAAACATAAAACCCTATAGACATTGAAGCAATTAGGAGTATATTGTTCAACCATGGAAGTATATTATAGTTTTCTCAAGGATTTTCCATCCTATATTAGCCAATCCCTAGTTGAGCATGCAACTCTATATCAAGTGCCCTTAATATTTGGATGGATTAGTGCTTTAGTTGACTTTCTATGAATGAGAATGTTTCCCTAAGAGATGATGTTGGCATGACATAGGAGTCTATAGCAAGAAGCTCAAGACTATATGCTCATTGGTGATAGTATATAAACGCATGGAAGAGATGATTATTTGAGATTATGTGTACATAAAGGTGGATTATTTGAAGATATTAGAGATTGCACACCAGGGTGTTGCAGGTGGGCACTTTGGACCTGATTGAATGATCAAAGCTATAATTTTTTTAGGCCTTTGGTGGCCCACCCTTCATATGGATGCACATACCTATGTGAAGAGGTGTGACACATGCCAAAGAGCTCAACATCCTATCCAAAAAATAGGAGATGCCATTGAGACCCATGATGCAAGGATGTGCATTCTCCGGGGTATAGAATCCCCAACCAGATGGCCCCACATATCACATGGCAATATGCCAAACAAAGAGGAATACCTCTCCTAACATAAATGATTGGCAACCATTCATTTTGGCTGAGCTAGGATGGGGCACTATAGCCAAGATGATGAGAACCCTAATTGATTCAAGAGCTATCACAAGCGCCATTATGTATTCTTATTGTCAAGACATGAAATTGTGAATGAATGTACTCTATTATGTAAGGATCAACTCAACTCTATATGCAAGGGGAGATATGTAATGTCTTCTTGTTGAGATTTCTCTTTCTATAGCTAAATATGAAGCTTTCATTGACAAAACGTTTAAGTTTACATGCTTCTGATGGGCCTCATAATGTCCATTGAAATCCATTTTTTGGTGTATACTTGCGTTTATTGAAAGTTTAGAATGTCCTCTCATTGATTTATGTTTTGAAATACACATTGCACAATTTTTTTGAGGACAAAAAAGACACAAACAATTCAAGCAATTAGGGCAATCAGAGGATCTTGGATGGGCCTTAATTGCTTGAGTTCCTCAAGTGATCTAAATGAAGCTTATTTCCTATTTTAAAGCCTTATGCTTTGTTATGTTACTATGGGACATTTTTTTGGACACGAACAATTCAAGCAATTAGGGCAACTACACAACCTAGGATTGCCCTAATTGCTTGAATTAGTCACGTGTTTATCTTCTTCTACCTTTTCCATTTTGATATATTTCTTCCATCAAATGCTTTAAATAAAGCTTATTATTTATTTGAGAGTCTTATCCTTTGTGCAGTCAATAAGTGAGTTGTTTTTTTGTACACGACCAATTCAAGCAACTACGTCAATTAGAGAACTTCAGATGGCCTTAATCAATTGAATTGCTCATGTCTTTTATCTCCTCATGCCTTTTCTTTTCTTTTTTCCTTTCATTTTCTTCAAGCAAAGAAGTCTCCTTTCTATCCTTGTTTCATGTAGATCATGCCTAGGACAAAGGAAACTACTAGAAAGATTAAGACAAATAAAAAGCAAGATCAAGGAAAAACTTCTTTACATAACAAAAAAACTAGAAAAAAAACAAAAATACCCAAAACCAAAGTGGCTCTCAAAACTTCCACAACAAGAAATGGGTCAAATATCATGTCAAGTCATTGAGAAAAATCATAAGAGCACAGAAGTTTATGGGACCTCTCATCCTAATGCTTCCATTCATGAGAGTGGTAAAAGTAATCCCTTTCAAGCTTTGCTCTTTGATGTGCACAACCTCATTGGTGAATGTGAGATGGAAAACCCAATTCCTCTATGTTTGCAACACTATCATAAAGGGGAGCAAGAGAAAGGAAGTGAAGAAGGAGGGGGTGCTACTATATTTTCCAAGCTTGAAACCCACTTTAGATTATGATTTTTCTCAATCTATACCCAAAATATGTAAAATGGCCTATTTTTTGTCTTAAAACATAGTCTAAGTATAAACTGGAGCCACCATGTAAGGCTAAGTAGTACTCAAGCCTTACAAGCACTAGAATAACTTTCATGGTTCTTTTTATATTTTTTAGACATCATTTTGGCATCCAAATGCGTCCTAGGACCTTAGTGTTGACACAATGATTTAGAAATCTATGAAAGTGAAAGGGTTTGGATCTTGAAGCATTTTTTAGCTTTTGAGCTCTTACTATTATGAGCAATACAACGAGCTTCTTGGGCAATTGTGCCTCCGATCTTTTCATGAGTGTGTGTGCATGCGTGCATGCTTGCCTCCTCTTTTTGTGGGTGTGCTGCTTACTACTCACCTTGAAAATGGTCTTCAAACAGCTGATTGATCATTCCATGGATTGAAATTGTGTGCAAGGATATTCCCACTTAATTTCCATGCATCAGATGTGTGTGTGTGTGTCTATGTTGAACACTTCGGTATTGTTGTTGGGGGCATTCATGTCAGATGTTTTGCATGATGGTAAGATTTCACAAGATGTTGCATTTTTGTCCTTAAGCCCATGGTTTGCATATTCATCATTTTCAGCTTTATTTTAGTTAGAATACCTTGTTAAGTAGTTAGAAATAGAAAAAATTACTTGTTAGCATTAGGTTTTCTACACATTTTTCTAGGTTTCCATAAAACCTACATTTCTCTCCATTTTCATCTTTGTTCTCTACATTTTTGCACACATTACATCCCTTTGGGTGTAGCTCGAATCCTTATATTTATTGTAGGAAGCTAAAAAAGGCATATAAAGATAAGGTAAGTGAAGGGATAAGGTTGGACACCTATATTTCTAAAAAAACCCAAGGAATAAATGAAGAATCATACATATCTCATCTAAGAAGTGGATAAGGTGTAGGAGCATGTAACACCCATCAAAAAGTGATCCTAGCTAGAAATCACACATCCTACAACAAGATCAAGTGACACTTAACACAATATGCTAAATTATCAAACCAAGAGTTGACTAAGCTAGGTGCATAGAAGCATGTGCACACATTATGGTTGATGCATATAATTTCAAATGAACAGGTACTAATGTTAAACAACCACACACAACCACCTTCTAGACTCATGAACTACAACATAGCACTTACAATAGGATCATACAAAAAAAATGGGGTTTGATCTTAGCTCAATTGTCCAAATGTGGTGAATAGTAGGTTTGTTTCAACACTCCCAATCAGACATATCTATAAGCAGTGATATGGAAGCGTTTCAAGTTTTCTATGCAAAGTTGAGGGTAGAAAACGGCTTTCAACATTCACCTACTTTTCTTCCAAGAGTCCATGTGCCTCACACAAGCAAGAAACAGTAAGAAAAGGTGGAGAAGGGGTAGAAAACATACTTTAGCACACATTCCAAACCATAGACATGCGCACAAGGTCACTAAGAAGCAGAGATTAAGGGATTACACTTCTTTGAGTTAGTTCTTCATTATAGATGACAATATTTTCTACCAAAGAGGTGAAATTTCACTTATATACAAGTGCCTATTCTTAAGCCCATTCATATATTTTGATGGTAATTCCTAAAAATTCTAAGGTTCGTTGAATATTATTAAAAATTTGGGAGTATGACACTAGATGACTCTTAGATCATAAAGAAGGTTTTCTATAATAATTAGGGGGCCCACTTCTTTGCTTCTCTATTTAGGTTCTTGTGCTTGCTTTCTTGCAACACTCTACCCCTCCTAGTATCTTTTGTCTATGATAGACCTTCTTATGGCTTTGCTCTTACTTTGTCTTGAGGGATAAGAATAATGAATATCACTATTGAAAGTATTCTTGTTGTTCTCACTAGAAAGGGTTTTTTCTACTATAATCGCCAACTACATTTGTTGAGCAGACTGACTTTATCATGTGTTTGATCTTTTGAAAGTTTCCCTTTCTTTACTTCAAGTCTTTGCCTTTGTTGCTTGACGAACTTTCTTTGGTCATATGGTTGTGATGAGTGGATCTAGTTAGGATGTGTTATTTCGGTGTCACTACATGCTCCCACATGGTTCCCCTCCTAAACTTTATCTTCCTCAATAGAAGAATGTTGGCATCTGACATACAAATTATAGATCATCTAATTTTGTTGGTTGAAAGCCAATGAGTGATTCATTAAAAATTCATCCCATTTCTCAATTTTACTGGAATCATTGGGGGCTACTCTATTACAAGAAAATAATGGATCTCATATGCAAACAATCTAGCATTCATGTTAGATGTTATGTGCAAGAAGGTGAATAGTCTTGTGCAAAAAATCATGTAAAAAATGCTTCTTTGAATTTTTGTAAATAGTGACTTGGTAAAAATATTAGTTAGGAGAAAATGAGATACGCATCACCTTGCTTTGTGTGATTGATAAATAAAAAACTAGGGCCTTTATTCCTTTATTTATTATAATGAAATTAACAAATGAATACATTGCATGTTTCAAGACTTTCAAAACTGCCAAAATCATGGTCAAAATCTTATTTATTATCTAAATATCTAGATCCAGAACTCTTGAGTGCACCTTTAGTAAGTGCTCTATTGTACAAACCATGTAGTTTTCAATTGGAAAATAACCACATGGTAGAATTGGAAGTAATTGAAAATTTAGCCATTTTTTGGATATTTGTTTCTTGCTTTGCACTTCCCAAAACGTTGACCAGGATCTTTTATGAGGATCAAGGAAAAAAGATGGATTTACCTATAACAAGTAGGGTGCACCTACCCAATATGGTATCAACATTGGGTTTTTTTCCAAAATCTTCTTCCTCTAGATAGGATCAACCGCATCAAATCCTTCTTGTTTGTAGTTGAATGTAGAGTTTGTAAATTCAGATCTTCATCAAGATTCTTCTTAGTAATTCTCTTAATATATTTGTGTGTCTTCTCTTTCATGATACTAAAAGATGGAGTATACAAAGAATAAATTCTTTCAATGTCTTCAACCTTTATCTTGACATGTTTCATACACTTGACTACTTCATTCTCATGATCTTCCTTGAGTCATGCCATAAGTTTTTCCTATTCCTTTTCCTCTAATGATGATCTTTCTCCAAAGTAGGATCCGAGTGAATAGGCAATATTGTGGACTCCATTGCAACATCGATTGCACTTTTGGGAGCATTTACTTCCATTATTTTAGTTATCTGTGATTGGATGCTCTCTTCTTGAGTTTGCATTTTTTTTACAACACTTGCAAAGCTTTATCTACCCTCAATTTTTCTTCTCCTATGATCCTTAATTGGTACTTATCCTCATGAGAATGTTACACATACTGATCATTTAATTTAGCACTCTTCTATTTTAATGATGTTTCTTCACCGAGATACATTTCATTAGATGTTGTCCTTGTAGTGATATGATATTTAATATGTACTTTATCCTCTTCTATTCGAGCTTATATTGCACTAGCCTAATCAGCTTGTTCATTAGTTAAATCAATCGGTTGGTCTGTGTTAAATGTTAAACGCCCCGTTCTAACTATCAGAAGGGCGTTTAACCGACTCTTGGGGGGGTTCTTGGGAGTGGTAGGGGTCTGTTAGATAGAGGCCATGTACTTAGTTCCCAAAGGTACTGTTCACACTCAACACTGTAATAATGCTGAGAACTCTATCGAATTTCCGTACTTAGAATTTACCATCACAGTCTTAGCTCAACCAAACATACCAAATGCACTAAGATGCCATATTGCATCTACGCATAAATTTACTGGAATTACCAGAAACAAGAGTATTCGATCAATTTCACAGAACGGGTTTCAATGATCAAACAACACCGTAACGCAGAGAATTTGAGAGTTCAACACACAATAATGGAAACTCAGTACTCGACTTAGCAGATCCTTATTGCACTTAACTTTGCAGCAGGCAGACAGATTCCAATATTTACAACAACATAGTGTAGATCCGAATATCAGAACATTAACACAGTTACTCGGATTTCGCCCATTCTTGACAAAAATATTCAAGAAGTCATAATACACAGTACGTGAGCACAATCCAACAGAGATGCATAAACAACTTACTCAGACAACAGTAATGGAACTCGCAACCTCAACGGAGTTCACTAGATAACAACTACAGATACACACAATACCATTAGTCTACGTAGAGAATCGCCAAGACACTCTGAGTACTCCAATCATACACAGTAACATTCTGACTGATAGTATAGTTATCTCCCGAGCGCTATGAAGTTCATCAACATAACCAAGATCGTCATTAGACAACAAGAGCGATAGACAAAACCAGGTACGAACAAGAACGTAGAACACAAGGGTTATGAAAAAACGAACACTACCTCAACACTTAGACAGACAACCAGACGAACAGTCTGGCGATAACATGACAATAGGCCAAAATCACATCGCCCTCCTTTGAGCACTTCTTTTCATTGCTTTATATAGAAAGTACAAATAGGTTTGTAACTACCTTTCGTGCGTGTTCTGCTAGGATTTCCGTTACATCTGTCCCAATCCGACGGTCGACTAACACTGGCACGCCCGGTGGACTCGAGCCCGCAAGTTGTACAAAATTATTGTTCATCTATTATTCCTTCTAAATACATATTCCTAGCTAATCGGAAAGTACGGGCTATTTTTTTCTTGAGAGTTTCTACTATCTGTTTTAGAGTTTCCGGCTCTACTAGCTGTGCATCTATTCTAACAGAGCTTAGAGCTATGGCTTCGATGAGCAAAATCTCGGCCTGTGTTTGCAAAAAGGCCTCCTGTAGGTAGAACTCGTTGGACAGGGCTGCATCTCTTGAGACCTTCATTTCTTCCAGTTGCTTCTGCATATTGATTACTCTGTCCTTTTGATTTAAAGCTGATTTTCTCTTCATTCAATCTCCTGGTTTTGGTACTGTATAGTTCTAGAGTCTGTATTCTCTGCATTTCTGAAAGCAGCACCGTAAATGGAACAGGTGTGCTATCATCTTACCGAAAATTGAAACATCATCAAGATATACTTGCATAAAAGAGGTAAGGTAAGGAGAAAATATTTCTTGCATACACCTTTGAAATGTACTTGGGGCATTTCTTAATCCAAACCAGATAACAGTACAAGCAAATACACCCCAGTTGGTAATGAAGGCTGTCTTCCGTATATCCTGTTCAACCATTCTAACTTGATTATATCCACTGTATCCATCTAAAAATGAATACATTTCATTTCCTGCTACTCTATCAAGCATTGTGTCAAGAAAAGGGATCGGAAAAGGATCAGGTACTATAGCTGTGTTCAGTTTCCGGTAACCTACACATATTCGCAACTGCTTATTCTTTTTCGGGACAATAACAATTGGTGAGATCCATTCAGCATGTTCTATTGGTACAATACATCCAACTTTAAGTAGCCTATCAAGTTCTGCCTTTACCTGTGATGCATAGTTTGGATTCATCTGGTAGCTGGGTTGTTTGTTCGGTTTGGCTTCCGGCTTCAGCATGACTCTGTGCTGATAGATGCGCGGGTCCAATCCTTTCATATCCTTGTAATCCCATGCAAAGACGTCGGAGAATTCTCGGAGTAGCTGGATTAAGCCTGCTTGAAATGTTTCTGGTAAGTTTTGCTTTATCTTTATAGGACGCGGATGATCTTCATCGCCTAAATTATAAGTGATCAACTGATCTTCTGGAACATAAAATTGTTGAGGCTTCTCTGTATCGTCAACTGGCTTAAAAAGTTGTTGCAGTTGAGTGTCATCTATAACAACATTATCTTCCTTCTTATCTTCTTGTGTTACA